>OY987255.1:40313920-40499874 GCA_963920725.1 Rhamphomyia laevipes
TGACTTTGGTGGAAGCTTAAACTCTGATTCCGAATTTCGAACCAGGAAACGGACTACTTACTGCTCAGGAATGCTAACAAATATTGATAATTGGAAAAGCATATATATCAGTTAACAACATTATTTTATGCAGGCAGTCAATTACGCAGATCTGCCAAGGAATGGTATGACATTCATAGAAATGAAATAGTTAATTGGGAAATGTTCAAAAAATGTTAATTCTCGCTTTTTCTACAGTTGAAAATAAATCAGATCTACTCGCGAAACTTATGGTAACACAACGACAACCGGCTGAGGAAATTGAAACATATTTCTAATATGTTGTAGTTGTTGCACTTGCAAAAAAATTAAATTTGTCTGAACTTGAAACGATTCGTTATATCATTTCTGGACTGGAAGATGAAAATTTAATTAATCCCTTAGATGCAGCTTTACATGACACGTTGAAGGAAATTAAACTTATTGAAAGTATTAATAATTATAGAAAAATTAGAAATTAATTTCAAAAATCAAATGCAAGTGGCCATCTTCATCAAGTTCAGAGCAATATTAGAAATTTAGTTCTAGGCCAACACCATATTTATATAACTCTCGCCGACCTTACGAAAATAATTTGCATACAAAAAAACCATTTGATAATAAATACTATAGTTATACAAGCCGCAACAACAATAACCCAAGAAGTTTAAATAATTCAAGAAATATAAATAATATTCCTTATCGTAGGAACCCTACAAATTCGCAAAAATGTTAACGTTGTGGTAATTATGGTCATTTTTCCTATAATTGTAATAAGAAGATTCAAGCGAATGACCAGAACCCAAAGAATTCATTGGTTGGTGAACCAATGTCATCACGAAAATGAATGTTATCGACCAGCTGCAATTGATAATCAAAAAGTTAAATCATTTTTGGATTTGGGTAGTGATTGTACTACACAACTACACTAGAACTAAATGTTGCAAAAAAAATTTAATTGGATATATGAACCATGTCAGATGGTATTAAATGGTTTCGCTGGAGGGGTATGCTATGCTTTAGGCAAAATGAAAAAAATAATTAAAGTGGATGATATTGAATTGCTATTTGATATTATAATTGTGGATGATAAAATACAAGATGTACCATTATTAGTTGGAAATTTTTTTTTAATCATCATGCTGTTATGATTGTGAAACGCTGGGGTACTTTAGATTTAAAATTAGATCCTTGTTATACGGGAATAGGAACGGAAGGAAATTTTGAAGGTGATGTAACCATCAAATGATAATCCATTCGTAGGAAAATAGATTTAATATTTGGTGGTGAAACAAATAATGAAGAAAAACTAATTTTATTGGATTTACTTAATAAATACAGAAATACAATCGCTCTTAGTATATCAGAACTGCGAAAAGCTTAAAACTATTAATTAAATATTACAATTAAGTCGAAAGAACTTATTCGTTATAAACCTTATCGTGTACCATATGGTCAAATGGAATGTCTTGATAACATTCTAAGAGAATTACTAGAAAATGATATTATCGAGGAATCGAGTTCTGAATATGCTAGCCCAGTTTTATTAGTGAAAAAAAGGTTCTTATAGATTATCGATATTTAAATAATATAACACAGCGAGAAAATTTTCCAACAACTAACAACGAACAACAGATAAACTCATTCGTAGGAACAAAAGTGTTCAACACTATTGAACTATTGAGTGTTCAACCTCATGAGCGGATATTATCAAATACCTGTAGATGAAAATAGTAGACATCTTACAGCATTCCTCACACCAACAGTGCATTACCAATTTAAAAGAATGCCATTTGGACTTACCAATGCTTCGGCAAATTTTATGAAAATGATGTCGAAAATATTACAAACAATGAAAAATAATAAATGTGCAGTATATATTGATGATGGAGTGTAACCAGCCGATAATATTACAGAAAGTATTGCCAGTGTTGAAGAAATGTTAAAATTATTGCAAAATGAAGGCCTAACGATTAATTTAAGCAAATGTATATTCTTTTTCTTTGCAAACAATATCACCTATTTGGGTCATGAAATTAGTTTTGATGGGGTAACACCAGGTAAGAGAAACATTAAAGCTGTAAAAGATTTTTGTCCACCAACTACAGTAACTGAAGTACGACGGTTTTTGGGTTTGACTGGGTTCTTTCGAAAATTTATATTTAACTACTCTATTATAGCTAAACCATTAAGTAAATTAACAGTGAAAGATGCTAAATTTGAATGGACTAAAGTACAAATCAAAGCATTTGAAACATTATAGCAATTACTATGCAATGAGCCAATACTAGTCCTTTATAATTATACAGCTGATTATGAATTACATACGGATGCATCGATAGATGGTCTAGCTGGAATTCTGGTGCAAATTCAGCCAGATGCTACTAAAGGAGTTCAGCTTACTATAGCAGAACAACAACTACTTTAGAATCTAAATATCATAGTTTTGGAAACTTTGGCTGTAGTAAATAGTTTAGAGGGATTCATGTACTACCTTTTGAATAAAAAGTTTAAGATTCAATAAAAATGTCATCAAAAACGTGATTTGAATAGTCGAATCGGGCGATGGTGGTTGAAGATTCAGGAATTTGATTTTATTATGGAACACCGCCCAGCTAAGATGATGTCACATGTATTAATACGAAATCCTGTAGAAAAAGTAATTGAAAGTGAAATTTTTGGCTTTAAACAAATGGAAGTGGGAATGACAACTTTGGATTGGATATCGACTTTACAGAGAAAAGATCCAGATTTGAAAGAAATTCCTGATACATTAGAAGGAAAAAAGAAACAAAAAGTATTTGTAATAATGTAAAGCAAGAATATGAATTGAAAGGAAATCGTATTTATAAAATGGTTAAAAATTCGTTATACCGAAAGGTTTGCGAGTTGAAAATACTATTAACCTGATAAGAAAAACATATTGGTTTGGTAAAATGAGTTCTATAGTTCAAAAATATAGTGACAGTTGTATCGAATGCTTGTATAACAAGCGAGGATTAGATGAAAACCGTTATCAAATTCACCCAGCAATTTAGCAATTACTGTCGCAAGAATAAAATTAAACATATTTCGATTGCCGTAAGAACACCACGAGCAAATGGGCAGGTCGAATGTGTATTTCGAACATTAAATAACTCACTAGCTTGTATGAAAAAATAATTCAACAAAAAAATTGGACGATAATTTGGTGGTTATTCAATGGGGACTTAATAACAATAGACATGAAATTACTGGAAACTACTGCACAGAGCACAGAAATTACTTTTTGCTTATGAACCAGCTAATATGATTCATAATAAATTAAGTATGGTTGTACACGAAGTAGATGAGGAAAACAATAAGATGGAAATTTGACTAAATTACGAAAACACATTGAAGAATGAATTAATACTATACAAGTAAATAAAGCTGAAAAATTTGATCAAAAACATAAGAGTCCTAGAAGATTATACCAACCAGGTGATTTAGTTTTACTACGAGCTGAACATCCAGCTACTGGTCACTCACGTAAATTATTAACTCGTTATCGTGGACCATAAATAGTGAAAATAGTACTTAATGAGGAATTAAGTAAGTTTTTTGAATTGTATATTGTGTATAGTAATACAGAGTAATGTTTGTTTGTTTGTTTGTTTGTTGTTTGTTTAAGTAATTGAGTTGATATGACAAATATTATAATTTAAATTAATTGTTAAGAAATGTTACTGTGTGTTCATTTCTATATGTATAAATATTAGAGACTGTGTGTCCTAATTGTTATTTATCTACGTTTGAAATGTTACTGTGTGTTCATTTCTATATAAATATTAGATACTGTGTGTAGTGTGTCCTAATTATTATCTACGTTTGAAATGTTGCTGTGTGTTCATTTCTGTATAAATATTAGAGACTGTGTGTCCTAATTATAATCTACGTTTGAAATGTTATTATGTGTTCATGTCTATATAAATATTAGAGACTGTGTGTCCTAAATATTATCTTCGTTTGAAATGTTACTGTGTGTTCATTTCTAAGCTATGAGCGAAATGTTAGTGAGTGTATACATAATATATAGTTTACGGTTGAAATATTACTGTGGGAACTGTATACAACTGCGCTGTATAAAATTATTAGTAGTTGGGACTGTGTTTTTTTTTTTTTTTAAATATATTTTATTTCATTAATATTATTTACATTAATTATAAGTTTATAAAAATATATAAAAAACAAATCAAACTTTCTTCTTTATTTAATTTAATGCCACACAACGGAGTTCTCTAAATTAATTATTATTCATTTAATTTGTTTTTAGCAATTATTTTTTTTATATATATTTTAGCTGTTCAAAAGTAATATGTCAAATGATAGGTTTTTAAAGTTTTCCTATTAAAATCAAAATAATGGTAATATGTATAAATAAAATAAAAAATCACAAAAACTAACGATATAGATTTCTTATTAGATTAAAACCTTTTCTGGTTGGTACTAATTTTCAGACAATAATAATGTAACTAAATGTAAATTAAAATTGTAAACAAATTATGATGAAATAAATGAAATAATAATAATATATTTTAGCTAAAGGCTTTATATTACATATTTATTATAAATTGAAAATTTTTATAAAAACATTAAACTCTTTTTTTTTCTTTTTCTTAAACTAGACTTAAAACTAAACTTATGACTAATAAACTTAACCTAGGTTGTTACTTAAAAATAAGTATAATTATACCAATTTATTTAATTAAATTAACCACCAGCAACGCGCTCTATTAGTTTTTTGTTTTATATCCCTATTTGAGAGATCCCTATTATATAACATATCTTGCATATTTACAAGCGTTGCAAATTTAATTTTTTTATCTGTAGCTCTTCTTTTAAAATGGTACAAAACTGGAATTTTATTTTCATTTTGAATCAAACCATTACTGTCTAAAAACATAAAACTTTCAGGAGCCACAAACCCTGTATCTAAACAACATTTAACATATTCATCATTAGTATATACTAAATGACTAATAAGACTATTTTCTTCAACTAACGACGCTTTATCAAAATGTTTTCTAATCAAACTAATTATAAAGTTATCTATTCTTATGATATTAGAATAGTTATATATATTTTTATTAGAAAAGAAATGTTTGTAGTCAGTTTCAGGTTTTCTGTATTTTCTTAGGCATACTCTCAAACACTTTCTTTCGAAAACCCTCAATTTTTCCATTATCGAAGCACTAATATTAAACCAAATTGGGCATCCGTAACACAATATAGGTCTTATTATTGCTTGATATGCAATTATCTTAACTCTTGGGAGTAGAATACTCGAGTAAAATAAATTTTTAACTATATAAAAGGCTTTATTAGCTTTTTCTAATTGCATTTTAACATGTTCTCCAAAATTTAAATTGTATTTTAAATGAATTCCTAAATATTTTACACTATTTTTTTGTTTTAAATTTTCATTTCCTGCTCTAATACTAAATTGTCTCCAATTTCGACGAACAGAATAATGGCACAGCTGTATGTTATTCCTAAACAAAATTAATTCACATTTATTATAATTAATACTTAGTTTCCAAGTATTAATATAATTTTCAACAATTTTAAACATTATTAACAATTTACTTTTAATATGTTCTATTTTTTTGTCTGCTACATATAATGTTAAATCATCGGCGAAAGCTAATGAATATTTATTATCGTTATTATTATTAAGGAGTTCTAATAATTCGCTTATATATATTATAAATAGAATATGTGATGTGACGGTACCCTGTTGTAAACCATTTTGAATTTGAAAGATATTGTTAGTTTTAAGACCATTCAATTCTACAAAGAATGATTTGTTAGAAATCATATTATAAATTATTTTTACAATATGTGTTGGAAACTTACATTTTATTAATTTGTATATTAAACCGTCTGACCAAATGGTTGTAAATGCGTCAGATAAGTCGATTAGTAATCCCCCAACACATTCTTTTTTGTTTATATGCCAGCAAATATCTGAAACTAATTTGTTAACAGAATGAATTGTAGAGTGCTTTGCTCTAAAACCGAATTGATTCGGAGTTAATATATTATTTTTATTTATAGTATTTAGAATTGACACGTTAATAATTTTTTCGAAGATTTTACTTATATTAGGCAGTAAGCTAATCGGCCTATAATTACTAGGATTAGTTGGATCTTTTCCTGGTTTCTTAATAGCAATTACTTTTGCTATTTTCCAGGAATCAGGAAAATATCCATTATTTAGGCAATTATTAAATATAGTAGCATATTGACTTATAATGACCATAGGGAGATTTTTTAATACCACATTTGGCACATTATCATAGCCTGAGGATGTTTTATTTTTTAAAGTTTTGAACACTGCTCTTAATCGTTCATTAGTAACGAAAAAGTTGTCATTTGATTGATGGTGTTTTATTTCATTAGCTTTATAGTTTTCAGAAAAGTTAACCAATGGTTCGTTATTTTCTTTTACTTGCCTAATTGTGTGATCAACATTATATTCGACATCGTTGTTAGTGAATTGACTATTTATTTTATGTTTTGTTTCAAATGTTTTTCCTAAAATATTAATTATGTCAGTCTTATTTTTAATAATAAAATTGTTACTATCATCTCTTACAATATGTGATGTATCTATTTCTAATTCAGTTAGTATTGATTCATTATTCTGGTTAATTTTTAACAAATTTACATTCAAACTAGCAGTTTTCCTGAAAATTTTATTTAAAGTTGGGAACATGTTACTATTTGATGGTGAAATATTTTTGATTTTAGTTTCCCAATATTTGTTAACTACAATTTTCAAGTTTTGTTTAATCAAAGTATTAACATTATGTATTAAAAACTTTATTCGCACAACTCCATAATCATTTTTATGACAATTTGTTAGTCTATATAATTTATTTAAAGTGCTAATGAGAACGCTTTTATGTTTTTGAAGTTTTTTAATTATTGGCTTGTCATAATTTTTAAGATATGATTTTTTTTTTGGTTTTAGGTATTATTGTATTTATGGTTCGTACCATTATATTATCTAATATCTGTATATAGTTATTTATTTCATCATTGCTTAAATTTTTATTGTTAGGAACTAAACTAATTTTCCATTAGTATAGTTTAAATATTTCCTATTTATTTCTTTTTGGAATTTTGCCCATTTGGTTTTCTTAAAGTCTAAAATGTAATCTTTAGATCCGTCATATAATATATTAACATTTGATTTATCTATCTCAATTTCAAAAATCAAAGCACAGTGGTCGCTGTCATAAGGTAATGTCTGGAGATTCATCAAATTATTATTATTAATTTTTAATCTAGAATCTGCAATGCACAAATCTAAAAAAGAACCACATCTGGGATATGTTGGATATTCACTAAAATATAGTTTAGTTTTAAAAGTTATACTATTTGTATCTAACCATGAATTTAAGAAGTTACCTCTATTATTACTAACTTTATTTTTCCAATTACTATGTTTGGCATTTAAATCTCCAGCTAAAATATATAAATTTTCAACTTTATCTAGTTGTAGTAATTCAAACAACTTTTGTAATTCCATTGAAAAAATATCAGAATTGCTACAGGGTGCATATCCTGATATTATAATCAACTTTTCGTTGTTATTAAGTTTTAAAAAAATTATAGAAGTTTCTAAACATTTAAAATTTTGAATATGCCTATTATTTATAATATCGTATTTTATATTTTTTTTTATTAATATGGCAGTTCCTCCACCCTGAACTGAATCTATTCTATCGCTCCTTATTAAATGGTATTTAGGAAATTCTACATAATGACTGTCATTTAATTTGGTTTCAGTAATTAAAACAATGTCTGGATTATGTTCATTAGTAAATTACATCAAATAATTCTTTTTTTGAAGAGAAACTAAAGAATTTACATTTATAGAACTAATTTTTAAATGTTCAATGTATTTAAGATTAGTTCCCATTAGAGTTTAATAAATTTTCGAAAAGAAAATCAATTCTTTTACAATTTTCTTTTAAGACATTATCAAAAGTATTTAATTTATTAACTATTATGTTTAAAGAATTTTGAAACTCAACAAAATTTATATTGTTATTATTAATATGATTATTATTATTATTATTGTTAGAAGTATTTTCTTTAAATAGATCAGAGAAGCTTTTTTCTGAAAGTTTATATTTTTTTGTACAGTTGGTTGGTTGACTTTGTTGTCTTAAAACATTTCTTTTTTTATTTAATATTTCTTTTATTTTAATATATTGTTCGCAACCTTTAAATGAGGCTGGATGTCCTCTTTTTTTACAAAGGACACAAAAGAGGTCCTTTTGACTATCGTCTGTTTTGTTAAATGAGCATTCCGCCGGTTTATGTTGTATTTCACATTTGACGCATCTATACTCCATTTTGCAATTAGGAGCAACGTGTCCAAAGCGCTGGCACCTTTTACATTGCAAAATATCAATTTTATTTAATTTCTCCCATCTAACAACTTGATTATTTAAATATTTAATATCAGAAATTTTACTCTCTGCTGATATTTGAATTAAATAAATTGGTAGTAATTTATTTGTTAAATTTGATTTTTTAGTAACTAATCTTACAGCTTTTAAAAATTTAACATTTGGTATTTTTAATTCATTTAACATAAATAATATATTTTCGTGTAAACCTTTAAGTACTAATGTCTTATTTTTAATACAAGTTGGAGTGTATGAAAAATAATTCGCTTCTGTAGCGTCTAAAGCCTGTTTAGTTTTATTATAATCTACTAAACTATTTAAATATATTGAATTTTTTTCAGAATTTTTTTTTTTATATAAAAATCTTTTTTATTTATTTTTAAACTATTTACAAGGATATTTATTAAGTCATTCGGTTCTTGTCCAATAGTAATAATTGGAGGGAATTTATTTTTATTATTAATATTTACATTTTCAATTTTATTGGATGAGGAACTTACATTATTATTTTCCTTATTGTTTTTATTATACAGGATTTCTGGAGCAATTTGTCTCTCTGGGAGGTTTTCTCTTCTTCCACCTATTGGATCAATTTGCAAATTTTTTTTCTCAATATTTTTTTTTCGTAACACTTGAATAAATTCATTATTAACCAAATTCTCATTAAATTCGATATTGGCACTCTTTAATTGAACCGTTTGATCAATTATATTTTTTATTATGTTTGTGTCTTCTTCTTTTTCACTTATTTGACCTTCATCGTCAGTTTCGTAATCCATATCTTTTTCATTATTAAGCAAATGAAATTGATTTTGGATATTTCTATTATCTTTTTTTAGTGATGGTTTATTTCTTTTTAAAATTATTTGTTTTAAACAAGCTAATTCTTTTTTAAGTTTATTGTTTTCCTCCATGAGGTCGTTTTTATTCTTTTTTTTTGTCATAATTGATTTATTAATTATTTTTTTAGTTTTAATTTTATTTACCGGTTTATCTAGCGGTACACTCGTTTTAGATTCAAAATTTAATAAATTTTGATCACTTAATTCACAATTATTACTTTCATTTTCTTTAATTTTTAATTGTTCATTATTTAACATAATTGTCAGCATAAGCCGACAATTATAATCGAAAACGAGAAATTTACTAACTGTTATTAATTATACTATTAACTATAATTTATTTTAATATTTTTTAATTACTGCTCTGTTTAGAAAAATTTGTGTGTTATCACTTTAACTTCTCATGAGAGAATGTGGGACTGTGTGTTCGTATCTGTAATCTACGATGGAAAAAAATAGAATATATCGTCATTGAGAATGAAACTTTATTCATTTTTCATTCTGGAATTCATTATAGGTTGTTGATTGATGGTAAGATGGATATATATATAAAATAAAACTAAATGGTTATCATCGGGACGATGATGTTGTAGGATGGCCGAATGTAACGCAATTTTGCACAAGAGAATAGAAATTACACTTTTCTCTTAATTGCTTTGCATTTGAAACCTCATTAATATAATTCTTCCCTATTTATATTTTAAGAGAAAGAAGGGCTCGCGACTGTGGTGAAAGGAAATTAGTATTGTGATTATTCTTCCGCCTTTGACCGAAGGGTGCAGTTGCGAGTTGCTTATATTTCTTAAATAATTAGTTTATTTTTTGGTAATTAACTTTACAATTTTAGGTACATATTTAGATGTACTTGTAGATTTTTGTTAACAAAAAAATGTTTTTTATATAAGAATTTCTCTGTAATATTCACCCCTATGATAGAAGTCGACTCGACTCTCGCCTCGCTAGTCGCCTATCGACTCGCTATTCGACTCGACCGACGAATAATTTGGTATGATGTAAGTCGCCTCGCTATTAGGCGAGTCGAATGTTAAAAAAAAACGGCAACTCAATGCTTATTATTTTGCTTCATTGTCAGTACAGCTGTTTTTGACATTAATTTTGAAGTTTTTATTTAAATTTTTTGAATTTTATTTTTATGGTGTAGAATTTAAATTTAAAGTAAAATAATTTTTATAAAAAAAACTGTGTTACAATATAAAGGGTGTTCAAAATTGAGGTATCATTTTGATTTTGCCGCCATTTTTTTTCTACCAGGAATTTTTATACGAGGGTTCTTCAGGTATATTCTAAATACATTCCGGTTAGTTAATATGGAACGCTACACGAAGGAACAACGTGTTTTTGTTATTAAAACATTTTTTGAAAATGGTAAAAGTTTTCAAGATGTAATTAGGAAATTTAAAACAAAATTTGGTAGAGAAAATGCTACAACAAATCGTGCCATCAAGCTGATGGTTGATAAATTTCTAGAAACTGGATCTGTTAATGATAACAGAAGCAAAATTTATTAACGTAGTGGCCGTTCAACCGGGAATGTAGCAGTTGTGAACAGAAGTGTTGAATAAGATCCAAAAACTTCCATTCGTCATCGTTCGCAGCAACAGGGAGATGATCCGAAGCTTTTTGTGGCGGAAAATTGATGATTTGGACGTAGAGAATATGTGTTTTCAACAGGACGGTGCCACTTGCCACACAGCAAGAGAAACAATGGATCTTTTGAAGGAAAAGTTCGAAGATCGCATTATTTCTCGTAGAGGAGGAGTGAATTGGCCACCAAGATCGTGCGATTTGACACCGTTGGATTTTTTTTTTGTGGGGTTTGCTGAAATAGAAAGTGTACAGCAATAATCCCACAACAATTCAAGAGCTTAAAAACAACATTATCGAGCAGATTTCAACCATTGACAACAGTTTTCTCAACAACGTGATTCAGAATTCTGGTAAAAGATTGGGAGCCTGCCGAGCCAGTAGAGGGCGAGCCACTTGGCCGACATAATTTTTCATTATTAACCGGAACCTATTTGCAATAAATTAAAATAAAAATATATTTAATATTTTAAAAAAAGTCTTGAATTTTGAACACCCTATATTATTGTTAAAAACTTTGTGTTAACATATATAAATTAAATTTTTTTTAAAATATTAATTTTCAAATTTTGTTGTATTTTGTTATTAAACAATAAAGTTTAAAATTAGCAGCATAGAATTATTCATATTCAATCATATTTCACATTGAATATAAAATAATTTTAAAATTTTAAAAATATATTTTTTTTTTTATAAATATTGCATATTATATAAATATTTTTATGCACTTTTCTATAATTACACTTACATATTTTAAAATTTAATATTAAACAAAAACTATAAAATCTCACTAATAATTTAAAATTCAATATAATTTTTTTATAATAACTTAAAAATCATTTAAAAAAAAATTCAAACTTTTTTTTTATATATATTTGTACCAGTCTCCCAAAAATTTCTGGTCGAGTAAAACGGCCAAAAAGCGAGTCGAGAGCTACTTACATCATACCGAATATTCGCTAAAACTATCGCCAGCGAGTGTTTGTGCGACTTCTATCATACCAAATTGTCAAAGTCGAGACGAGACGAGACGAGAGTCGAGTCGACTTTTATCATAGGGGTAATCACCCCTATGATAGAAGTCGACTCGACTCTCGCCTCGCTAGTCGCCTCGCCATTCGACTCGACCGACGAATAATTTGGTATGATGTAAGTCGCCTCGCTATTAGGCGAGTCGAATGTTAAAAAATAAACGGCAACTCGTTGCTTATTATTTTGCTTCATTGGCAGCAAATTTTATTTTTATGGTGTAGAATTGTAGAATTTAAATTTAAAGTAAAATAATCACCCCTATGATAGAAGTCGACTCGACCGACGACTAATTTGGTATGATTGAAGTCGTCTCGCTATTAGGCGAGTCGAATGTTAAAAAAAACGGCAACTCGTTGCTTATTATTTTGCTTCATTGGCAGCACAGCTGTTTTTGACATTAATTTTGAAGTTTTTATTTAAATTTTTTGAATTTTATTTTTATGGTGTAGAATTTAAATTTAAAGTAAAATAATTTTTATAAAAAAAACTGTGTTACAATATATTATTGTTAAGAAATTTGTGTTAAACAAATATAAATTTAAAAAAAATTAAAATATTAGTTTTCAAATTTTGTTGTATTTTGTCTATTTTGTTATTAAACAATAAAGTTTAAAAATGACCAGCATAGAATTATTCATATTCAATCATATTTAAAATAAAATAATTTTAATATTTTGAAAATATTTTTTTTTATATAAATATTGCATATTACATATATAAATATTTTTATGTATTTTTTATAATTACACTTACATATTTTAAAATTTAATATTTAACAAAAAAAAATCTATAAAAAACTATAAAATCTCACTCAATAATTATTTAAAATTCAATATAAATTTTTTAAATTAACTTAAAAATCACTTTAAAAAAAATTCAAACTTTTTTTGATATAAATTTGTACTAGTCGCCCAAAAATTTCTGGTCGAGTAAAACGGCGACTGTAGTCGCCAAAAAGCGAGTCGAGAGCGACTTCCATCATGCCGAATATTCGCTAAAACTCTCGCCGGCGAGTGTTTGGGCGACTTCTATCATACCAAATTGTCAAAGTCGAGACGAGGCGAGAGTCGAGTCGACTTCTATCATAGGGGTAAATTAAAATAATTTTTAACTGTTTTACAATATATTATTGTTAAGACATTTGTGTTAAACAAATTTAAATTAAAAAAATTTTAAAAAATAGTTTTCGAATTTTGTTGTATTTTGTTAAACAATAAAGTTTAAAAATGAGCAGCATAGAATTATTCATATTCAATCATATTTGACGTTGAAAATAAAATAATTTGTAAATTTTAAAATATATTTTTTTATATACATATTTTTATGTACTTTTCTATAATTACACTTACATATTTTAAAATTTAATATTTAACGAAAAAATGTCTATAAAAAACTATAAAATCTCACTAATAATTTAAAATTCAATATAATGTTTTTATAATAACTGAAAAATCACTTTAAAAAAAAATCAACCTTTTTACTTTCCTTTTATGGAATTCACAATTCATGTTTTCCTCACCTGGGCATAGCTCCTAAACGGCTTTACCGATTTAACTCAAATTTGAAACTTATAAGCTCGTGTTATTAATCACTCGGTACTTTAATAACTTTTATGGCCCTTCGAGGGGCGGGGGGTTGGGCCTATTTTCTAAAAAGTCATGTGGGGTATCAAATTAAAGGTCTTGATGAGTACATCTCGTTGGGTAGTGTTTCTGGGACCAAGTAGGCCCCCAAAAAATGGGGTCAAAAATGAAAAAAAATCATATGGGCATCAAATTAAAGGTCTGGAAGAACAGATATTTTTGGGGCAAGTAATTGTAGTATTTGGGGCAACAAGAACCATGTGGGGGCCTGGAAAATGGGGCCCAAAAAATTATGTGGGGTATGAAATTAAAGGTCTCGATGAGTACATCTCGTTGGGTAATGTTTCAGGTAAAGAGCGCCATACGGGGCCAAAAAATAAAAAAATATACATATGTATATATAAATATATATATATATGAGCCGTTAATTTTGCAAGTGACTTTTCGCGAAACATGAGTTAGAGCTATTTATTATTAACCCCTCAAATATATATTTTTTACTATAATATGTTTTTAGTAAAAATATATAAACAATATAAAAATTCTACAGTTTTTAGTCGAACAAATATATTGTGTAAAACTTAAAATATTTGACCGACTAAAAATTATGAAATAATAAATAAATAAAAAAAACATTTTTTAAAAATACTTTCCTTTATAAATAGTAATATGCGACTAAAAACTAATAAATAATACTAAAATTATATAATCTTTCATTCTTGTATCTAGAGTTTCAGTAATGGTCAATTGTATTAGGGTTAACTGCAAACGTACTAGATTAGAGATTCAGTAAAGGTAAAGTATAGTAAAAGGGAAGTAGACCCCTTATAAATATCATTCTGATAAATTCTATTAATTCTCATAATTAATTTTGATCAGTTATACTTCCCTTTATAAAGGGTCTACTTCCCTTTTACTATACTTTACCTTTACTGAATCTCTAATCTAGTACGTTTGCAGTTAACCCTACTACAATTGACCATTACTGAAACTCTAGATACAAGAATGAAAGCTTATATAATTTTAGTATTATTTATTAGTTTTTAGTCGCATATTACTATTTATAAAGGAAAGTATTTTTAAAAAATGTTTTTTTTATTTATTTTTTAAATATATATTTGTACCAGTCGCCCAAAAATTTCTGGTCGAGTAAAACGGCGACTGTATTCGCCAAAAAGTGAGTCGAGAGCGACTTACATCACACCGAATATTCGCTAAAACTTTCGCCGGCGACTGTTTGGGCGACTTATATCATACCAAATTGTCAAAATCGAGATGAGGCGAGAGTCGAGTCTACTTCTATCATATGCGTATATAGCAGATAACAAAAATGTATTAGCAGAAAATAATACATCTATTTTATATTATACAAGCAACAAGACTCTCCCAATGAAGCAGCAATCGAGTGGTTTCGTTTGCAGAAGTAGATAAAAGCGTGCTTTGCCACTATAGTAAAAAAAATAAGTAGTCTTTATGAAAGTTCGAACAGGACATTCAAGATTAACTCATTTCATTTATAAAAATCAAAAAAAGAAAATCTACATAGTTGCAGTATTTGCAATGAGGAATTAACTATTGTGCATGTATTAACAAAATGTCAGAAATACAGATTAAAAATTTACATTACGAATATCCTAAATAAATTATATAAATTTATAGTACAGTCAAACAAAATCTAATAACAAATATAAAACATTATTAGGCTTAAAATGATCAAAATTGGTTGTGGTATCTCTAAATAAATGTATGTAAAAGAAAAAAAAACTATGATAGAAGTCGACTCGACTCTCGCCTCGCTAGTCTCCTATCGACTCGCCTCGCCATTCGACTCGCCTCGCCATTCGACTCGACCGACGACTAATTTGGTATGATGTAAGTCGCCTCGCTATTAGGCGAGTCGAATGTTAAAAAAAACGGCAACTCGTAGCTTATTATTTTGCTTCATTGGCAGCACAGCTGTTTTTGACATTAATTTGGAAGTTTTTATTTAAATTTTTTGAATTTTATTTTTATGGTGTAGAATTTAAATTTAAAATAAAATAATTTTTATAAAAAAAAATGTGTTACAATATATTATTGTTAAGAAATTTGTGTTAAACAAATATAAATTAAAAAAAATTTAAAATATTAGTTTTCAAATTTTGTTGTATTTTGTTACTAAACAATAAAGTTTAAAAATGAGCAGCAATTCATATTCAATCATATTTATCGTTGAAAATAAAATAATTTTAAAATTTTAAAAATATATTTTTTTATATAAATTTTGCATATTATATAAATATTTTTATGTACTCTATAATTATAGTTACATATTTTAAAATTTAATATTTAACAAAAAAAAATCTATAAAAAACTATAAAATCTCACTCAAGAATTATTTAAAATTCAATATAAATTTTTTAAAATAACTTAAAAATTACTTTATAAAAAATTCAAACTTTTTTTGATATAAATTGACCAAATTGTCAAAGTCGAGACGAGGCGAGAATCGAGTCCACTTCTATCATAGGGATAAATATGTATATTATTAACTTACATGGTGATATATCCCTGTAACGATTTTTTGCTATATTTTCTTGTTTCTTGGCTGCTGTTATTGCCAATTCAGGATTTTTCCTATACATTTGATCATATTGCGTCAACAATGCGCCAGAACCTAATCCGTCAATTAAGAGTAAAAGGGATTGTCTAAATAATGCATCTCCATCCAATAGTCGACCTTCAGACCCTCCAATATCATCGCTTTCGGGTACATACTGATAAAACGGTTCTTCTTCGTTCGTTTGTTTTGTAACAATCATAGAAATCGGTCGGACAGTTAATATTAACTCACCACCTCTATAATCGCGTGATGTTCTTATTAAATTTACAATCTGTTCATGGTTCAGACAATTAACCTCATATTCGTTAATCATAACTACTTGATCACCTTCACTAATTCGAGGCGTACTGTGATCAGCAGGCGTGTTTGGCACAACTTTTGATACTTGAACAGGTAAACTTAAGTCAAAACCACCTTTAACATTAAAACCAAAACGTCCTTGTTCATCGGCCAATAACCTAATAGTAACTAAATTTTCATCGTATGGTATTGGACTAAGATTTTCAGAACTATATGCAGGTGGTATTGGTGATTCATAAGAGCGTGCCAATTGTTCAATAAACTTACTTTCTCTATAATTAAAAAAAAATATATTATTTAGTATTTAAAAATAATAATTAATATAACGTTACTCATCGCTTTGTTGTTCCCATGCTTTTCTAGGGATAGAATCAGTTTCTTTCGAAGTAACTTTATTATCATAAGAGCGGCAGCTTTTTGTAATTGTTAAAAGGGAATTGTGTTGTGGCTGATTTTTACCATTCACTGAGGTACCATTACTATCCGTAGTAAAATTATTGGTAGTACAATTTAATTGTGTTGAACTGATAATACGTTTACTTGGTGATCGAACAAATGTTTTGGAGATTTGACCCCGCTGTTTACTTTCTTGAACAGCTTGTAATTCAGTTCGTCCAGAATAATAAAATCTAGAAATAAAAAAATATAGGATTAAATTACAATTTTTGTCATTATGATTTTACTTTGATCCAAGTGTGATATTTAAAAATCTAGGCAGTCTATGTGGACGTTTTAATCTGAAGAATGAATGATTTTCAACACATGATTTCCATAACGCTTTGGCATGTTTATGGGATCCAACACAAAATCCTAATAGCATATCATAATCTTCCGACTGCAAAATATTATTTAATTTAGCATTGTAAAAAAATAGGTTTATTCTTACTGGTTCACGTCTAAGTTGAATGAAAAAATCTTTCCTTTTAAATGATACTTTTACCATTTTTGACCATGAAAATGTATTTATACGAATATTATTTTGAATAACTAATAAACCAATTGATGTTACACCTAACTGTAATTCTCTGCCACCCGAATCCTTAAAGCACAATTATAAATATAAATAAATAATAATTGATAAAATCATTCTTTACTTACAGTTGCTTTATGTAAATCTATTCCATAGAAATCTAATCGTTTAGCTTGTTCCAAATAGTTATATTCAGCATCAGCTGGTAACTGTCCCCGATGTAATTTATGTAATTCCGATATTCGCCTTTCAGTTTCATCGCTTTGTTCAGCTAAAAGCTGCATTGAATTAAGATAACCTTGTTGGTGGTCAATTGGATTGAAATCACCTAATTCAGCTGTAATAAAATATTATATTTATAACGAAATTGTTATTGATTAATAATCATTGTTTTTTTTTGTTAATCTTTTACATTGCACCGTATAACTAGCCAGAAGGCATGACGTGTTTAGTGAACACGGTATTTTTCCCAAATAAATATCACGTTTTATTTGCAAGTAGAATTGATATCTTGTGTATTCTTCCTGTAATCGAATAGGATCACTCACAAAAAACTATAAAATTAAAAAAAGATTAATTTTTTTACTGTTAATTGACAAAAAAAAAAAAAAAAAACTTAATGCTAGAGATTAGAATATTTTCTTTACAACTAAATGTATAATAATTATCACCAGATGAAAGAAATTTTTATGTAAATCAATGTAATATCTGCAGGAAATTTTTTATAAAAAACCTTACTTAACGAAACTTAACCTAAACTTAAAAACAAAAACTACAATTAATTTTCTACAATTAATCTACCAGCTAATTAATTCGTTATCAAACATAGTACATGAATCATGAAATTTTATGTGTTATTGCAAAATACAATTAAAAATATTAATTAAATTATTTATGTTTTTGGTACCAGACTTTTTCATTCATTTGTACGCTGATACTTTTACAAGGTGATTTGAAAAATTCATAATTTAATTGTTTCTAGCTATTTTAGGATTTCCTCTTTTGCAGGCAACTATTTTAGATTAATCATGAGTACTTATCATGATACAAATAATTGTATCATTGCTAGTTACGATGTGCAATTGTATCATGGCTACTTACTATGTGAATTTTTTGAGTTTTTTAAAGGTTTGTTTCTCAAATCAAAAAAAATGTAGTCAACATTTTAATGTCAGAACACATTTTCACTTAAATGCCATATGAATAAGTAAATTCTAAGGCTACGACAATCCTAGGTACACCACTACAGATGTACTGTTTGGTAATCGGAAAATATTTTCCCAAAAATTAGGAGGTTCAGACGGAAATCACCTCTGTAAAAGACTATGATAAGTTTTTGCCGTGAAACTTTACATTTAGTAAAAGGGAATAGTCTTGAAATTATCAGCAACACCATCATAGAGGATATAAGTGATGAAGCAAATTTCCATGAATTATATATTTTTTTAAAAAAATATATACTTGTAAAAGATATTTTTACCATTAAGTTTCATTTAGGCCACCTTGTCCTTAGTGAAAATTAAGTATTGAACATTAAAAGATAATTCAAAGTGTGAATATAATTTTACAAACTGTTATTGTTGCAACATTTTAAAAAAAAAAAAAAAATTTATAAACTTTATATCATTATTTTCATTCAAGCTTAGTCAATATAGTTCTAATTTTTTCATTTTTGTATTATGAAAAACAAACAATATATTATAATCACCTTAACCCTAAATTCTAAAAAGGGAACTGCATCTGATGCCACCCTCGAAGAACAGTGATTCCATTGTTTTTTGAATGATTTGTTCGGATCAACCCATCGCTAAAAAAATGAATTATAAAAAAAAAAATGAATTAACTACTATTTTTATACTTACGACAACATCGCCAGGCTTCTGTGGAAACAACAAACCAAAATAATCTTTTTCATTTAATTCAAGATTCTGGAAGACTTTATCCAGAATTTCCGATCCACTCGCTCGTTTCTATTTATTATATTAAAAAATTGTATAACAAAACATTATTTTTTAGACATTCTGAGTTACCTCAATACGAAAGGTGTGTGTACTGTCATCTAAAAACAATACAGTAACACATTGTGTATGCTGCTTCTTATCACGCGCCAGCTCTGTAGTTCCAATACTATAATTTCCACTTAATCTAACCAGACGAATGCGATCAAACATTGCCACAATCCATAGTTCAATATAAGGATATTGAAAAAAAAGAGTGCTGGAAATAAATAAAAAACTAAAACAATTAAAAACTAATTTATATATAAAAAAAGGTTAATGTAATAGAAAATTCAAAGTACTGCAAAAACTGTTTTCTACAAATTGAACAAATAGAATTAATTAATTACTGGTTGTTTAAAAATCATTTATAATTCCCACAATAATAATTAGTATAGTTTTTAGATATAATTTTATTATTCACACAATAATAATTAATGCATTTTTTAGATATAATTTTACATAATTTAAAATTAATATTTTGTAAATAAATTAAATTTGGGGGTTTCAAATATCCGTAATATTAGTGTAACATGATACAAATTTAAATCAAATAATATAAATTTTTTGTTATAATATTAATTAGAATTATGGGAAAACTATTTCAAGAATTTATATATGCAAATTAATATTATGGGAATTATATTTAAGGTTGCATTCTAGAAATAATAATTAAGTACATTATGTGAATTATATTTTTGGTAGTATTAAGTGCCAGCTTGCAATTTTAGGGTATAAAAGAAGCAAAATTTTTAATTAATAAATCATTCTATTTAGAACTGTTCCAAGACTTACTTATTGTTTTATTTATGTCTTTGAGTCTGAAGACAGACAGTTCTACAGTTTTCTTAAACTTTACAGGTCCGACCGCGACAAGTATAATTAATCTAAGTTCCTAGTAGGAACGAATATTCATCAACGAATATTTACGCGGTAGAACAAAAGAGTTATATCGCTCTACAAAAAACATTGGTGACCCCAACGTGATTCTACGTGCTACAACGTCAGAATTATCACATTTTACGAAAACTTTTGCTAAGTTCCATCATCATCATGACAACTGCGCTAGACGCTACCATACTGAGGCAATCCGAGATTGGGCAGGAGATCCAACGTCACTACGTCAATTACAACAAGGATTCCAAGGAACGGAAACAGAAGGTAGAATACTTTAAGAACAGACTTGAGATTCTACAAAGCTTATATGATGAATTTGGTGAAAACCATGCAGCATAATTCCCGTATTAGACTCCGATCATGTTTATCTGCGGCAAGGTTACAAGAAAAGATCGAGCAGGCATATATTAAATATAAAGGTATTCTGGAACTACAAAAGTCACTGTTGGAAGAATCTATGTCTAAATCTGCCGTGTTCCCCGCAACACCAGTACAGAGCCAATCCGACATCAACCAGCTCACTAATGAACCAACAACTGAGGCTGAATTACTACAAATAAAGTTACAGAGAGTTGCTATGACATCCCTAGAGAGATTGCTGCAAGGTTTGCTGCAAGGACAGCGCAGTAGCGTACCTCAATGCAAAGTTCGAAGCATGCAGCAAATACTACGCTGACGTCTCATCACGGCATCAAAACTTAATGTTAGAACCAGAATGACGCGGCAAGCTGTCGCGTCGCGTTTGACAACAACGCTTCAAAAGTAGAATGTATAGGCATATATGAAATTGCCCACAATGTAGCGTCGCGTTGATGCGGCAATTTTGCCGCGACGCTTGAGTAGACCTACTTTCTACTTTTGCCGCTTGCCGCGTATAAATTTTAATTTCGAATGTGTCAATAAATTTATTTATTAAAATTTTTTAAATTCAATCATTTCAATTAATATTGTTTACAATTATTTTAATTTATAATGACACAATATCCATAGATATTAGAATTTATTTAATTTTTTCCATTAAATAAATTGTTTACAATTTTTTCAATGTGGTTTGAAAAAAACTAATTGCGTCGCTTTTGACTTTATACGCTTCAAAATTCGAAATTTCAAAAGCGACGCGACATTTTGCCGCGTCATTCTGGGTCAGGCATAATGTGCCAAACCTATATCGGAGACTACAAAAGCGAGTATTTTAAAGCTTTATGTATAGAGGACCAGTATTTTGAAATTACAGCCAAACTAAAAACAGCTGTAGATTATTCTAATATGGCTCCTCGTACAAGCAGTACCAGCGCTACACATTTGAAGCTCCCAAAAATTGTTATACCAATTTTTGATGGAAATAGCAGAAAGTGGAAACAATTCCAAGATATATTCGAACAAATGATACATAGTCAGACGAGTATCAGTGCAATTGAGAAATTTTACTATCTCAAGGCCAATCTTGCTGGCGAGGCAAGTCGCTTAATCTGCCATTTATTAGTAATGGAAGAAAACTATCTCACAGCATGGGATACGTTGCTCAATCGTTATGACAATCCAAGATTGTTAGTTTCATCATGTTTGGCAGATCTGTTAGCCACACCAGCTTTAACAACAGAAACTCCCACGACGTTCGGTTCTACGCACCGGAGGGACCCTGGCTCCCATCTCATAGTGGAAACCACCAAGGAACGTCAACCCAACAACAGGTATGTACATGGAACATACCCCTTCAAAATCCTTCAGTGGAACTGTAATGGCCTACGTAACAAATTGGTAGAAACTACGCACTTCATGGATCGCAACAATATTAGTATATTGCTGCCATCCCAGAAACCAAAATTACCACCTCACATTCCCTAACATCCTTCAACGGGTACCGTATCATTCGATCTGATAGATCCGATAGGGGTGGGGGACTAGCCTTCATCGTCCATCCGGATGTCAATTATAGGCTGGTCTCGGTCAACAGCGCACAATCAACCGATCCCCACCTCGAGGCAATGAGCTTAGTGATTAAAACAGGTGACGCAGAGATGCTGCTTACCAATGTTTACATACCACTCCTTCTGGTACTCAGCGCTCTCGAATGATAGCAGGGTTAATAATTTTGTTGACCAACTTGAACAGACGGACTTTGTGACAATTAATGAAGACTTTCCCAACAGAATAACGAACCAAAGTTCGAGCTCGCCAGATATCACTTTTATTAGTAATTCATTACTAAGTAAGGTGACCTGGAGTGTTGAACCAGCCCTCAGCTCTGATCACATCCCCATCGTGATCACAGTGGAGGAGCCTGACAGCTTCATTTCGTCCGAACAGCGAACCTACCTAAACCATAACAAGGCTGATTGGCCTAGGTTTGCGAACTTCGTTGATGATGTACTGTTGATGATGTACTGTACCACTGAAAGCTGTGTCTGGTGAGAAAGCTTTTCGTGACATTGTCACCCGTGCCGTCAAGAGATTCATTCCAGCTGGCAGAATTAAAAAGGTTATCCCGTTCTTTCCACCTTCAGCCGCCAGGCTAGCAGAACAGCGCGATAACTTTAGAGTTACGGTTCCAAGTGATGCCCGCATAACTCAGCTAACCCAGGACATCCACAAAATTGTGGCCGAACATCGGTAGTCCATATGTCTGAGTCACCTAGAAAACTGCACGCTTGGTTCCAAAAAACTCTGGTCAACCATAAAAGGTCTTGCTGGTAAACACCAACCTCAAGGCCTTCCAGCTATCTCTTTTCAAGGTCAACAAATTAGCGATAGCAAAAAGTGTGCATCTCTTTTCGCTAGTCAATTTATCGAGCATCCGTCAACACAGGACAAAACCATCCGTCCTGTACTACGAAAATTAAAATCACTAAGCAGAAGTCAGAGTTCTTCGTTCAATGCATTGGAAGTGCAAGATGCCATCAGAAGCGCCTAACCATCTAAGGCGCTGGGTCCTGATGGCATCTCAATGGTTATGTTGAAAAACCTTCATACCACCAGCCTTGATTACTTGGCAAAAATTTTCAACCTTGCACTTTCGGACATTTCCGTTCCTGGTGTTTGGAAAGTTGCCAGGATCATTCCTATTCTTAAACCTGGCAAATCTCAGAACGAGGGAATGTCCTATAGGCCAATCTCGCTGCTCTCACCGGTAGCTAAAACGCTTGAGTCACTCCTGCTTCCCCAGCTTCAACAACATCTGAATTTGGCCACACACTAACATGGCTTTAGGAAGCAGCGTAGTACCACAACTGCATTGACAGAGCTCACCACTCAAATCGCCGATGGACTAAACCACCACCGTCCACACTGGCGTACAGTCGTAGTGGCATTAGACTTATCCAAAGCCTTTGATACGGTTACTCTCCACCCTCCTCAATGACATCATGAACTCCACTTTACCTGATGCCCTAAAAAGGTTCCTATCAGCATACATTCATGGTAGAAGCGCGTTTGTTGAGTTCACAAATTCTCACTCCAAACACCGCAAAATAAAGATGGGTGTTCCTCAAGGAGGTGTCCTATCCCCTTTCCTTTTTAATATCTACATTTCCCTGCTCCCATCTCCTCCACCGGGCGTTAAGCTGATCACTTACGCTGACGATTGCACAGTTGCTGCGTCGGGTGCACATGTTGATGACATTTCAGAACGGCTTAATAGTTACCTGGCCGAGATAGCACAATTCCTAAGATCAAGGAACCTTGTTCTTGCGTCAAATAAATCATCAGCCACACTGTTCACTTCTTGGACAAAGAAAGTTAATGATGTCCTCGACATCCATATTAACGGTGAGACCATCCCCACCGTTAAATACCCAAAAATTCTAGGTGTCACTTTTGACAACCTACTTACTTTTTCTAAGCATGCAAAAAACATCTGCAATAAAGTGAACAGTCGAAACAAGGTTCTAAAAGCCCTCGCCGGAACTAACTGGGGAAAAGACAAGGAAATCCTTGTCACTACCTATAAAGCCATAGGCCGTTCCATCATCAATTATGCAGCACCTATCTGGACGTCATTTTTAAGTGACACCCAATGGCGAAATATTCAATCAAGGCAAAATACCGCCTTACGCACTGCAACAGGGTGCCATTCCATCTCCATGATGAAACCTCCATACTTTCCGTCAGACAGCATAACGAACTGCTTACAAAACAGTTCCTGCTTTCTATCCATAAGATCAGGATGGTGCCGCTCACTACAACATTATCAAGCGCGCGTGATCCCTAACACCTTAGATCAATGCCCTAATTGTCACCAAGGCCCGCATGACACAAATCATCTTTTCAACTGTCCTTCCAATCCCACAGACCTGGTCGTTGCAGACCTTTGGGTGAGACCAGTTCTAGCGGTTCAATTTTTGGGTCTATCAGTCCCGCTCAATCAGTCTAACACCACCTAGACTGAAACGCTTACTAAGTTGTATTTTGCTTTTATTATTAAATTATTTTAAATTATTTTATTATAATCATTATTATATATTTGTAAAGTATCGTCTGCATGTAAAAGTTTCTTTTGTCTCCATTTACAGACCTGATGTTGCTACAACAATAACAACAACAGAAACTCACTATGGTCTAAAACGTTTCCATGACCATACCAAAGAATGTTTGCTTGCCGTTTGAAATTTAGGTGTTGATATTCGCAGTTGGGACTCATTAGTGCTCCAAATTTTGCTACCAAAACTGGATGCTGAGACTCGTCGCTTATACGAATTGTCGCTAAAACAACCTAGAGAGCTACAGGCGCTAGATGATTTCTACTTATTTATTGAATTACGTTTTCAATCATTAGAAGCTGCTGGAAACAGAGTACAACAGAGTTACCAATCTCGAAACGCTACCAAGGTTTCCAACAGACCTTCTGCATTGTTGTCGAAAGAGGCGTAGTCAGTTATATGTTCCAAACGCACAAATTATACAAATTCGATGCTTTCAGCCGTTTATCTGCAGCTGAACGCTTAAATCACGTTATGCGCCGCAAGTTATGCATGAATTGCCTGGGAACTGGCCATGGTGCATTGAATTGTTCGTCTAGAAATTGTATGAATGTCCAACCAAACATCATACCATACTTCATGAGTCATTTCCACAGCAACAAGCTCTAAAACTACAATCATCTGGTAATCAGCAAAGTTCATCGAGCCTAGCAGCACAATCCAACCTGGCAACACAATATGTCTTTTTAGCAACCGCAATGGTAACTTTAACGGACAAAACTAACAAGTCGATCAGCTACCGTGCGCTGCTTGACTCCGGCTCGCAGTTGAATTTTATTACCGATAAGCTTGCGAAAAAGCTCAACATAAGAACTACACCACACAGCTTAGACATAACTGGAATCGGAACTCAGTTGAGCAAATCGCAGCGAAGAATTAATGTAGAACTTAAATCTAACATAACAGGATATACAACACGATTAGAAGCATTTATTTTACCAAAAATTTCTACTGACCAGCCTCATCGTCATATTGATACAATTGGCGGATCCAGCATTCAATCGACCACAAACAATAGACTTCCTAATTGGCGCCGATATTTATTGCCAACTAATGTCTGTTGGACAATTTCGACCAAGAGAAGATGCGCCTATGTTTCAAAATACTCTGCTCGGTTGGGTTGTTCTCGAAAGAGCTAAAAACACATCAGCTGGCTCTATGTTCTGTGGTATAAGTGCGCATGAAGAAATATATCTCAACGAACAGCTGGCTCGTTTTTGGAACATAGAGGAAGTTGGAGAGGATAGCAAGACCATGACAACCATGGAATTAAATTGTGAAGACATCTCCAAGAAAACGATGCAGAGAACCGAAACTGGACGGTTTCTAGTCCGGTTACCGTTCAAAACTCAAGAAAAGCTGGGTGAATCCAAACAGGTTGCCTTACAACGATTTTTTAGCTTGGAAAAACGTTTGTTAAGGCATACCTCGTTGAAAATCGAATACACCAAGTTCATGCGTGAATATGAAGCATTGCATCATATGGAAGAGGTACAAGAAGCAGACATACCTACCGGTCACTACTTTCTACCGCATTACTGCGTACTCAAACCTGAAAGTAGTACCACCAAATTAAGAGTGGTATACGATGCATCAGCTAAAACAACAAACAACAAGTCATTAAATGACATATTAATGACTGGTCCCACGATACAGGATGATCTTTTTTCAGTATTGATCCGTTTCAGACTACATACATACGTCTTTACAGCTGACATTTCCAAGATGTACCGGAAAATTATGATCGAGGACACTGACACTTGGTATCAACTCATAATATGGAGAGAAGGGCCAACCGAGCCGCTTAAATATTATCGACTAAAAACAGTAACATATGGAACCACCAGCGCTTCCTACCTTGCGATCAGATGTTTACACCAATTGGCGGATGAATGTGCTAATGAGTCTCCACTTGCAGCACAGATAACAAAAAGAGATTTTTACGTTGACGACGTTATGACCGGCTGTGATGATTTAGACAAGATTTTAAATCTGCAAACCGAGCTAAAAAAGGTACTCGCAAGTGGTGGCTTCATATTAAGAAAATGCTGCGCCAATCATTCAAAATTACTTCGAAATGTTGATTTACAAGATCGAGAAGAGCTCGTTACGATAAAAAATTCTACGGAAGGCAGCATTAAGACATTAAGTCTAACTTGGCTACCAACCACCGATCAGTTTAAATTTCAAACTATTTGGCCGGAACGCAAACAAATTACCAAACGAACAGTGACGTCCGATGCGGCCCATCTATTCGATCCATTGCGATTAGTTAACCCGGTTATAACATTGGCCAAGATCTTTATTCAAGAACTCTGGAAATTGAAACTAGACTGGGATGCTGCATTACCATTAGAGCTTCATACCAAGTGGACTCGCTTCCGAAATGAATTGACAAAAATACAGAACATCGATATTGAGAGGCACGTACTTAGCATTGGAAAACGCAAGTGCACCCAAGTACATATATTTTCAGATGCAAGTGAAAAGGCATATGGAACAGCAGTGTACTTGCGATCCGTCGATGAAAAAGGAAGGTTCAAGGTGCGACTGCTGTGTGCAAAATCAAAGGTGGCCCCCACAAAAACAACAACACTTCCACGTCTGGAATTGTGTGCGGCCAAATTAGCAACGCAACTCGCAAACCGTTTAAGGAAAACACTGTGTATCGAAATACAGGAATGGAAATTTTTGACCGATTCCACCAGCAGCACAATCAGCCTCTTTTCACACATTTGTTGCCAACAGGGTCGCTTACATTCAAAAAAGCACCAATATTAATCAATGGCGCCACATTGCCTTTAAACAAAATCCAGCAGATCTTGCATCTCGCGGAATGTATCCTGACCAACTACTACACTCCAGCTTATGCTTTGAAGGACCTGAATTTCTTCGTTTATCAGAAGATAAATGGCCCACAAATATTCTCGCTCTTACAGATGAAATGCCTGAAGCCAGATGCATAAAATCCGCTTTGCTAGCAACAACAAAGGAGAGTGTGATTGACTCAATTAAACACAACAATTTCCAGCGCTTACAAGAAACACTGGCATTTATGACACGATTTTGGAAAAACGCGAAACAACCTGACGATTTGCGTACTCTGAGTATCAAACCCAACCCTCAAGAAATGGAAGACTCGCTGGAATTGATTACAAAGCATATCCAAATGAGAAATTTCAAAAAGGTGATTACGGAGTTAGCTCCCAAAAAGGTCGTGTCAAAGGATAGCAAATTGGCCTCGCTCACACCCTTCATAGATGACCATGGTGTTATACGCGTGGGGGGAAGGCTTGAAAAGTCATCGCTTCCTTTCAATGCAAAACACCCAATTCTTTTAACAGGGTCGGATCCATTTACAAAAATGATGGTACAACAGTTACACTTAAAACATTTGCATGCAGGGTCGCAGGCATTGCTAGCGATCATACGACAAAAATTTTGGCCTACTCATGGAAAAAGCATAATACGTACTATCGTTAAGCAATGTATCAGGTGTTCTCGGGCCAAACCGACCACCATTCATCAACTAATGGGCAACTTACCAGCAGAAAGAATTGAACCAGCGCGCCCTTTTATGAACGTCGGGATAGACTTCTGCGGACCAATAACAATCCATTACAAAATTAGAGGAAAACGTCCTACAAAAACATTTATTGCTGTTTTCCTCTGCTTCGCCGTCAAGGCGGTACATCTGGAGCTAGTGTCAGACCTAACAACAGCCAGTTTTATTGGAGCCCTTAAACGGTTTATCGCTAGAAGAGTGTGAAACGAAGATTTTTTGTGATAACGCTACAAATTTCATTGGAACCCGATCTGAAACCCAGAATCTGTATGAGCTATTCCAGAGCGAGCATCATGAATCAGAGGTTAAGAAAGAATGCTCTCGTCAAGGGATCAGTGGCATCATATTCCACCTCGCTCACCACACTTCGGAGGTCTATGGGAGGCTGCAGTAAAATCAGCTAAATACCACCTAAAGAGAATTACCAGTGCAGCAACTTACGAAGAATTGGCTACTATTATTACTGAGATCGAAGCCGCATTGAATTCTCGCCCGTTAACACCGCTATCAGCAGACCCTAATGACGTACAAGTCTTAACACCTGGGCATTTTCTAATTGGTGAGCAATTAAGGACTATGGAAGATGCCTATAGGAAGGAGCGCAATATCAATAGCTTACATCGATGGGAATTAGTAAGTCGGCTACGTCACGAATTTTGGGACAGATGGTCGAAGGAATATCTTCAGAAGCTTCAGATCAGAGCTAAATGGAAAGATGGAACCTGCTCGGTCAAGGTTGGCAGTCTCGTACTGTTAAAAGATTCAAATCTACCTCCATTACAATGGGTCATGGCACGTGTCATCAAAACAATACCCGGAGATGACGGTCGAATTCGAGTGGTAGACTTAAAAACTTCCACAGGAACATTTACTCGTGCCATACATAACATTTGTCCATTGCCAGACGTGGATCAATTAGATGCAGTTGACTCGAACCAACCCGCAGTAAGGGCATCAAAGGAGACCAGCACGCAACAAGAGGCGAATATAGAAACCAAAACGGACCACAAAAATAAGAAGGTCGACAGAACAGCAGCTACCAATCCAAAGGGTCAACCCAGATACAAGATCCCTAAATTAACTACAGCAGCTACGACTCTATTGTTGTTAACGTCACTCGTCATGCCATCTTTCGCGGTTGATCCAGTTGAGGTAGTCCCATTTAAGAACACACCTGGCTTGTATTTTGAAAATTTAGGGAAGGTGCACCTCATAGCTGACGAATGGAAAATAGTTGTCTACTACGATCTGAAAACATACTGGAATGAAATCGAGGGACTGAGGCAATGCCTTATATGAAATTTGCTATCACGGAAGAACATAAGAGCCATTGCAATGCCGTCGCAGCACACCTATCACATCAGTTTAAGGTTATTAGACACATCGACGATCTCATACTGACTGGACATGCAGTTGATCGAAAGCGCTCCAAGCGTTCACCATTTGATTTTATAGGTAGCCTAGCAAATGGATTATTTGGTATATTAGATCAGAAATATGCTGACAAGCTCCAACAAGAAATTATAAGAAGTCAGAACAACCAGGAGCATCTATTGAACCTTTTTAAAAATCAAGCATCGCTGATAGACGCTACTTATAATATACTACACAAGGTTGAAGATGATATTAACCAGCAGTTCGAGCATATTTACAGTCTACTAAGCAATATTACTAATCAGTTGAATAAACAACAAGATGTAACGCAGGCATTCAATACTTTATCAACTCAAACTATGGCAGTAGCAACTGATCAGCTCAAAAATGAGGTTTCAGTTATAAGAGAGAATCTCCCTAGTAATACAATAATCCCAGGAGGCGCAAGCGGTACAGAGCTATTAATTTTGTACACATTGATGAAGGCTAGAGGAAGGATGACTCTGCAATATTTAATCATTACCATAGATCTTCCTTTGGTGAACATAGAGCGTTATGAGATCTTTGCAATAACACCATTTCCAATGCTTCACGAAGGCACACTCTTATCCATACAGACTTCACTCAGATATTTGGTTTTAAATATACACCGAACAACAATTCGGTGGATGCGGCACTGTGTCCGAAGGGAACCTATTCTGCAATCAGCAATACCCGATATTCAAAAAGGGATCGCAGGCTTATCTCTGTGAAACATCGCTTTTATTTCAAGAAAACGACCTTTCTCATTGCGAAGTTGCGCAAACGCAACTAGCAAACTGGTGGAAAGCATTACACAATGGAAAGGAATGGTTGTTTTCATTAACAGAAGAAATATCGTTCACGGCTATCTGCGAAGAAGCCACAATACGAAAAAGTATCAAGGAGGATGGGATACTCTCAAGTTGAATGCTCCATGCGTTATAAGGCATCCATCACTCAGCATCGACTCACCAGCGAATAAGACTAGCAGCCTGAAACTACCAATAATAACATCGAATATCAGTAAAGGATTTACTATCAAGAAACATCAGCAAGTAAACCTACACCCATTGACAATAAACAACAGTGCAGACATCAGCACACTGAAGGACGCCATACAAAATCTCCAAAATAAGGAACAACTGTCTACTGGTCTAAACTCACATAATACACATCAGTACATTGTTAGCTACTCGACAGCAGCACTATTTTCTCTGTGAGCAGCAGGTTTTGTTATATGGCAATGTTGGATCAAATTCCAAAGTCCAACACCAGCACCACGGAGATTACAGCATTCACATCCTACCTCCACATCGAGAGATGACTTATTTGAGTTACACGAAATTGTTTAAATCCCTAGCAGCTTTAAAGGTGGGGAGGATGTTTAAAAATCATTTATAATTCCCACAATAATAATTAGTATAGTTTTTAGATATAACTTTATTATTCCCACAATAATAATTAATGCATTTTTTAGATATAATTTTACATATGTAAAAAAAAAATTGTATTAATTTAATCTTTTTATTTATAGAAAAAATGGCAGAAATTTTTCAAAAGAAAGAACTCAAAATATTATGTTGTGAGGGAAATAAATTCAACAGGAAATCAGATAGAAAATTTAAATGTAAATTAATTTTATATAATATTATGTATTTAACAAAACTACATAAACATTTAAAAAGAAAATTTTTGAGAATATGTTTTTTTTATTTATTAAACCGAAATAAAAATGGTGGAGCAATGGTGGAAAATAAAATAATTTAAAAAGTGCCATCTGTTAGCAATGATAAAGTTTCATAAAAATTCCGCTGTAACCTGACATGTCCCTTATGTGTATACCTTATGCTAAGCGGACATGACTAATGTATTTGTTATGGATGGATAAGGTGTATGTCATGCCTTACGAATAAGGGATACATAAGGCTTATGTAAGGCTTATGCGCTTCAGTGGGTAGCCATAAATTCCTGATAGAAATGTTAGACATTTCTATCTGATTTTTTTTTTTGACAGATAAAAAAAACACGCTGGCTATTTGATGTCAGATATTTCTGTCTAACATTTCATTTTAATCTTGTCGTCACCAAGAAAACAATTAGTTATAAAAATATTAAAATAAAAATATTTTTAATAATATAGTTGTTCACACCTCAATAATATGTATCTTTTATTTATTTAGTAGTAAATAATCACCCCAAAGTTATTAAATTTTAAATTTCAGGATCAAATATTACATTTTTATCAAATATCGCCATTTGCAAATTAACAAATGTCAAAAAAAATCTACAAAAAAATCTGAAAAGTTGTCTAGAGAAAAATCGTGATTTTTCTGTCGGGACAGAAATCCTGTCTGGTTTACACTTGACATTTCGTAGACAGAACATATGTTCTGTCTAAGAAAAAGTCTAGTGTAAACCGCAAGTTTGTCTGAACACGTTTGAACATGCATAAAGGAATTTGGTATACGTAAATTAGTTATGCGTAATTATTATTTAAAATCGAATATGTGTGAGTAAATACTATTTTTCAGTTTATTTTCAATTTAGTTGACGTTTTTTATGAATTCTTTGTTCTTTTCTTACAAAAAAAAAATATTATGGTGAAATAGTGTGTTAAGAAATAATTAAATGAATTTATGAATTTACATTAGTATATTTAATTTTTGTTGTTTTTTTTTTAAAAAAATTATTACGAGTAAACTATAATAAATATAAGTGTATTACTTTCTAAAAAAAAAAAAAAAAAAAAAGTAGGCAGTGATTTAATAAAATAAATGATATTTAGGATTTTGTTCTTTTGATATTTTTGAACAGAACATATAAATCTGTAATAAAAAGGAATTGTGGTAGATTTTTACTTTGTACCAAGAAGGGAAAGGTGACAAATTAATATTTTAAAAAAAAATTATAATACTGGTGAGATTGGTAAGTCTCTTTTTGATTATTATTTAAAATATATAAAAAATTTAAATAAAACATGGCTGAGTTTGTTCCTCAACGTAAACAAAGCAAAAAAAAAACTACTGGGAAGGAAAATCAAGAATCAAGTGCTCTCTTGGATGAAATAAGATTGCTTAGAGAAGAAAATGCACGACTAAGAGAACAACAGCCTTCTGTATTACCAATACCAACCAATACATTAAATGAAAATGATAGTTGTGTATCAATAAAAGCAAAAGGATTTCGAATGACATTAATTGAAGCAAAAACATTAATTCCTGAATATTTTCCTGGTAAAACATTATTAACACCTAGCCAATGGATTGATACCATTGAAAAATCTATGGTAGTCTATGGGTGGGAAGGTCTAGAAGCAATGTTGTATGCAACGGCTCAGTTGCAAGGTGCAGCTAAACAGTGGTATGAGAGCCAGCATGGTCGAATAAAGTCTTGGGATGAATTTAAAATAAGTTTTATTGCTGGTTTTCCAACTACCGATGATAGTCATAGAATTTTGGTCGAGTTGATGAATAAAGAAAGAAAGACTGGGGAAGAAATAGAGTCACATTTTTATGGCATGGTTGCTTTGGCTGAAAAAGCGAATGTAAGCAAAGAAGAAACAATGAGGTATATAATTTCTGGATTAAATGATTCCAAATTAATTAATATAATGGATGCACTCAAGCCAAAAACATTAACAGAGCTTTTGTCTGAAATAAAAATTCGTGAAGGAATAGAATTATATAGGCAAAGTCGTAAAATTTTTAAATATAACGCTGCTGCCAGGTTGAATGATAGTTCATGTTTGATTAAATATAGACCATACCAAAATCAATATACCAACAATTATAATAACAAAATGTCATTTGATCATAGTTCAAGGAACTCGAATTACCAACAACAACAAAATAATCAGCGGGGACTGGGTGAACAACGGAAATGCTATAATTGCCGTCAAGTTGGACATTTGGCTTTTGTAATCGTCGCCGAAATACTTATGTGGGAAAGTCAGAACCTCCACAGAAACGATTAATGACACAAGTTGTTGGAATATCCAAAGAAAATGAATGCTACCAAAAAGTGATTGTAGGTGATGTAGAACTGAATGGGTTTTTAGATTTAGGTAGTGATTGCACCACAATAAAATTATGTATAGCGCAAAAGTATAATTGGAATTACGTTCCACATCAAATGACTTTGCATGGTTTTGGGGGTGGTAAATGTGATGTTCTGGGTAAAGTACATAAAATAATTAAAATTGGAGAAGTAGAATTGCAAACCGAGGTATAATTGTGGTTGATGATGATGCACAAGATATTCCTATAATTGTGGGTAGAAGTTTCTTAAATCACCCGAATATCGTGGTGGTTAAAAAATGGGGAGCAATCACTATTAAAAAAAATAATAATTTACCAGAAAAAGTTGTAATAATAGATAGTAAAGAAAAATTGTCAAATCCAGTTAATAGATAAATGTTAATAAGTAAAAGGAATATTATTTTAACTGATTTAAAAATTTGTGATGCAGTTACTGAACACGAAAGGGGCCAACTTCTGGAAGTATTAAATAATCATAGATCCACAATTGTTTTAGATATTTCAGAATTGGGGTTGTCAAAAGAAGATACGATGGAAATTAAAATAAAATCAAATGAAATTATTAGATATAAACCGTACCGTGTGCCATACAACCAAATATCAATTCTACAAAATATTATTAAAGAATTATTGGAAAATGATATTATCGAAATTTCAAAATCAGAATATGCAAGCCCTGTTATTTTGGTAAAGAAAAAAGATGGAAATTTTCGCATGTGTGTTGATTACCGCAAGCTGAATTCGATTACAGAAAGAGAAAATTTTCCTACTCCAAACATTGTAGAACAGATCCAATCATTATATGGTATGAAAGTATTTACAATTTTGGATTTAATGAGTGGATATTATCAAGTGCCAATTACTCAAGAATCGCGCCATTTAACTGCTTTCGTTGTCCCTTTTGGCCAATATCAATTTAAAAGAATGCCGTTTGGATTGACAAACGCACCTGCCATTTTCATGAGAATGATGGCAAAGATATCTGAAAACCTGTTAGATCAAAGAACTAAAATTTATGTGGATGATTGTTTATTACCTGCGGAAAATATAAATAATAATTTAAAGTTTTTAGAAAATTTTCTTCAGATTTTAGAAGAGGCTGGTTTAACCATCAATATTAAAAAATGTGAATTCTTTTCTCAAGAAATAATTTATTTGGGGCATAAAATTAGTGCAGAAGGCATATTAAGCCTGGTCTTAAAAATGTTATAGCAATACGAGATTATGCAATTCCCACTACAGTAACTGAAGTAAGACGATTCCTGGGTTTAACTGGATTTTTCCGTAAGTTCATATTTGCGTATTCCATTATTGCAAGACCATTATATGAATTGATTGGAAAGGATGTCAATTTTCGGTGGGGTGAAGTTGAAATGAAGGCTTTTAATGAACCAAAAAATAAGTTATGCAGTGAACCGATTTTGACAATATATAATCCTAATGCAAATCACGAGCTTCATACAGATGCAAGTAGTGAAGGTTTGGCTGGAATTTTAATCCAAGTGACAGATGATAATTTAAAACAAGCTGTGGCTTATTTTAGTCGAGCAACTTCGAAGGTTGAAGAAAGATAATTTAAAACAAGCTGTGGCTTATTTTAGTCGAGCAACTTCGAAGGTTGAAGAAAAATATCACAGCTATGAATTAGAGGCATTGGCAGTGGTGGAAAGTTTGGAAAGGTTCAAATATTATTTGCTTAATAAAAAGTTTAAAATTTACACTGATTGCAATTCATTGAAGATAACACATAAAAAAAGAGATTTAGTACCTAAAATTGCTAGATGGTGGCTCAGAATCCAAGAGTTTGAATTTGATTTGGAATACAGGTCTGGAAAGCTAATGAGTCATGTAGATGCATTAAGTCGATCTCCAGTTGAAAATTCTAGTGAATGTGATATAGTTGGCCATCGACAAATAATGGCTATTGGCATGGAAAATGAGGATTGGGTATCCACTTTACAGTTACAAGATTCAAATTTAAAAGAAATTTTTCATATTCTTCAAGGAATGCCATTGAACAAAGAAGTTAATGTTAATAGTATTAAAAAAGAATATGAGTTGAAAAAGGGTCGAATTTATAAAAAAACTGCTGAGGGTCTTAGGTTTGTAGTTTCCAAAGCAGCAAGATGGAAAATTATTAAATTGATGATGTGGGTCATGATGATGTGGGTCATTTTGGATTGGGAAAAACTTTGGGTTTAATAAAACGCACTTATTGGTTTGCAAAAATGCACACAATCGTTAAAAAATACATAAATTGTTGCATTGATTGTTTATATAATAAACGTGGACCAGATGAAAGCCGTTTTACATTGCAACCTATTAAAAAAATAGCATTACCTTTTCATACAGTTCATGTTGATCATGTTGGACCCTTTCCAAAAAGTCGTCGGCAAAATATGTACGTGGTGGCTATTATTGATTCATTTACAAAATATATTATACTGAGACCAGTGCGATCAGCAAATACTAATGGAGTTATAAAAACTTTTGATGAAATATCACAATTTTTTGGGATGCCTGTTCGTATTATAAGTGACAGAGGCTCAGCACTAACATCGAATAAATTTTTAGCTTATGTCAAAGAAAATAATATTGTTCATATTAAGACTACGGTAAGAACACCAAGTGCCAATGGGCAAATTGAAAGGTATTTCCGAACATTGAATTCTGCAATTGCTTGTATGTCGCACGATGCATCAGGAAAAGATTGGGATGAATATTTACCAGCTATACAATGGGGATTAAATAATATCCAACACGAAATCACTGGGAAAACAGCACAACAATTATTATTTGCATATGAACCACCTAATAATGTTCATAACAAATTGTCCATGGCCTTACACTGTGATTTGGGTGATGAAGAGAATGAAATCGATATGGAGAACCTGAGAGCAGTTGTGGAAGAAAGAATGTTACAAAATCAAAAGAAAATCGCTGAAAAATTCAACAAGGAACATAAAACACCAAAAACTTATGAAAAAGGAGATTTAGTTTTGCTACGAGCAGAGCATCCTGCAACTGGAAGTTCTAGGAAGCTTTTAACGAGATACAGAGGACCTTACCAGGTGGCAGAAGTTTTAGGAAATGACAGATACGAAGTAATTGATACTCCTACAACTCAAATAGCACAGAAGCCATTTCGTTCAGTATTTGCAGCAGATAAGATGAAAAGGTGGTGTGAATTCGTTGATTTGGTATTTGATGACTTAAGTTATGATGACGATATTGAATAAGGACTTATTTGAAATAAATTTCTTTTTTTTTTTTTTTTTTATATATAGTAGTATTGAATTTATTCCATTATGTTGAGATGAAGATATATTTTTTTTTTTATTTTTTTTTTTTAGTTTAAATAAACACAATTTTTGAAGTTTTATTAATGAAAAGAAGTAGTACTTTTTATTTTATTTTGAAGGATAATTGAGAAAGATTATTGTATTTAATAATTAAATAATTTATATGCTGTGTGCCAAGATTATCTTGATGTCCTGTGTGGACTTATTTCTATGTGCTTATTTTGTGTGAACTTATAGATTTTGCTGTGTGCGTATTCTGTGTGAACTTATAGATTTTGCTGTGTGCTTATTCTGTGTGAACTTATAGATTTTGCTGTGTGCATATCAGTCTTGTAGTATGTGAACTATTGGTAATGTTCTGTGTGAAGTAAACATTAGATGAGCTACTTAATATTCTGTGTGGAAATTATGTATTGTGTGGAAATTATGTCCTATGTGGGCTAAGAAATATATTGATATCCTGTGTGGATTCTCGGTATAAGTAAATAAATATCTGTGTGAGAAAATTCATTAAATCATATGAATATGTTCATCGGGACGATGAATAAGTAGGATGGCCGAATGTTAAATGACAGTGCACGAGAAATAAAAAAATACCCTTTTCTCAGTTGTTTAATATTCAAAATGTAAAGGAGAGTAATTGTCCACTGAGAAAGAGAGTGGTTAACAGCCGTGGTGGGTAGATGAAGACTATTATATAAAACTAGTCAATAGAGTCGAAACCACTGAAGGGTGCGGCTGTTAATTTATTCTATTCTAAAAAATTGTCATTTAATATGTTGGACAAAAAACTTAATTTCGGCTTACATATTGCTAAAACGCAGTCAACAGGTCGTAAAATGTGGGGTTTCATTAAAAGAAGATCTAAGGAATTTGATGATCCTTATATAACTAAAACATTATATTGTTCCTTAGTTCGTCCAATTCTAGAATATGGCAGCGTTATTTGGAATCCACACTTGATCAAGGATATCAAAATTATTGAGTCAATTCAGAAACAATTTTTGTTATTTGCTTTGAGAAGTCTGAATTGGAATAGAAATTCTACCTCATATGATCTACCAGCTTATGAAAACAGGTTAAAATTATTAAATCTACACTCACTGGAATATCGTAGAAACATGGCGGATGCAGTTTTGGCTTTTGATTTAATCAATAATAAAATTGATTGTTGCCAGCTCAAACAGAAAATTATAATAAATACAAACTGCCGCAATTTACGGAACATCAACTTTCTACTAGTGGATAGGCATAGGACAAATTATGCTAATAATGAGCCTATCACAAGAATAAGTAGAACATTTAATAAATTTAGTACTTATTACGCTCCTAGTATTAGTAGACTAAGTTATAAGAACAACATGAAAAACTACAGAAATAATAACTGATATTATATTTATCTTCAAATAATTATTTTATTCAAAATTCGGTTTTTATGTAATTATGTATGTAAATTTGTGTAATAAATTTTAAAAATGTCTGTAATTAGATATCAATAAATAAATAAATAAATAAATAAAGGTATTCTGGAACTACAAAAGTCACTGTTGGAAGAATCTATGTCTAAATCTGCCGTGTTCCCCGCAACACCAGTACAGAGCCAATCCGACATCAACCAGCTCACTAATGAACCAACAACTGAGGCTGAATTACTACAAATAAAGTTACAGAGAGTTGCTATGACATCCCTAGAGAGATTGCTGCAAGGTTTGCAACAAGATATTGAAAAGGACAGCGCAGTAGCGTACCTCAATGCAAAGTTCGAAGCATGCAGCAAATACTACGCTGACGTCTCATCACGGCATCAAAACTTAATGTGCCAAACCTATATGGGAGACTACAAAAGCGAGTATTTTGAAGCTTTAGGTATTTTGAAATTACAGCCAAACTAAAAACAGCTGTAGATCATTCTAATATGGCTCCTCGTACAAGCAGTACCAGCGCTACACATTTGAAGCTCCCAAAAATTAAAGGCCAATCTAGCTGGCGAGGCAAGTCGCTTTATCTGCCATTTATTAGTAACGGAAGAAAACTATCTCACAGCATGGGATACGTTGCTCAATCGTTATGACAATCCAAGAGTGTTAGTTTCATCATGTTTGGCAGATATGTTAGCCACACTAGCTTTAACAACAGAAACTCCCACGACGTTCGGTTCTACGCACCGGAGGGACCCTGGCTCCCATTTCACAGTGGAAACCAGGCCAAGGAACGTTAACCCAACAACAGGTATGTACATGGAACATTACGCTTTCGCTTGCATACTTGCTTTGCTTTTGCATGTTTTTTTCTGCTTGGGATCAGGCTCTACCGGCGAGTCTGATTCTTACTCTACTTAATATACCCGGTATCGAGCGGAACCCAGGTCTTAGGGTCTGGCTTTGCTCTGTTTGCAAGAAACCTATCCGCAAAAGTGTAGCTTCAGTACTCTGGAACAGTTGCAAAAACTGGTGCCACCTAACCAACTGCTCCGGGCTACACAGCACCAATGAGTACACTCCTTTCTTCACGGAAAGTTGTTGTGCTCAATCCACCAATCCCACCAATCTTATAAACATCTTTTCACCCAACCCTATTCAAACTCCAACTCCAACCATACCCTCACAACCAACTCCACCCCCAGCCCTACCTCCAGTCCTAGCCCCGCACCCTCACCTATTCCTAATCCCACACCCAATCAGCAAGTTCTACCATCGCCCATTACTGTGAACCCCTTCAAAATCCTTCAGTGGAACTGTAATGGCCTACGTAACAAATTGGTAGAAACTACGCACTTCATGGATCGCAACAATATTAGTATTGCTGCCATCCAAGAAACCAAAATTCCCACCTCACATTCCCAAACATCCTTCAACGGGTACCGTATCATTCGATCTGATAGATCCGATAGGGGTGGGGGACTAGCCTTCATTATAGGGTGGTCTCGGTCGACTCGACTCTCGCCTCGCCATTCGACTGGACCGACGCCTAATTTGGTATGATTGAAGTCGCCTCGCTATTAGGCGAGTCGAATGTTAAAAAAAAGGCAACTCGTTGCTTATTATTTTGCTTCATTGGCAGCCCAGCTGTTTTTGAAGTTTTAATTTAAAAAATTTGAATTTTATTTTTATGGTGTAGAATTTAAATTTAAAGTAAAATAATTTTTATAAAAAAAACTGTGTTAAACAATTATTGTTAAGAAATTTGTGTTAAACCAAAACCTACTCTACTTTATCAAGCCATGTAATAAGATTTTTTACACACACATATATACCTGAGAGTAGTCGGTATAAATCAGTATGGATATTGTATTTTGTATTGTTAAAAATAAATTTCTTAGTTAGTTATTTTTATGATATTCATGTTAGTTTATTTAATATTATATTTTTAAAAATTCAAATTAGTATTATATTTTATATTTATATTAGATTTTTTAATATTTATTACATTCTTTAAAAATATAAATAACAAAATTCATAAATTGAAAAATAAAAAGTTAAAAATTTTAAAAATTTTAATTCATAACTAAAATTAAATTACATATACGTTTTTTATAAAATATTTTTTTTATAAAAAAGCTTTATAAATTTATTTACAAAAATAAGATAAAATATAAAATAAATTATGTATTAACGAATATAAAATCTTTAATTCATAACAAAATTAGCATAAATTATAATATGAGCCTGTAATTTATTGCAGATTGATGACTTACTCCATTGCTCAGTATTTTATATGTAAATAAAAAATATATTAAATATAAATATGGTTAAATCTAAATAATATAAAAATCCTTTGGCTTTTATTAAGCGTAAGAATTTTTCTATTTGTAATATCTGTCCTTTTATATTCCAAATCTTTAATTTCTTTACAAAAATTATTTAACAAAATATTAGCAAAACATTTACAAATATTGAAATAAATATTAAATGTGGCGGCACCACAGTGAGATTCATAATCTAAATATATATCCATTATTTCACCTTTTCTAAGACTATCAATAGTTAATATAAGAATACCTTTGTGATTTCTACTTTCTAAAAATTTTGTTTTAAGTTCTAAATTACTATAAATTTCCTGAAATGTATGTAGATGATATATGAAATAAAATATAATTAACTTGATCGGACGGTACTGACAAACCACCTTATCTGTAAATAATTAAAATAGTTAAAACTACCCCCAGTTTTTAAGAGATCGGCGATTAGTGCGGACGTATTCTAATAAAGATCGATTAAACAATTAAAATTTTGAAAATACAAAAAAAAATAGATAAAATAAAAATTAAACTTAGTTTTTGTCCTAAATTATCAGCTTTTGCTGGTAATTAATATGTCGGAAAGTGAACAATTACAAAACTTAAACAAGATAGATGAAAATGAAAAAAGTGATATTGATAACTCTAATAACAATACGTTTTCAATAGTTAAAAAAAAACAAAGACAATCAAATAAAACACGTGCAATGAGCAAATTGAAAAATAAAGCTCAACTTTTGGAAGAAAACATTGAATTAAAAAAAGAATTAGCACTGCTAAAAAAAAAAATATCTTTAAAATGTAAACCAAATAATTTAAATGTGTTTTCTAATAATAATTTTGAAGCAATTAAAAAAAACCAATTTCACCTCTTATCTGCAGAAATTATGGATACTGAAATTGAAATTACTCAAAATGATATAATTAATATAAACGAAAAATCAAACAATGAAACAAATTCTCTTAACGTTTCACTGAATGAAGATCAGCTCATCAAGAATATTCGAGAAAAGAATATTGAAAAGAAAAAAGGTATGAGAGAAGGAATTGTAACCCAACAAGCCCAAAAAACATCACAACATCACAACATCAAAAGTTTGAACACTCAGAATCAAACAGCCACAAATGCTGAAAATCAACAAACAATCAACACACAAAGTAATAATGTAAATATTGTTAATAATAATATTCAAATTCAAACCAATAAAAAAATTAAAATCCCACCAATTAATACAATTAATCCAAATCCAAATGATATAATAAAGATTATGACCAATACTTTAAAAATTGATAATAAAAACTTTTATATTAAAAAAATTAACGAAAATAAACATGCAATTTATGTTAATAATCTTGAAAATTATAAGCAAACTTAAGAAGCTTTAGACGCTATTGAAGCTAATTATTATTCGTACACCCCAGCGTGTGAAAAATACAAAACCATAGTACTAAAAGGTCTTTATGAAAATGAAGAGCCCGAAAATATCCTAATAGGTTTAAATGAACTAAATACCCCAAATGTTAAATTTAATAAAGTAATAAGATTAACTACTAAGAAATCCATTCAAAATAATAAAAAACTACCGATTTTTTTAGTTCAAATAACCCCGGATAGTAATGCTTTAGAAGTATATAAAATAAAATATTTAAATAACCAATTAATATCATGGGAAAAAATTAATAAAACACAAATTTTACAATGTAAACGATGTCAGCGTTTCGGACACGCTGCTTTAAATTGTAAAATGGACTATAGGTGCGTAAAATGTAATTTAATACACAATCCTGGCGAATGTGCAACTAAAATAACAGAAAATAGTCAAGAAGAGTTATTCTGTGTACTTTGCAAGAAATATGGCCATCCAGCTTCATTCAGAGGCTGCGAAATTTATAAAAACTTAAAGGAATCCCTAAACAGGAAAAAAGCAATAAACAAGGAAAATAATCAACATAATAATAACCTCAAGTCTAACCATATTTCACCAAATAAATCCTTTGCAGATCTATTTAAAGAAACAAATCCAACTCACCAAAACAACGAAATAGATTTTAAAGAAATAAAAAATTCGTTATATGCAATAGTCAGTAAATTGAATACTTTTGAAAAAAAAATGACAGAAAATTCTCTTCGTATAGATTTTTTGTATGAAAATTTCATCAATATACATTAATGGATAGTACTTATTCTATTCAAAATCTAAAAATAATTTCAATAAATGTAAATTCATTAATATCAAAAGAAAAACAAAATTACTTTATGCATTTTATTGATGCACAAAAACCTGATATAGTCTTAATTAGCGAAACTAAACTAAACCAACAACATAAAATTTACTTTGATAACTATTACTTATTAAGAAATGATAGGCCAGACTCAATTCAAGGCGGGGGTACCGCAATATTAATAAAAACTACTTTAAAATCTAAAACAATATATAATAATGAAATACAAAAATTCAAATGCCTTGAACCAACAATCACATCTTTGAAACTAAAAAATAGTGCAAAATTAATATTAATATCAGCATATGCTTCATATAGAAATTCAGAGTTATTTCAGATGGAATTCGAAAAATTATTTACTATTCTTAGATTAGATAAAAACGATATGCATTATATTTTGGCAGGTGATTTAAATGCTAAGCATACCAAACGGAAAAATGTTGACTGTAATACCCGTGGGAATTATATAAAATCTTGGCTCGATAATAACAATATTACTTACAAAGCAAAACTGTATTATAGCGAATTTCCAACCTACCCAAGATGTGGCTCATATCTTGTTATATGTATTGCAGATAGCAGGATAAATTTTACCATGGATGAAAATGAAAGTAATTACTACTTAAAAACTTTGACCTTTGATAGTGATCACTGCGCTCTTTACTTTGAAATATCACTCCAGAATTTAAATGATATCATACTGAATGATGTGTTACAATCACATAATTACAATTTTAAAAAAGCTAATTGGAACAGATTTAAAAAAAAATTAAATAATAATTTTTTCAGTACTACTTTAGGTGACAACTTAGTTCCAAATAATTACAATTTATCTAATGAAGAAATAGATAATTATGTCGAAAAGCTTAATAAACTTATTATAGATACAATTGAAATAACTATACCCAAAGTAGATAAAACATCATATATTAAAAAAATTGATAATCACATAATTAAAAAATTACAACAACACAAAAGTACCATGATTACTGCATTAAATAAATTATATAGATCAAACATTGATAGTAAAGACAGTAGAATAATTAGAATAAAATCGCTAATAAAAAATATAAAATCTCTAATTAAACAAAATATATCAAACTTGGTTAGCAAACACTGGGAAAATAAAATTAAAAAAATATCACCATCTAACTCGAATATGTTCCCAACATTAAATAAAATGTTCCGAAAATCTGAAAGTTTAAATGTAAAAGTGTTAAAAATCGATCAAAGAAATGAAACGTTTTTAACAAGTATTGAAATTGATCCAGATAAAGCAGACTTAAATGCAAATAATTATATAATAAGTAATAAAATTGATATACTTAATATTTTAGGAACTACATTTGAAAACAAACACAAAACAAATTTTGACAGTAATACTAACCCTAATGAATCACTTAATATCGAAGTAGAAGAAAATATTATAGAACTCGAAAATTATAATCAAAAATTAGTAGAATTTTCTAACGAGCTGTTAGCCAATGAATTAAAATGTAATCAAACTCATGATAATTTTTTCGTTACATCAAAATATTTGAATGAGATTATTAAAAAATTGAAGAATAAAATATCATCAGGTTACGATAAAATACCCAATACAGTATTGAAAAATTTACCAGATAACATAATAAATCAATATATTACAATATTTAATAACTGTTTGAATAATAATTATTTTCCAAATGCATGGAAAATCGCTAAAATTATACCAATTATAAAACCAGGTAAAGATCCAACAGATTGTAACAATTTTAGACCTATAAGCTTGCTACCAAATATTAGCAAAATTTTCGAAAAAGTGATAAATAATTATATTTTTCAGTTTATTGAAGAAAATAATATATTAACAAATTAATCAATTTGGATTTAGACCAAAACATTCTACCATACATGCAGTCACCAAATTAGTTTCTGATCTATGTTGGCATATAAATAATAAAGAATGTGTAGGTAGTTTGTTTATTGACCTAGCAGATGCTTTTACAACAGTGTGGACCAAAGGATTAATACTAAAATAGTCTATAACATGATTACCAACAAGAAATTTTTTATAGAAATTAATGGTATAAAATCAAACAAAATATTCAATATTAAAAATGATCTACAACAAGGGACAGTAACTTCACCCATATTGTTTATATTATATTTAAATGACTTAATGGATGAGATAAATAATACATCTGGGAAAAAGTATGCACTAGCTTTTGCAGACGATTTAACCATTTATGCATCAGGGAAAAAAATAGACTTTATAGTGCAAGATTTACAAGAACTATTTGAAATAGTTTGTGAGTATACTAATACTTGGAAACTAAGTATTAATTATAAAAAATGCGAACTCATTTTATTTAGAAATAATTTAAAATATTGCCATAATACTGTTCAAAAAAATTGGAAACAATTTTCTTTAAGAGCAAATAATGAAGTAATAAATTTTAAAAAATCTGTAAGATATTTAGGAATAGAGTTGAAATTTAACCTTAGCTATATAGGCCATATAAAAAAACAAATAGAAGCAAATAAGGCATTTCAAATTGCGAGAAAACTTTTTTCTTCCAGATTATTATTACCGAAAGTCAAAATATTAGCTTACCAATCGCTAATTAGGCCAATACTCACCTACGGAGCCCCAATTTGGTATAATATTAGTGCTTTGTTAATGGAAAAATATCGGATATTCGAGAGAAAATGCTTAAGATCATGCCTAGGTATATGCAGAAAACCTGAAACCGATTATAAACAATTCGTAGCAAATAGAATAATATATTATAAATCAAATGTTATACGAATAGATAATTTTATTATATCATTAATTCGAAAACATTTTAACAGATTGCCTGAAGTAACAAATAATAGCCTGATATGTCATTGATTTACACCAACGATAACTGTATCGAAAATTGCTTAAATAGTGGTTTTATACCGCCGGAAAGTTTTATGTATATAGATAAAAAAGGACTTTTTCAAAACGAAAACAAAAAACCCATATTCTATCATATTAAAAGGAGAGCAACGAATAAAAAAATAAATATAATAACATTTCAAAACATTAACAATTTTGTACATAACATGGATATTTCATGCAAAGATACAAACACAGAAATTAAAAAATCAAATTTTTGGTGGTTGAACTAATTAGTATTTTATTTTTTTCAAAAATATAAATTTTGTAGTTTAAGTCTAGAGTATAAGTTTTAGTAGAATTAGTTTTAAGTTTTTTACACATAATAAAGATAAAATACAATTGTTTTTAGTAACATTTTTCAATTGAAAATACATACATAAAATCATATTCTATTGAATAAAGTAAAATGAAATATTAATTATTAAAAACTAGAAAAAAAAAATACTATGATAAATATATAATTTAGAGAATTCGTCTTGGAATCATTAAATTAAAATTAGTATTGGTAATAATTTTAAGATTTTATTTTTTAAGATTTTTTTGTTAAAACTGAATTATGTATATGAATTAATAAATAAAAAAAAAAAATCTTTAAAAAAATAGTTAAAACTAGAATTAGTTTGTTTTTCTTTTAGTAATAAAATAACTATCTGCAAGTACTGCAAGAAATTGTTTTTAAAGCTTTGTGAAAAGCATAATCTCCTACATATAAATATGCTGAATTGTCTATATTCGCATTTATTAAATATGAATTATTATCTTGAATTTCATCAAATTGAGATAAATCTACTAACTTTTGATAATCTTTTTTATTGTGAGCGAAAATATTATGTATTCCAATTTTCTTCTCACATTCTACAGCCTCTGCGTAAGATACTCTATAACTACACCCAGCTAATGAACGATATAATCTAAATCTACACTCTAACTAGATGATCAGTTTGAAATTTTCCGAGTAAAATATAATCTATTTTTAATTCTAATAATGAAAATTTGATTAAACTTACTATTGTTTTCATACTTAACAACAGAGCAGAGAAAGTGTCTTTAGTTAGTGTACCAGAATTAGGTATATATATTATTATTATATCATTATTATTCAGAGCAGAGAAAGTGTCTTTAGTTAGTGTACCAGAATTAGGTATATATATTATTATTATTATATCATTATTATTCAGGAAATTTATAGTATTATTATATACAAAATAATATATAATTACTTCGGATATATATTTACTAAACAATAAATAATATTAAACAAATAATCTAATTATATTATCTAAAAATTATATATGTAACATAAAATAAATACATAATAATATTATCATAACATGATTTTTATCACAAAAAATTGCATGCAAAAATTATTTGCATGCATTTTTATCACAAAAACTTACTGTTTATTTATATTTTAAATAACATAATCATAACACATTTTCTTTATTGAAAATTTGATTAATATTATTAATTTTATAGTTTATATATTTTTTCATTAATTCAATTATTATTTATCTATAAATTATCACTTTTAAAACTTTTGATTATCGCGATAATTTTGACCGCCATTAAATTTCATATCTATACTGATATACTAAATATCTTCTTCTTCTCAATTAATCCCGACTACTCTGCTCTTATGTATGTATTGTAATATCATGGCTTGTTAAGTAGTGTTGGTTTAGAACAAACTATAACTATGGGGTATGCAAAGTAGTGTATTATTATAAATTTCCAAACTTAAGACACCAAAACTTAATTTTATATATAGGATTTTTTGTTTAATTCCAAGTCAGAAACAAAAACAGTCATATTTAATTCCATAAATACTTATAAATTCTATAATTCTGAAATATAAATTCTTCAAAAATAAATTGGAAATTGCTTTCCAGTTATTTGGTTTTACAATTTTATTATTGTATTAAATATACAAAATAAAAATCTAATTCCTATGTCCAAGGGCTCCAATTCCTTGACTTATCTCCTGTGCCTCTAATACACAATTTTCAGAATGTATTGTTTCCGTCGAATATGTTCTTCCACAGTGTGGTGACAAGGTAAGTGTATCGTCGTTATGATTGTCTAAAATTCTTAGTTCACTTCTTTTTTTAATCTGTTTTATTGTTCACTTTGTTTTTTTCTAAATTTATTGTAACATCACAATTACACAATCTCGCAAAGTTGAGATTAAAACTCTCTAGTTGAAACATAGACGCTGGTATTGTTAAAATGGAATAATCGAATAAGCTTAATTATCGTCAAGTTCAACTAACGGTCAGGATCGCGGATGTTGATTGAATATCAGGAAACTAGATGAATATGTAGAAAGTCGAATACAGAAAAAAATATATGAAAATAATTGTTAGGTTGATCGGATTTGTACTAGTTTGTAATCAACCTGCTATGGTAGAGGCAGAGCAGTATTCTTTGTTTTTGTTTTGTTTTATTTATATTAAATAAATAATAACAATTTACCAATAATATACCATATCTTTAGAAGGGCTACAAATAAAAAAATTATGTATGATCCAAATGAATTAGATTTAAGTTTGTATAGATATGATATGTATATAACAAAAAAAGATTTTACATAACAAAAAGGTCTTAGTCTTAAGTTTAGTTTTAAAAATAGTTATAAATTTTAACATAAAATAAAAAATAAAAGTAAATTTTAGTTTTAAAGATCTAAATTTCTAAATAAATTAAAAAAAATATACTTTATTATGCTCTGTTTACAAACTGGCTAAAATTGGCAGCTCAAGAAAGAAATCGATAGGTAATTATATTTTACATAGGTGCGGTAGAGAGAGACATATCGTCCAGCCATAATTTCCCCTTGTCTAATTATAGCACAAGACGGCAGACTTCGTCTTGTGCTATAATTCGACGTCTTGAAAAGATCTTGAAAAGAAAATTTCTACATAATTTTTATAGCATTTTATAGCATTCTGACAGCAAATATTTTTCTTGTTTTTTTTTACTTCAATGAACTTTGAAGTAATGTTTTTTTTTGTTTTGTTTGACATAAATAAATTATTTAAAATTATTAAAAATTAAAAATTTACACAACTTTCACAAAATAAAAATGTTTTTTTTGTTTTGTTTCTGAAATGTCATAAACTTCCTATAATTTCAACAACGAAACGATATTATTCGTTTCATTCTTTCATTAAGAGAAGTTCAGCATGCGGTCTCTTTTTATTTTGTCTAAAATTAGAAATTAGCCAATATGTAAACAGTACATTATAAACAATAAAAAAAGTTTATAAAAAAAAAATATACATGCGTAAAAGCAAATAAATATACATTTACCCCTATGATAGAAGTCGACTCGACTCTCGCCTCGTCTCGACTTTGACAATTTGGTATGATAGAAGTCGCCCAAACACTCGCCGGTGAGAGTTTTAGCGAATATTCGGTATGATGGAAGTCGCTCTCGACTCGCTTTTTGGCGACTTCAGTCGCCGTTTTACTCGACCAGAAATTTTTGGGCGACTAGTACAAATTTATATCAAAAAAAGTTTGATTTTTTTTTAAAGTGATTTTTAAGTAATTTTAAAAAATTTATATTGAATTTTAAATAATTATTGAGTGAGATTTTGTTAAATATTAAATTTTAAAATATGTAAGTATAATATAGAAAAGTACATAAAAATATTTATATATTATGCACTCCTCACTTCAAAAAAAAATTATATTTTTAAAATTTACAAAACTATTTTATTAACTATTTTATTTTCAACGTCAAATATGATTTTAATTTTTTTTTGTTATGATATGTGAAATTATTATAAAAACAAAATTGAAGTAAATGATAAATAACTTATTTTACTTATTTTTTTTTTTTTCTTAAATTTATAAAATTTCATAGTATCCAAGCAAACAAATGTAAACATAACAGATTTTAATTTTTTTTTTCTTTGGCTTAAGAGGATGCTTATTGTTATTATAAATAAAATAATTATAATAAAAAAAACTGTTTCTTTTATTTGTGAAGGCAAAAAATAACTAATCAACAACAATTTGATTGTATGGTAACATTTAAGGAGAAAAATGTTGAATTTGCGAAAGGGAAATTGTTATCTAAAAGTGAAACAAAAAATATTTGGACAGAATTAACTACGAACTTAAATTCACTAGGACCACCAATACGTGAAGTTGACGGTTGGGCTAAAGTTAGTACATTTTTTATTTTCTTATAATATTTCTTTGGTATTATTATAGTTTTTTTTATAGGTATGGAAAGATTATAGATCCAATATAAAAAAAAATTACTACCAATAAAAAGGAGATAGTTGCAACTGGTGGTGGACCTTATCGTCAACTCTCCTTTAATGATTTGGAAAATAGAGTCATCAGATTGGTGGAAATAGATAAAGTTGTTGCTCCGCAAGGGCAGGCTTTTGGTTTACCGACAACAATAACGTCAGCAATTCGATCAACAGTGGTATCCATGCCTGCAGCAACTCCATCAACATCATCATCCATCCCAGCACGACCAATAACTGATTCAGTATTGAATGCAGAATTGGATGAAATGATGATAGAGGAGGATGATTTCCATAATGTTGAGCAAGAACTTAACCAACCAATACCTAGGCCAACAATACAGATTCGAAATCAAAATACTAAAAATAAATTTGAAGATGAACGGAGATCGTTTTTGGTAAGACAAACAAAAACATTAGAACAGATACAGAAACAAGGAAGGGAATCTGACAATTTTTTAAAAAAAATAACACGAATGAAAAGAGAAAAACTAGAATTATACAAAGAATACTTGAAAGAAAAACAAAAAATAATAAAATTAAATTTTTCTAAAGAAAATTAGAAAAAATGTTTAACTAAAATGTAAATTTTATTATTTTAAAATATGTAAATATGTACAGAAACAAGGAAGGGAATCTGACAATTTTTTAAAAAAAATAACACGAATGAAAAGAGAAAAACTAGAATTATACAAAGAATACTTGAAAGAAAAACAAAAAATAATAAAATTAAATTTTTCTAAAGAAAATTAGAAAAAATGTTTAACTAAAATGTAAATTTTATTATTTTAAAATATGTAAATATGTAATATATAAATACAAATAGTAAAATACGCATTCTTTAATTTAATGCCATCTTTTTTTTTTAATAAATAAAAAGAATGAATTTAATAAATTAAAAACTTAAGAATATAATTTAATTTAAATATATATACAAATTTTAATTTTAGCAAATTGCATTCATTATTCTATTTCTTATATTTACACCTTCTTCGTTTTCATCTTGTATAATATCATTTTCATCATCATCTTCTAAGTCTTCATCAACGACGTTGTATTCAAACTACATTATATTTTAAACAAATATTATGTAAAGCGCAGCAAGCATTTATAATTTTCTTGCACTTTTCTGGTTCATAATGAAGTTCTCGCTCTTTTAATATACATCGAAAACGATTCTTCAAAACTCCGAATGTTCTTTCAATAATATTTCTTGTTTTCGAATGAATTTTGTTAAAACGAGCTTTTTTTCTTTGTTCCTCAGTTTGAGAGTTTCCAACACTTCTATATGGTGTTATTAAGTGTGGTTTGAGCGGGTATCCACTATCGCCTAAAAAAAAAAACTTTTTTTAAATGAATCGGACTTTACATTTTAAACTTACCTATTAACCAACTGTATGAATTTTCAAAACTTTCAAGGTAATTATTTAATTCACTGGAATTCCATATTGATGCATCATGGCATGAACCAGCATATTTAGCATCAACAAATGTTATGCGCATCAAATGATCACAAACCTGAGAAAAAAAAATATATTTGTATAATACTTATATATATAAATATAATGTATAATACTTACAATCATTGCATTTATGCTATAAAACCCCTTTCTATTAAAATATATTTGTATAATACTTATATATATAAATATAATGTATAATACTTACAATCATTGCATTTATGCTATAAAACCCCTTTCTATTATATTTGTATAATACTTATATATATAAATATAATGTATAATACTTACAATCATTGCATTTATGCTATAAAACCCCTTTCTATTAAAATATATTTGTATAATACTTATATATATAAATATAATGTATAATACTTACAATCATTGCATTTATGCTATAAAACCCCTTTCTATTAAAATATATGTATATGTTGTAAATTTTTTTTTGGCGAGAACATTTTTACATGGCTTCCATCAATTACACCAATTATTCCTGGAAAACCAGTTTTACTAAAAAAGTGCTGCTTTTGTTGGGAGTTTGCTCTGATGTTGTTGTTGGGAACGTTATCATTTCTGGATTTATTTTTTCTTCAAAAATATTAAGAATTTCCGTTAATACCCTAGAAAATTCTGACTGACAAACACCAACAGTAAAATCATTGCCAACACCTTTTTGATATCCTCCTTCAGCAAAGAATCTCATGGAAGCAGCCAGTTTTATTATTGGAGGAACAGATGTAGATCTAATTGTTGAATTCAGATTGTCTTCTATTTTCCTTAATAAAAAACTAAATGCTTCCTTTGACAAACGGAAATATTGTATAAACCTAAAAATTTAAATCAATTTAATTAATAAAAACATTTAATATTATAATACTCTTTCATGTTGTTCGGTAAGTCCAATGGATTTGAGTTGTCCCTAAGGATCTTGCGATTTATTTTTTTATTTTCATTCTCACTTTCATTATCAGAATAAAATAATTCTACACTGCTCATTTTTAAACTTTATTGTTTAATAACAAAATTTGAAAACTAATATTTAAATTTTTTTTAAATTTATATTTGTTTTTAACCTAAACCAACACTACTTGTTGGTTGGTTTTGGTTTGTTACAAAACTAATACAGTTTATTAAAAATACTGTTGTATATATGTAAATGTAAAGATTTGAATTATATATTTATTATTATTCCAATATTGATAGAAAATCTTTTTTTTTTGTTCAAGCACATCTAATAATATATGAAAAAATATGCATAAATAGTTCTAATAATATTATTATTTTATGATTTTTTTTTTTTCAATATTATATTAGTAGTGTAGGTGCAGAATGACAGGCAAAACATTGATCATCAGTTTCCATGAAACTTTCCAGCGCCGCACTTATTCCTTCCACCTCCACGCGATGACCCCTGGGCATCCAAGTACAGAACCGTCTGTCCTACTGTAGGCGGCTCCCTGGTTTGCGTCTGAACCCGTTGAATCAGCAGTAATATCACCTGTCAGAAGGTTTAAATTGCTTTATATACATATAACAGAAGATTATATAATACAGTACAGGAAGATTTCTCATCACAAACAAATTTAACGATCAAAATACTTTGTATGGCGGGTTGTAATATTACGACCCGTCATAATATTACGGTCTCACAAAAGCTTTTTTAAAATGAGTAAGTGCTGATCAGATTTCAGATTACTACCCGCTCTCAAAATATATTTTCATATTCATATTCATAGTCAAGTAAATTGATTACGAAGGCGAAACAAAACAAAAGGAAATAAAAATATTCTCTCTGTTTGTGATATTGTGTCTCTTTGTTTGAGAAACCTTATCTTCCCTTTGCACGTTGCCCGAACGCACCATAGTTGAAATTGTTGTATAAAATACAGTTCGCCCTGTCTTTCAATTACTTGTGCAATAAACGCGCTAATATTAATTCCCAAAATTAATATTAGCAATTAATAACTGCAGCGGAAATCGGCTTGCTTAATTAGCACTTTTGGTAATTAAACAAAGTTGAACGCTCAGGTAGTTGAACGACGGTAATTAGACCTTGATATTTATTCGTGAGAATAAAAATCAAGGTCACGTTTTGCCAAAATGGGTTGACTTGGATTTTATAATTTGATTAATAGAGTTGAGTTGATTCGTAGTCGCGTTGAAGTAAAGTCGGTCTGGTATTTACATAAATTAATTAAATGATATTCAAAAATAACTTAATAAAGATTGCTAAATAAATTGTTATTGTGTTAAAATTATTATTTGAGGTGTTTTGATTTTTTATTAGAAGATTTCCAGAGATATATGGTTTATGTTATAACCGTAAGTATAACATTGGCGCACCGGTTAACATAAAACTACGTTTTTATGTAAGAACTTTCGTTAATATATAAAATACGCTTTGCCGTCGGGAAAAATTCTGAAATTTACATTAAAATAATATATAATAAAACACGAACAATTTACATTAAAATAATATAAAATAAAATAGTGTAATATAAAAAATGGTGTAACAATAACTCAAAATAAATAAATACATAAACATATAATTAGTTTTTTTTATAAGACATAATTTAAGTGTATCATATACTTGTATATAAAAAAAATTGAAATTGAATTTTAATAACTCGGTAATATAATACGTATATATTATAATAGAACAATTATTACTGTGCTGGAATGTTTTGATTTTTTTTTGTAAATTATATTCAAATGTAAACTTTGCACGTAAGTGTAGATGTGTGATTAATTATATTGATAAGTAAATACAACATATTTGATTAGTACACTTTTTAAAGTAAGTTTGATTAGTATGTTTAAATAAAAACTTTGAAGTGGTTGAAACTTTTTTTTGTATAATTAAATAAGATTTATAGTTGGATAATTTTTTATATATGATATCAAACATAATATAAAACAGTGAAATTTTTATATCGAAAACTAATAAAGTGATAGTGATTGAAAATTTAATTGAAATTTTAAATGTATAACTAGTATTAATGTTGTTAAATATAAAAAATTATTTGTTAAATAGTAATATTTTTTGTTAAATAGTAAAGTAAACTAGAAAAAAAAATTACCGGGTTGATTAAATAAAATATTAGAATAAATTGGTGATTGAAAAATTGAATAAAAAATTGTAGTTCGTGTTTTGCGAAATGAATGAATTAAAATTTTAAAATATTATTGGAGAAACAGTGGAATTTTTTTTTTTTAAGTTATTTAAAATAAAGAAATTTAAGTGTATATTTGTGGAAAAGATTAAACTAGTTGTGATTTTTTTTGAGAAAGTAAAGTAATTATTTAAATACAATAATAAAATTTTCAGATTTTGTAAGAGAAGTGCAGTAATAAATAAATGAAAAATAATACGTTTATAATTTTTTTTGTATATAAATAAATAAATAAAGTTCGTGGTTTAAAATTTCGATAAAAATAAATTAAAAAATATAAATAAATAAATAAATATATAAATAATTAAACAAATAAAAAAATAAATAATAACAATTTATATATATATATAAATAATTAAACAAATAGAAAAATAAATAATAACAATTTAATTAAATTTACACATAATAAAATATATTTCTAATAAATTTATGGCACCAATTACCCGCGGCAACAAAAATAAAGAGAAGAAATCAGTCAGTGTTGCTGCGTGGCTAAATAATACTATTTTTAATAACAATAGTAAAATCAAAGAATTGGGTGAAGAAGACATCAGCTTTGGAAATTCGTCGCTAATTGAGTCAACTCCGAGAGCATCTCTTCCAGTACCAACGTTTAGTGAAAATAACAGAGGAAGATCTGTTACTTTTGCTGAAGACAATCAACAAGAAACATCATCATTTAGTGACGAAGAGTACGAGCCGATAGGAGCAGTGGGAGGAGTACAGGGTAAAACAGGTACTAGTTACATTAATACAAATTTTGATAATTTAGATAAAAGTCAGCATAATTTAAGTTTTATTAATAATAGTAATATAAAAAATAGGTCTAAGTTAATAGAAATAGAATCAAATATAAAGAAATACGAAATGGATCAGTTTAAAAACAAGGGGCTATACTTTAAATCACAATTTAATAGAAAATAAAAATGACAATTCGCAAGAAAATAATAAGGAACCTTTTGAAAATCCTTTAAGAATGGGTAATACTAATAAATTAAATAATGTTGAGTTAGGTAATACACATCCTAATAATAATAACAATAGACGTAATTCAAATATTTTAACCAGAGACCACACATATGATCTAGATGCGACGGTAAACACTAACAACCAGAACAACACGACCATACCATTAGAACGGGCACATCGAACTTTTTTTCAGGGCGTACCTATTTTTACGGGTGAGGGTGACCGGACGATACTGGACCTCCTAAATTGTGTTTCTCTTACACATGACGCATACTTCCGAACCGACGAACTTGACTGACCAGTAGTTTTAAACCAAATTATAAGCGGAAAACTACGAGGAAAAGCAGCGGATATTTTCATGGATCGTGTTGTACAAAGTTTTCGTGATTTTAAAACAGTTCTAGAAAACGCGTTTATACCATATAAAGACCTACCATTGCTTAGGACTGAAATCGAGGAATGTGTACAAATACCGGACGAATCAGTGGAACAATTCGGTGATCCGAGTGGAAAGAAAGTTAGGTTGCTTTAAGGCTGCGGCGAGGCATAAATATCCGACAGGTTACGAAGGAATTATTCAAGACGCTGAAGAGACTGCTAGACGGACTTTCATTCGAGGACTACAATCGGAAACAATCAAACAATATATCGTCGGTCAAAATCCATTAAGCTTCCAGGAAACTGTGCAACAATAATGTAGATTTGCTAGAGAATCTTTGGAGCTATTAAAACCATCGAGACGCGGTTTAACAGATTCGAATCCGATAAATTTGGATGCAACAAAAATTCTAATTGATCTTATACAAAACTTACAGAGGACAAAAATTGACAGTGAATATTTGGGACCAGTAGACAATAGATTAAATAGACGAGTACAGCAACAAAATAGACCAGCAGGTATACCTCGTATTAACCATCAATGGAATCGACCCATAACACCTAACAGAGACGGACCTAGGGTGGCTTGTTTCAATTGTAGACAGCCTGGCCATATTAGTAGGAACTTTAGAGCACCTCGGAAAGTGTCACCTAAAATTGAGTGTCGATTATGTAAAAATACGGGGCATATTGCCACTAATTGCCCATTCAACAGACAGCAACAGGTATCAGCTTCTATTCCCGCTCAGGTTAATACGATTCGAGACGTGACGGAACAAACGATTTGTGGTTGGTGTGAACGACAGGGTCACACCGAATTGACATGCTCCGCTCGATAACGATACCAATCTAGACAGGGAAACGGCTCAGGGATGAGTCAAAATCCCTAAACTCGTCCCTTGGTAGTGTGGAGGAGGGTGGAAGTGTAGCTGAAGTTGGTAGTAATAAATTTGAGCCTCTAGTAAAGATTTGTGGTGACTCATGAACCACCCTGTACACATATTTAACTTATTATTAAATAAGTTAGCAACAAAATTCTAGAATCTTATTGTTATTACTATTATTACATATTATTATTATCAAAGCACATTTGGCAAACGCCGATTGGTTAATTGTAATTCAGCAATTAACCAATATTTATGAGATAGATAATAAAAGGAAATTTCACAGCTTCGGTCGTTATCAGTTGTGATTAAAAATTCAAAACCGACGTGATCTCGATAAAAAGTAAAATATATTTTTGATATAAAATAAATTACTTATGATAATATATTAAAATTATATATTAAAATTAATTTTTATGTTTAATAAAATTGAATATAACAAATATTAAAATAAAATAAACATTGAAGACATTAAATTAAATAAATTATTTTGTAAAAAAAAATTGAATATTATGTTAGTTGCTAGGATAAAATAAATATTAAATAAAAATATAAAACATAAACTAAAAGAAATAAGTGTTTTCTTATTATCCGAACAACTACAATTGGTGACCCCCGTTTGAACATTAATTTATTAAAAAATTCAAATTACAAACATAAATAATTTAACATTAAAAATTTAAGAAAGTTAAAAAGTTACAACATAAAACATTTAATAATTTGTAAAATTTATAAATAATAAACTTTTAAGCTAAGTATCCTACTAGTATGCACCTAAAAAAAAACCCGAATTTCCATACAAAATTTTACCAGCGACAAAAATTTTGCTTATAATTTTTTTTATAGTATTCTCTTAATATCCAGTTAAAAAAAATAGGAATTTTAGTAATTCATTTTCTGAGATACAGGTGCATGTGTATAAAAAAACGTCAAATTTCTGCCAGACATTAATTAAAAAGTGGGTAAAAATTTATTTTACTCAGTCTTGTCAACAGATTTGATAGTTTTGATTATTATTTAAAAAAAATTATAGTAATCGTATTATTTTATTCTTAATTTTCAAAGTGTTTTTTCTTATTAAAATAGTACATTTGTATATATAAAATATAAAATGTATTTCAATAAATGGAATAGAAATAAATGGTTTTTTAATTTCATTAATATTTATTTTTTCAAATCCAGGCAAAATTTAAATAAAAAAAAATTTGCAAATAAAAATTTTCTGGTCAGGTAATTTCAAGAAGAGGTAACATTGCTTGGCCACAAAGCTCTTATGATATCTTTAGAATCTTGGGAGCTAAGTAAGGTTCACACAATCCATACAATTCAAGATTTTAAATGTAAAATTATTTGTTTTATTAGTCAAATTGAACTAAAATTATGTATATGAAAATATCATCAAAAATTCAATAATTGGATTTTATCTTTAAAATTTAAAATAATATTGAAGAATATGCAAATAAAATTCTTTATATTAAAACTTTGGCAATCACTTGATAATCAGCTGATTTTGAAATTACCGCCATCTATTTCCCAATCAGCTCAAACTTAAATTAAGTTTTGTCCAATATTTTACTATCATTTTTACCAGCCTGAAGTGCATACTAGCAGGATACTTAGCTTTATCATTTAAAATCACAAAATATAAGAAACAGTTTAAAAATTTGTGGTGAAAATAACATAAAATAATTTAGTTAAATTTTGAAATATAAAAGTTGGTATAAAATCGTACCATAAAATAGACAAATTAATAATTTCAAAATTACATAAATTGTAATATACATATTTAAATATTACATAAATAAAAATTGGTAAATTCCAACATAACTGTACCAAAATTTCAAATATAAAAAAGAATTAATTGTTGTATATGAATAATGGATTACGTCATATCGTCCGATAATTATCACACGATATCAGTACAATTATATTATTAATCATCATTGATCATCATCATATCACATGATTCTTTTTTTTATAAATAATTAAACATCAAGATCATCATAATTTTCTAAAATCAAAGCATCGAGATCATCGTATTAAATTATCAAGAATTATCAACAATTAGTATTAATAGATCATAAGAAATTTATCATCAAAATCATAATACTACGAACAACAACTATTTCAACATCATCATTCAACGAAGAAATACATCGTTTGCAGCATACATTTTGTATATTTTACCAAGTAAAATTGTTAAATTATTAAAAAATAAATTATATTATATAAATTTTCAATATAAATATATCGTATAAAATAATAAAATTGCCAAAATAATTTTCGCAATAAATTTTTATTAGAAATAGTCGCATGACACAAAATTTTGTATTGGAGAAAAATCGCATGCTATATTCTTTAATATAAAAAGTCGTATGCATTATATATTTGAAAATTTATATATTATAAAATTATTAATTTATTGTAATAAATATATTCTTATTATTTTACAAAATAGTACTTATATTAAAATTAAAATTTTAATATAATATAAAACATATAGTAAAATTTTTCATAAAATTAAAATTTATATCATTCTAAAAATTTATATATTGTTTTAAACCGTGATCGGATTATTGCCCACACGAAAAATGCCCACACGAAAATTCCCCACAGAAAATTGCCCACAGACAGTATTGCACACATGATTAATGCCCACACAGAATAATACCCACAAGGAAAAATGCCCACAAGGAAAAATGCCCACATAGACAAAAGCCCACATAGACAAATGCCCACATATAAAAATTCGTACACGAATTTTTTATATTTAAAAATTATTGTAAATATTATTTATTAAAATAAAATTTTATTTTACAATGAATTTTGTTTTAGTAAAGAGGTAAATATTATATAAACTGTGAATGGGAATTTTTTGGGCAAAAGGGTAAACATTATTGTTTATTAATTACCGACTATTATTAACTAAATATTACAGGATAAAAAATCTACCCAATTATGGGTTTTTAAATTACAGAATTAAAAAATGCTGCTAATGATTTCAGCTTTAACTTCATATCCAGGTTGTTTTCAAATGTAATTTTTAGACCAACAGAACTATTTTTTCTTATTATACTCTGGGCCAAATGAACATAACAGCATCTTATATCAGTCTATGGAAATGCGATTCTAGCTACATTCATCTCTGCTTTCTCAAAATCTACCAATATCCTTTCAGGTGCCAAATTTGGTAGCAAGTTAAATGGTAAATATCCATCTCTTCTAAAATTCAGTAGATTTCTTGATATTGAAGTTTTCTTCGGCTTAAACGTTAGTGCTTCACTGCTTACTTCTACTAAAATACTCCCCATTACATTTTTGGAGTAGCACCAATTGATGTCATCTTTTTATTATGTAATTTAAAAACCCATAATTGGGTAGATTTTTTATCCTGTAATATTTAGTTAATAATAGTCGGTAATTAATAAACAATAATGTTTACCCTTTTGCCCAAAAAATTCCCATTCACAGTTTATATAATATTTACCTCTTTACTAAAACAAAATTCATTGTAAAATAAAATTTTATTTTAATAAATAATATTTACAATAATTTTTAAATATAAAAAATTTGTGTACGAATTTTTATATGTGGGCATTTGTCTATGTGGGCTTTTGTCTATGTGGGCATTTTTCCTTGTGGGCATTTTTCCTTGTGGGTATTATTCTGTGTGGGCATTAATCATGTGTGCAATACTGTCTGTGGGCAATTTTCTGTGGGGAATTTTCGTGTGGGCATTTTTCGTGTGGGCAATAATCACCGAATCTTTTAAACAAATATCATTATGATATATTAAAATTTTTCATTTATGTATTTATATATATTTTTTTGGTATTAAAAATTCTAATACAAAATTATAAAATTGTCTACAAAAATATTTTTTGCACACTACAAAAATATATTTATTATTTTCTTTTGTCGAACATATAATATAAAAGTTACTGGGCCCGACCAAAAATTACATATAATTTTTTATAAATTTTCGGGTTATCCAAATATTACGTTACAGATTCGGAATATATTTTCAAAAATATATTTAATTTTTAGCGAGTTGTGAGCGAAATAATATAGTATATTTTATTTTTTTTTATTTCGGTGGAAACAATTTATTTCGATATTTTATTGAAGATTTGAATATTTTTTTTTATATCATGACTAACGACACAATTGGTAAAAATCCTCAACCAAATACAAGTTTCGGTGATAATTCAGATCACGATAGTAACAATATGTCACAGGTAAATGAAACTCAAATTCATTCAGTGCGCGTGAAATTACCACAATTTTGGCCCGCAAACCCTACAACTTGGTTTATTCAGGCTGAAGCTCAGTTTCAAGCTTATCGTATTACAAATGACGATACGAAATATTGTCTTGTAATAGCAGCATTACCACCAGAATCTTGCGACTCGATTATCGATATTTTATCCGATCCACCGGTTACGAATCGTTATAGTAACGTCAAAACAGAGTTAATTAAACGCCAATCTGTTTCAGAAACAAATCGTTTAGAAACATTGATCGCAAAAGCCGATATCGCGGACAGAAGCCCTTCCGAACTTTTACGATCTATGAAACAATTGTCGGGAAACTCATTTAATGATACTATCATCAAAAAGTTATAGCTTCGGAATTTGCCGCAAGTCATACATGTCGCGTTAGTAGCTGTGGGCGATAAGCCACTTAGTGAATTAGCTGATATAGCTGACAAAATTTACGAAGCACAACAAAATACCAGCGTTTTTTCGATTACTGATAATCAACCGTCAGTACAAAACACCGACAACTCTGATTTTATTGCGCGCTTATCAAGAATTGAAGCTATGATTTCAAGATTAGACGCCGGTTATGGGAATCACTCTAGATCGCGTAACGTAAACTATTCTAGATCGCGATTTAATAATAATAATCAATCGAATCGTCAACGCAGCGCGAGAAGTCATTCAAGAAACCGCCAATCTCATTCTGTTTCATCCGACAAACAAGAATTATGTTGGTATCACAGAAAATTTGGTGATAAAGCGACGAAATGTCGATGTAATCAAAAACCAATGTCGAATCACCCAAACTAGATAACGCACCGCGTATTGCGGCTAACGGCGCGAACAAATATAATAGCCGCCTCTTCGTTCGCGATAAAACAAAACATCTTTTTTCTAATCGTCACGGGTGCAGACTTATCAATGTTGCCGTGCAAAACAAATTTAATAAATAATAATTCAAACGTATCACTGTCCGCTGCAAACGGTTCGATTATAAAAACGTTCGGTTCGAAAATGTTAAAGATTAATCTGGGACTACGGAGGGATTTTATTCATGAATTCATTTTGGCTGACATTGATCGAGCAATTATCGGCGCTGATTTTCTTAAAAAGCATGGTCTTATCGTAGATCTAAAAAATAACAAAATAATAGATCCACGCACTCAACTTTCGATCAGCACGCTTACAGGTACGTCTAAAACGCCAATACCAATAATTTTCATGGTAGAAAATGAATTCTCGACAATTTTATCGGAATTTCCCGAACTGTCCCAACCTCCGAATTATTTTAAAGATGTTAAACATACGGTAGTACATCATATCGTAACAAAAGAACAGCTTCCATTCGCGAAACCACGAAGATTAGACCCAGCAAGACACGACGCCGCTAAAAATGAATTTGAAATTATGGTCGAAATGGGAATCTGCCAACCATCGTCTTCACCTGTTTCATCTCCATTACATATGGTGCGAAAGAAAAATAATACTGATTGGCGACCGTGTGGAGACTATGGTCGTTTAAATTCCGATACAATTCCCGACCGGTACCCAATCCCGCATATACAAGATTTTGCCATGCGCTTAGACGGTGCTAAGATTTTTTCAAAAATCGACTTAATTCGAGCGTATCATTTAATTCTAGAAGCGGAAGAGGATGTACATAAAACCGCTATAACAACGCCTTTCGGTCTTTTTGAATTTCGACGTATGCCATTTGGACTACGAAATGCCGCACAAACGTTTCAACGGTTTATGAACCAAGTTTGCCGAGGATTAGATTTCGTTTTCGTTTATATCGACGACATCCTTATTGCATCGAATGACCTGCACACGCATAAAAAGCATCTTCCGCAATTATTTCAAAGATTGTCAGAATACAAAATTACGATAAATCCTTCGAAATGCATATTTGGTGTTACAGAGCTCAGTTTTTTAAGTCATCGAATTACTTCAGAAGGAATTTCGCCTTCGGAAGATCGGGTTGAGATCATTAAAAATTTCTCTACTCCAAAATCTATTAAGCAAATTCAACGCTTCGTCGGAATGGTAAATTACTACCATAGGTTTATACCTAAGCTAGCCGAATTTCTCAGTCCGATTTACGCTTACGTAGCACAGGAGTTAAAAACAAAAAGTAAAAATAAAATTTTAACGTGGCCGGACGAATTAAACTCCACATTCCCAGAAGGTAAAAAATGCATTGGTTGAAGCCATCACACTCGCACATCCACAGCCAAACGAAAAATATTCTATCGCCACCGACGCGTCAGATATCGCTTTAGGCGCCGTACTACAACAATCATCTGGAACCGGTTGGCGACCGCTCGCCTTTTTCTCAAGAAAACTTTCATCGGCCGAGACAAAATATTCAGCGTTTGACCGAGAGCTACTTGCTATATACGCAGCAGTAAAACATTTCCGGTACGCGGTAGAAGGTCGTGAATTCACGATTTTTACCGATCACAAACCGCTAGTCAATGCGATTTGCTCAAAAAGTGAACGGAATCCCCGTCAGACTAGACATCTCGATTTCATTTCGCAATTTTCGACGGACATTCGCCACATTCCTGGCAAAGAAAATGTAGTCGCAGACAGTTTATCGCGTTTTTCACAAGTAGTTTTACTCGATTTAGACCATTTCGATTTACAAAAGTTAGCGCAACTCCAGGTAAATGATAAAGAGCTAGAATCTTTACTAACAAATACCAAATCTTTCTGGAAACTAAATAAAATACAATAAAATACTGCGGCTATTTAAATTACTTCAGTGGGCAGGTCAAACCTTAAATACAATTCTAAAGGACATGTTTTTGTTAAACAGGCGAATATTATATTTGCCGAATTCTTTATAAAAACTTATCATACGGTTTACCAAATATGACAGCTACCGCAGTTGCGAAAGCTTTTGTAACAAATTATATTTCACGATTTGGTGTTCCAGCTAGGATTACGACCGACCAGGGAACCCAATTCGAATCAAAATTATTTCAAGAGCTGACTAAACTTCTAGGTGTACATCGCATCCGAACAAGCCCTTACCATCCGCAAGCGAACGGGTTAGTTGAACGGTTCCACCGTCAACTAAAAGACACTCTTCGAGCACGTAATTGCAATGAGAATTGGCATAGCGAACTTCCAATCATATTACTAGGAATCAGAGCCGCGGTAAAAGAAGATTTACAGTGTTCACCAGCAGAATTAGTGTACGGTCACACTCTAAAGCTTTCGGGAGAATTTTTTATTACTGATAAGCCTGAACCCAAGGATTATAACGTCATTATTGAAAAGCTCCGAGAAACAATGCAAAGTATTATTCCAAAGCCAACGCTGCTGGGAGATCAAAAGTGCATTTTTATCCCTAAGGATTTGAACTCGTGTAATTTTGTGTTCGTTAGGAATGATAGGATTAAACCTACTCTTTCACCGACGTATGACGGACCATACCGAATTATTCGAAGATTGCGTAAAACTTTTATACTTTTAATTAATAATAAACAATCTTCAATATCAGTCGATAGGTTAAAACCCGCCTATGGAATTTCAGCGTTAAAATCGAAATAGATTGTTTTACGAAATATTTAAAATATCGCACTAAAATTTTTTTTTATAATAAGTAACAATATATTTGTACTTTTCGTTTTGTATATATACATATATAGATTTTTTTTTCACTCGGAGGAGGGTGATGTGGTGACTCCTGAACCACCCTGTACATATATTTAACTTATTATTAAATAAGTTAGCAACAAAATTCTAGAATCTTATTGTTATTACTATTATTACATATTATTATTATCAAAGCACATTTGGCAAACGCCGATTGGTTAATTGTAATTCAGCAATTAACCAATATTTATGAGATAGATAATAAAAGGAAATTTCACAGCTTCGGTCGTTATCAGTTGTGATTAAAAATTCAAAACCGACGTGATCTCGATAAAAAGTAAAATATATTTTTGATAAATATAGTTAAAAAAAAACAGTGTGCTTAAAATATAAAATAAATTACTTATGATAATATATTATTATCCGACGACATAATCCAACCAAGAGTCCCTTTAATGCCCCATTATTAGTTGTAACTAAAAAAGCTGGTGCTGATGGTAAGAAAAAATATAGAGTTGTAATAGATTTTAGAAAATTGAATGAAATTACCATAGGCGATGTTTTCCCGCTACTCCGCATAGAGGAAATTTTGGACCAATTAGGGGGATCCCGGTATTTTACAACCTTAGATTTAGCCAGTGGTTACCACCAAGTCCAAATGGAACCAGCAGACCAAGAAAAAACAGCCTTCAGCACCTCATACGGCCACTTCGAATTTAAACGAATGCCATTCGGTCTGACTGGTGCTCCAGCAACTTTTCAAAGAGTTATGAATTGCGTACTGGCGGGCCTCCAAGGTTTCAAATGTTTTGTGTACCTCGACGACATAGTGGTTTATGGAAAAAATCTGGTAGATCACGACGAAAAACTGAGAATGGTGTTTCAGTGACTTTGGGAACACAATTTAAAACTTCAGCCAGAAAAGTGTAAGTTTCTGAGGAAAGAAGTGGTGTACCTCGGATATAAGATTACGTCCGAAGGAGTTAAACCTAATTCCGAAAAAACAAAGTGTGTCCAGGATCATCCTGCACCTCTAACAACAAAAGAATTACAATCTTTTTTGGGATTAGTTAACTATTACCGTCCGTGTATGCCAAACTTAGCAGAAGCTGGTACGATACTTTACAAAATGGCAACTAAGTCGCAAATTTTCAAATGGACAGAAGATCACCTAAAAGCATTTGAAAAGGTAAAGCTGTTATTGGTTAATCTTCCCCTCCTTGCATATCCAGATTTTACCAAACCTTTTAATATAACAACGGATGCTTGCAATTATGCTTTAGGTGCGGTTTTATCGCAAGGCGAAGAGGGAATGGATAGACCAATAGCTTATGCTAGTAGAGCATTGGGGAAAGCAGAAAGGAATTATGCTACAATCGAGAAAGAGGTGTTAGCCATCTATTGGGCACACATATACTTGGAAGAAATTTCACGGACCATAAGCCCCTCATATGCAAGTATAATAAGAAAAATCCAGAGGGCAGGATCAATAGATGGAAAATCCGATTGGCAGAATACACTTTTCAAATAAAATATAAACCAGGTAAAAAGAATGGTAACGCCGATGCGCTCAGTAGGATTCCATATAACGATGTTATTGATATAGAATCAGAGGAAAATAATAAAATAATAAAAACTAAATTAACGGATCTAATAAATTGTAAAAAGTTAAATCATATTGATGAGAAAAATATTAAAATATCAGAGCAACATTCAGATAAATACGGTTTCAAAATAAATATTTTAACCAGAGGACAGACAGCAAAATTAAAACAGGACAACAAACTGAATGACACACAAATTTTGACATCAGACGAAGAATCAACTGACAGTGATGACGAGAACGATAAAGCTGTGCCAAAAGAGCAATGGACAAAAAAAGATAGAATTAGTAGACTGGAATGAAATCGGGGAGGTAATAAGACAAAATCACGATACACCCATAGGAGGACATTTAGGGATAATAAAGACGTACAAAAGACTAAGACGAGTGCCAAATAACAAAACGTGGTAAAGTGACAAAATTACCGATGCCTATTACTGATACGGCTAATAGGCCGTTTGACAAAGTGTATTTGGACATCGTGGGACCTTTCCCCGTTACTAATCAAGGAAACAAATACATTCTCAGTTTTCAGGACGATTTATCAAAAATGTTGGACTGTATCGCATTACCCAATATGGAGGCAACTACTGTGGCACAAGCGTTCTATAAAAATATTATTTTGCGTTATTCGATAATTCCGAAACGATTGATTACCGATCAAGGAACGAATTTTACAAGCCAAATATTCAAAGGATTGTGCAAAATATTAAAAATTAGAAAAATTGAAACAACAGCATATCATCCTCAGTCCAATGGATCATTAGAACGCCGCCTTGGACCATTAGTGCAATATTTGAAGATGATTGTGGAGAAAACCGTACAAACTTGGGACAAGTGGCTTGCGGAGGCAGTTTTTATACATAATCATACACCTCACGAAGGAACAAAGTAGTCGCCACTGTTTGTGTTGTACGGTTTCTGTGATCCTCTACCCAGCAACTTGAAACGATCGGTAGAACCTCTATAAAATAATGAAAACATAGGCAATGTAGTAAAATACAAGCCGCAAACAATTCGTAAAATAGCTCGTGAAAATCTTAAAACCAGCAAATTAAGATCAAAAGTCCACTATGACAAAAGATCTAATTTGAGTTGTTATAAAATCGGTGATAAGATTTTGTTAATGAATCCGTGTAAGGACCACAAACTGAGTTTAAATTGGCTAGGTCCCTTTGAAGTAATAGAAGTACCGAACAATTTAAAGACTATAATAAAAATTAAAGGAAAATTGCGTAAGGTACATAACAATAGATTAAAATTATGGTCTGACGGAAAAATTAAGCAGTAAATATATCATTCCCTAAAATTCATCTTATATTTTCAAACAGTAAATTAGTCATTCGCCATTTATTTTATATATTACTCTTTCGACATATAATAATAATAGTTCCTAACATGTATATTCTCTTTATTGTGTGATAAAAAAAATGAAGAAAGGCGGAGCCTATAGTTGAAAGGGGAAAGAATTCGGTAGTGGAAAGACGAAGAAGCTCGACTGACTAATCGGTGACAGGGAGTTCGGAACGAACGCCGAAAACTACGGAGAAGACGGTTTACAGACCAAGACTGAAAACGTTACCAAAAACGCCACCACAACAAGTACGAACCACACTGTTGGACGAATACGTAGACTCTCAGGTGCGATCCTTTAGAGACTGGTTTAACTAAATACTCTATGGTTCATACTCTTTAGCTATCCATATTTTTTGTTATTATCTTAATTTATTCTTCAGCTATCTTATTTTTTTTCTTACTATACTTTAGGGAATGACTTGTTTAATTCTTTATTACTTTCAATTTACTCTTAGTTTCAATTTTTAATATTTCACATCAATAGGGTTAAACGAATATGTAGTAGTAATTTACAAAAGGATTTTCAAAGGAAGTACAGTAAAAAATTTTAAATGTTAAATTGATCCATTTCATATATAAAAAATATATATAAAATTTATTTTTATTATTGTCTTAGTAAAGTTATATTTTTTTATTCATTTTATAAATTTGTTTAAATAAATAATAAGTATATAATTGATAAATTTTTGTTATTTAATTGATTTTTATAATTTTGTAATAAGTAATTAATAAATTTTGGTTATTTAATTCATTTTTATAATTTTGTTATTAGTAATTAATAAACTTTCGTTATCCAATTCATTTTTATAGTTTAGTAATAAGTAATTAATACATTTTTGTCATTAAATCCATTTTTATAATTTTGTTAATAATTTAAATTTCACATATTCATATTAGTTAATTGATTTTTATAATTTTGTTAATACATTTTTGTCATTAAATTCATTTTTATAATTCTGTTCATAATTTAAATTTCACACATTCATATTAGTTTTGATAAATTCATTAAGTAAGATGATTAAATTTCCTATTCAATTTTTTTAAATATTATGTTAAATTAATAACTGCAGCGGAAATCGGCTTGCTTAATTAGGACTTTTGCTAATTAAGCAAAGTTGAATGCTCAGGTAGTTGAACGACGGTAATGAGACCTTGATATTTATTCGTAAGAATAAAAATAAAGGTCACGTTTTGCCAAAATGGGTTGACTTGGATTTTATAATTTGATTAATAGAGTTGAGTTGATTCGTAGTCGCGTTGAAGTAAAGTCGGTCTGGTATTTAAATTAATTAAATGATATTCAAAAATAACTTAATAAAGATTGCTAAATAAATTGTTATTGTGTTAAAATTATTATTTGAGGTGTTTTGATTTTTTATTAGAAGATTTCCAGAGATATATGGTTTATGTTATAACCGTAAGTATAACAAAATAAATAAAAATAATTCAGATAATACTTCTTGGGTTTATATATTCTTTGATATAACATATAAAATATGAGTAGTACCAATGCAAATAAAAACTCGGTTGCGATTTCAACCGAAGTGTCGGCAGAGGCGCCGGCTGCCTGGGGGGTTGTCTGACCTTAAAATAGAATCAAAAAGTCGCCAGTGGGTAAAAATAAAAATCTAAATGAAGAACATGATCCATTTGTGAAAAGAGAATTCTCCAGAGAACGCCGCCACTAGAAATAAAGTCATATCGACTTACTTCATTGCTACCTATAATTTCTAAGTTAATCGAAAAGCTATTTCTGAAACGTTTGAAACCAATAGCATCTGATTCGTAACTTCCAACTCGCGTTCAGAGAAAAACAATCGACCATCGACCAAGTGCATCGCATTACAGACGACGTTGTCGAAAAAGCTGTATAAGAAAAGAAGTATTGTTCATGCATATTCCTCGATGTAGCCCAGGCCTACGATAATGTGCTCTTAAATAAACTGAATAAAATCCTACCAAAACTACAGCATGTTGAGTTGCTCGCCTCATATCTAAACAATATATTTTTTCGTATCAAACAAGAAGACGATTACTCCAAATTAAAAGAAATTAAAGCTGGTGTTCCCCAAGATAGTATTATCCTGGGCCCAATTTAGTATATTTTATTTTTGAGTGAGTTATCAGTATAAGAAGGCGTGCTAGTTGCAACGTTACGGTAATGTTGGCAATTGACACAAATATAGACGAAGCTACTAATAAACTGCAAAGAGCAAACAATTCTATCAAAACTGGACAGTGTAACATTAAATTAAATTACTTGAAATCTGTACACATCAACTTTACAAACAAAATATTAAATTAATATTCACCAATTTACCTAAATGGAAACTCAGTTCTGTATGAAAACATAGCCAAATATCTTGGAATGACTTTTCCTAAAATTGAGTGAACATGTAAAAACAAAAAAAAAACCGAGCTGCACATTTTATATAGTAAATTATACAGGCTGTTGACGTAGTTCTAAACTTTCAATTAAGAATAAAATTCTGATATACAATCAAATCATAAAACCGGTCTGGTTGTACTGCATTGCATACAGCTCTAGAGTTGTGCAAGTCAAAAGATCCAACACTTTCAAAATAAAATTAGAAATATGTAAAATACCCCATAGTATATTCACAGCACCAATCTACACAGGGACCTGAAAATTGAAACAAGTTGAGAACGAAGTTAAAAGATTGCCTATAAAACATCAAAAAAGACTACAGGAATATGTCAACATAGAAGCAACATAACTACTGCACATCGAAAACAATATAAGACGCTTAAAACGTAAAAAGACTAGCGATCTAACTTAGTTATTTATTAGAAATAAACCTGAAAGTAAACATCAAAGTTAATTTTTAAAGTACTAGTGTAAGAAATCTTAAATAAAAATTACATTAAGATTTGAAAAGATGGTTGGTCTTTTGGACTAGTTTTGGCCTAGTTAAGCATAAAAACAAAGGAAAAAATTATAATACTAAATTGTTTTAAAAAAATTAAGTAAAACAAAAAATAATCGCGACATTTATATTAGCCGTAAAAAAGAAGTCCACTCTTGAATTCTCTTATAATACATATAAGTCACGGTCTTAAGTTAAACAAACAATTATTTTCTAGGTCAAGTTTTGAATTAAATTAAATTAAAATTTTAGCAAACTTGTTCGCAATAAATTCATTTTTGTAAATTTAGATACATATATATTTTATTTTATCTTCATAAAAAGAAAAACTGCTAATAAAATCGAGGAGATTTTGAAAATTCCACGGAAATCTATCTAAAATATAATTTTACGTTTTGTGAACTGCTGAAATAATACCGTTAAAAAGGAAGGATTCAAATATTGCACTCCACATTTAAAAAAACAGTTAAAAATAATAGACGTTCATACTCTTCTATACAAATTACCGAAATTGATTATTAACGTATTATGTATTTTGAACATGTCAAAATTATGACATTCATATATTTATGTAGGATAGTGGTGGGTACACGAAGCAGGGAGTACCAACCCCTGAAAATAAAACGCCGCGAACGTCAATTGCTTTTGACGTTTTAACATTGATTTAAAACGCGGTTTTTTCGACTGGTCATTCTAAAGGCCTGTACGGAAGTCGAGTGAAATGAAATTTTAACGCGATCTCCAAAGTCTCCGGTGAAATAGTCGTGAAAAATAGACAGGTCAATTTGACATTTTGATAATTCAAATGTTTGTTTATGTTTATAAATTTTTTAAAATTTAAATTTGACTTAAAAATCAAATTTGAGCAAATTTAAATTATTGAAAACAAAAAAATGTAAATGTCACAATTTCATCGTGAAATAATGTTCAGAACATTATTTCGCTATGAAAAATAATTGTAGACTTTTTGTGCTCCATCTGTTGTAAAAAAAAAAAAATCATTTTTTATCACAACTTTTTCACGCGACCTGCGTACGACCAGAGCGAAATCATAAGCGTAAATTTTCATTTCTGATTTCACGATGTAAAATTTGTATGAAAATTTCATTGCACTCGACTTCCGTACAGGCCTTAAGTTGTAAAGTCGTAAAGTAAAGACGTGTTTTCTAAAAGATAAAAGTATATTGTTCATCTATCGTAATAATTCAAATTCAAATTAAAAGAAATGATCAAGAATCATTATTAGTATTAATTATTATCCTAATGTTAAAATATAGCCTTTAATAAATTATTTATTAACAAAAAACAACCAAAGGCATTATAATTTTTTGTAAAATCCCACAAATTGGGGGCTCAACCGCAGGAAAGCTGAAAGAAAAAGAAAAACCTGGAAATAAGAAGCCGGTGAAATTATCAAGAAAATCTGGAAAGATATTGAGGAATCAACCTGAAAAAAAAAATTGCAACTACATATATGAAAAATAAAATTACGGAAAACATCTGGTTAAGTACAGTGGAATTTAAATTAATATATTCAAATAAATTTGAGTGACCATATTATATTATTTATAAAATATATGAAAAGTACCGTTACACGAAAAAAAAAACTTTCGATACATCTGTCGTATGCTTTTTTACCACTAGTTATTGAGTAAAGTGGTGGTGGTGTAATAAATTGAAGTAATTTTTACACCGAAAGAGAAAACGGGTATATACAACGTGAAAATTGTAAATGCGTAAAAATTGAATATAATTATTTTCGCATTTCATTGTAAAGAAAAAGAATATAAATAAAAATTAAATCACATTTTCTATATTTGCAAAAATTCCAATATTTCAGCCAATTCTATAAAATAAAAAGAAAAAGAAAATTTTGTACAAGACTGTACTTTTATATGCAACAAAAAAATAATAATACATTTTTTCTTGTATTAGTATGCACGTGTTTTATCTTCATATAAGGAGAATAATTTTTTATAGTTAACCACAAAATTGCAGCAAAACACATTAACAAAAAATTTCCCATCTTGATAAATTGAAAGTACAGGGTAATTCAACGAATCAGTAAAGAAGTTAAAGCATTAAAAAGAATATTAAAAATATGAAATATAAAAATAATATTCAAAATATAAAATTGTAATAAATATTTCAACAATAAGCATCAAAATATTTTTTTTTAAAAAATATAGTATAATTAATATATATTTATACCATAATTAAATCAATACAAAATACAATTTAATTTGTGGTGCGGCTTTTAGATATTGGCGTGAAATATTATCGTACATCAACCTTTATTTTTGAAAAAAAAAAATCTTTTCTCTAAAAAACAAAATGCATATATAAAATATAAATTATTCAGTTCACGATAATGATAAAGTGATTAAAAAAAAAAACAATTTTATTGTATAAAGCCTCAAATACATTCAGCAAAAAGTGAGAAAAAGTGAAAAAGTTAAAAAATTTAAAATGTTCTTCCCCCAGGAAGAATAATTATGAACTAAATAAAAGCTCTTTTTGTTGTAAAAAGCTATTAATATTATTTTGAAATTTGATTTTATACTTGACAGATTATTTTATAAAAAATAATTATTTTCATTCGGTTTGGTTTTTATATTTATGATTTATCATATTTGAAATTGATTTATCATATTAAATGTCAAATGTAATTCATTTATCATATAGTAAAACCATTTGTTTATCATATACCCAAACCTTTATTGATATTTATCATAAATTTTTACCTTTTTCTGAAACCTACCGGGAAAGCTATACAAATGTTTATATGTGTTAGTGTTTTAAAGCTTCCACTTTTTTCCAATTTTTTAAAGCTTGAATGTTTTGAGCTTTTTCCGTTTTCACTTTATGAAAAATGAAAGGGATTGATATAAATTTTAATGGAAAGAAAAGCAACAAAACATAATTTTCAAAAACTGGCACTTTTTGTTACTTTTTGCTGAATGTATTTGAGGCTTAATAATAATTAGAATAAATATAGGACACTTCCTTAAATTATTTATAATACCAAAATTTTATTAAAAAAAAATATAGGGTAATTCCTAAAAAAAAAAGTAATTTCATTTTAAATTTACTAAAAGTACCATATGAATATATAAAATATAAATAATTCAGTTATACTAAATTTATCAAAAAATAAAAACAATTTCGAATTTAAAATAAAATATTTTTTTTTGGTATCTGGTCGTAATCGCGAAATCAAGAGCTATATAAAAAAATTCAATTAAATTGATACTAAAATTTTTTAATATTTATAATAAATATAATTTAAATAAAAGAAAATTAAATTTTATTTCTTTAAAAAAATAAATAAATAAATAAATATAATAATTATTATTATAAAAGTATATTTTGAATATATATATATATATATAATATAGATAATACGTCGTATCATCGTACAGTATTCAACTGTAATATTTAAAAAAAAAAAAACTGAAAAATAAAGCGAAATCTTTGAATTTATATTGTAATATGTATATATGTAAACAAAAATATTTTTTTTTTAAAAAAATAAAAATAAAATATATAGTTTTATTACAAACAAACATTTATTCATAATTACAACATTTTCTTTAAATAATTTTAGTCTAGACGTTCTGAATATTCTACCGGAATTCAACGGCAGAGATGATTTTGACATTGAATCATGGATTATGGATGTTGAAGCAGCAGCTAAAGAAATGAAATGGACTAACAAACAAGTTATTTTTGCAAAAAGATTGTTGATATGTACAGCGAAGTTAGCACTCAGATCAAATCTAAACCTAAATAGTTGGTACGAGCTGAAAGAATTCCTACAAGAAGAATTCAGTATTAAAATGAATGCGGCGGATATCCATAAAAAATTAGAAAATCGTAAACAGAAGTTTAATGAAACAATTCAAGACTATTTTCTAATAATGAGAGAGATAGCAACAAAAGGACAGCTCAGGGATGAAGCTGCAATAATCCAGCATGTTGTTAATGGTATTCGAGACGATCCAAAAAATAAAGGTATATTATTCGGTGCTTCAACATTCAAACAATTTAGAGAAGTACTAATACCATACCTGAAATTTAAAGAAAGTATTTATAAGAGTAGAAGAGAACATAAAGAATATTCAATAAAAAGAGAACATAGTAAAAAACCAGAACAGCTAAATATTAAAGGCAGTACACTAAAATGTTACAACTGTGGAAAAAAAGGACACCTGAAGGCGAATTGTTTAGAAAAAACACCAAAATGTTTTGCCTGCAATGAGTTCGGTCATATTGCTAAAGATTGTAAAACAAAATCAGTTAAATTTATCAAATTAAAAGCAAAAATGAAGGTAAATTGGTAAAAATAAATGGAGTAGAAAAAACAGCAATAATTGACACAGGAAGTGAAATTATAGGTTCACCTAAGTTAAAAGATATTACAATGAAAATACAAGGATTGTCTACAAACTTTATCGAAACAAAAGCATATTTTGAAAGCGAACTAGATATGGATAACAACAAGTTTAACGCTGAAATACATGTAGTATCAGACACATCATTACGAATACCAATGATAATTGGTAGAGATGTTTTACAAAATACAAATATAAAAATGACGTCAGATGGAATTCAGATAAGTAAATTGGATGAATCGTTAAAAACATGCTACAATATTATATCGTCGGAACAAACCAATCTAAATATAGGTAATTGTAATTATAAAAAGGACATAGAAATGTTGGTTAAAATTATCAACCAACACAACAGGTAAACGAGACTGGTGTCGAATTAAAAATTATTCTTTCAGACGAAAGCCTAATAGCACAACACCCAAGACGAATAGCACCATTAGAAAAGCAAATTAAATATTGGCTAAACGAAGGTATAATAAGACCGAGTGCTTCCGAATACTCCAGTCCGATTCAACTAGTAAATAAAAAAGATGGTACAAAACGATTATGCGTGGACTATAGCAAATTAAATAAAAAAATCATAAGGGATAGGTATCCATTACCGCTAATAGAAGACCAAATCGACGCTCTAAGTGGAACAAAAATTTTCTCAACTTTGGATTTAAAAAATGGATTTTTTCACGTGAACATCAATGAAAGCAGTAAGAAGTATTCATCTTTTGTTACACCATACGGACAATATGAATTTAATAAAGCTCCATTCGGTTTGTGTACGTCACCCAGTCTTTCAAAAATATATAAACGCAGTTTTTAAACAACTGATAGAAAAAAAGATGGTTCTATTGTATATGGACGACATAGTAGTGTTGGCGAAAAACTACGAAGAAGCATTTGAACATTTAAAAGAAGTTTTGCTGGTAGCAGAAAATTTTGGGTTATAGATTAAGTGGTCCAAATGTCAATTTTTGAGTGAAGAAATTGAATATCTGGGGTTTAAGATAAAAAACGGAACAGTTTCACCATCTGATTTAAAAACAACAGCGGTTAGGAAATTGGCAGAATCAAAAACTCTGAAAAAATTACAGGGATTCCTGGGATTAACAGAATTTTTTAGAAAATTTATTAAATTTTATTCATTAATAGCACGACCACTTACGGAACTGTTAAAAAAAGATGCACCATTTACATTTGATAAATGTAACGCTTTCCAAGAATTAAAAAACAAACTAATAGAAAATCCAATTCTTATGTTATATAAACAAGAGGCACACACAGAACTACACACGGATGCGTCTAAATGGGGATTTGGCGCGGTGCTGATGCAAAAAAATGATGACAACTTGTTTCATCCTGTATACTATTACAGTAAGAAGACAACGCCGGCACAAGAAAAATACAGCAGTTATTAGTTGGAGGTTTTAGCGATAATAGCAGCGTTGAAGAAATTAAGAGTATATTTACTTGGTCTAAATTTTAAAATTGCAGATTGCGCTGCGTTTAAACAGACAATGGAGAAGCAAAACATGTTACCACGAATAGCTGGATGGGCATTGGCGTTACAGGAATTTAATTATACTCTGGAACATAGACCAGGAATAAGAATGAAACATGCAGATGCTTTAAGCCGTACCCCAGTGGTTCTGGTAATTACGAGTGAATTCATAGGAAGAGTGAAATAGTCACAGGAACGTGATGAAAATTTAAAATTATTTGGAAAATTATTAGACAGGTAATACTGTTGAAAACTACATTATAGATCATGGAATAATCTATAAAGATGAAGAAGATGGAAAAAAATTGTGTATACCAAAGAACATGCAGGACGAATTAATAAAAAATATACATGAAAGAGGATTTGATTAAAAGAGATTACAATATACCACGTTTAAAAGAAAAACTAGACAAATACAGAAAGAATTGTATACGTTGCATTCTTGGAGATAAAAAACAAGGTAAACAAGAGGGGTACTTAAATCCAATATACAAAGATGAATTGCCACTTGATACTTACCATATAGATCACCTTGGACCAATGACGAATACTACAAAAAATATACGTATATCCTTAGCGTAATTGATGCTTTTACCAAATTTACCAAATTTAACCAGTAAAAACAACTAATGCAATAGATGTACTTCAAAAACTAAACGTTCAACAAGCCACGTTTGGAAATCCGAGAAGAATAATCACTGATCAAGGAGCAGCATTTACTTCAAACGTTTTTAAAGAATACTGCGTAAATGAAAACATTATTCATTTACAAATAGCAACGGGTGTACCCCGAGGAAACGGTCAAGTTGAGAGACTAAATAGAATAATAATATCAGCGTTAACAAAATTAGCAATGTATGATCCAGGAAAATGATATAGTTACATAAGTATTTTACAACAAAATATAAATTCTACGTTTCAAAGGAGTATTAGAAGATCACCTTTTCAGTTGTTAATAGGTACTCAGATGAAAATAAGGTCTGATTTAAAACTAGGAGAAGCATTAGAAGAAGAATTTATCAATACGCTAGAGGAAATACGCAACGATATGCGACAAACAGCTCGTGAAAACATTAGTAAAATTCAAATCGAAAACCGTAAAACATACGACAAAAATCGGAAAGAATCGTTTAAAAATAATGTCGGGGATCTCGTAGCGATTAAAAGAACTCAATTTGGTACACAATTAAAAATATTCTCTAAATTTTTAGGTCCATATAGAATTATTAAGGTGATGTCTCATGATCGATACCAAGTAGAAAAAGTTGGAACACACGAAGGTCCGAAGGTCACGAGAAGTACATCCGACAACATGAAAAAATGGCGAGATTTGGATACTATTAGTAGTGAAGACGAAATCGTTAGTAGTGAGGATGAAGATTTTTTAGGATTCGATGAAGAAGATGTTTAATTATTAAATAAAAAAAAAAATACAAAAAAAAAAAAATTATTATTAAAGTAAATTTTGAAAGATTAAAATTATATTATTGTAAAATTTTGAAAGTTTAAAAAAAAAAACATAAAAAAATAATATTATAATATTATAGTACTAAAATCAATATTATAGTATTAAAATCACACTTATGTATAAAGTATAAAAATAAATTTGCTCAGTATGTAATATATATGATTATCATAATTATATTAATGTAAAAGTAAATATAAAATTAAATTTAAAATAAAATTATTAAAGAGGAAAAAAAGCAATCAAGTGTAAAGTGTAAAAAGTACAAGTATAAAGATGTAATTAAATAAAATATGAAAGATATATAAAGATTTAAAGATGAAAATATCTACAAGACGTAAAGATATAAAATATATATAAAGATGAAATATATAAAGAAGTAATAATGAAAATATATGTAAAGATGAAATAAAAATGTATAAAAATAAAAATAAAGTTAAGATGAAATATTGTAGAATCACAAAATATATAGTACACTTAAAGTAAAGTAGAGAAAAAAAAATTGTAGTAAAGATGAAAATGAAAAAAAAATTAATAATGTACAAATTATATATTATCTATTTGATAACGTAATGTTAATTTAATGAAAGTAATAATAATAACGAATGTTAAGTTTTGTTATGATGAAATTAATGGTAAATACTGAAAGTAGAAATTGATAATGAATTTAATTTTTTTTAAATAATGAAATTGATTTTTTTTATTAACATTGAATTAAAATTTAATTGTAATAAGGAAATTAATATGTTTTTTTTCTAAATGATGAAATTAATTATTAAACGTAGAATAATTTTTTTTACGATTTATATGATAAATTTTTAAAAATTTTTTTGTAAGAAATTATAAATTAATGTAAAACAATTTGAACGATCGATGAATATTATACTAATGTATAACTGATAGAAGCATTTACGAGGACGAAAATATAAGTCAGGACGGCCGATTGTAGGATAGTGGTGGGTACACGAAGCAAGGAGTACCAACCCCTGAAAATAAAACGCGGCGAACGTCAATTGCTTTTGACGTTTTAACATTGATTTAAAACGCGGTTTTTTCGACTGGTTATTCTAAGTTGTAAAGTCGTAAAGTAAAGACGTGTTTTCTAAAAGATAAAAGTATATTGTTTATCTATCATAATAATCCAAATTCAAATTAAAAGAAATGATCAAGAATCATTATTAGAATTAATTATTATCCTAATGTTAACATATAGCCTTTAATAAATTATTTATTAACAAAAAACAACCAAAGGCAGTATAATTTTTTGTAAAATCCCACATTTATCTGAATTTTACTTTTTACCTTAGGAAAAAAAGACAATTCCTTACAATTCACAAAAAAAAAACAAATACGATTAAGTTGACCCAAACCTAATTGACGTGGAATCCAATCCCTATGAAGAAATGATTCGAAATTTGATGTTGCTGTAGGTGTAGGAGATCTGCGAAGAAGAGACTTAAGAATAAAACAAAAAGCAATCATTATAGCTTTAAAAGAAAATCTAAATTTTGACCACAGGAACTGTATGTCATAAAAAGGAGTAGGCAATTTATGTTATGTTTAATTGAAGATCGTAAACTAAAACTAGTTTAAGAAAAAATAAATGGAGAAGAATGCAAGGAATTGGTAACAACTATGCCTCGTCAAATAAAAAGAAAGGGGATGTTCTAAGTTGTATTTAAACGACTTTTTCTTTACTTAAAATTTTCAAAAGAACATACGTTTATTATTTTGTATTCTTTTCATTTGTATTAAACAACTATTTAATTTTGAATTACTAAAGTAACTGTTTTTAATTTGAACCTTTGTTTTAATATAAAATTACAAAATGTTGATAAAAATATTTTACTTGGCCAATTCTTATGTCGAAGAGCTCGTATATATAACAAATGCCATATTAAAGTTTATAAACATTCCGGGCGACTCAGAATGACAACTGAAACAGCTTGTAGAGGCTGACGAGACAGTTGAACATCCTTTATGTCACTGTCCTTATCTGTGTAATAAAAGGTTAAAATTTTTCGGTTCCTATTTTATAGGGGATTTAATAGAATTAAGCAGTGTAAAACCTGCGAAGTTGACAAACTTTATGAAAGAAGTGGGATGGCACGATTCGTGGTGAAAATGGTCAACGTTTCGTAAGGGGGTACAACGGACCGTACGGTCTAGGTACGTGGTTTGGTCGCTTCTATTCCGCCCTTCTCAAACCAACCAAAGTTTACAAAAGGAAAAAAGCAAGTGGAACCAACATTGCCGATTTTCTGACGATGAGTGGAGACGCAGCCGATTTTCTGACGTTTTATTCAGAATTACTTGCCAAAATTCAGAAACGGTACTTCGTAAAGAAAGTGGTTGAAATATATGCTAAAATATGGCAGGCTCAGATCTGCAAGTAGTCGCTAAGGACCAGGTACCTATACTCAACAACCTCGTTTCTGGGTGTATTTATCTGTCCAGAAAAGTTGAACTTGTAGAAGCAACCGAACCAAGCAAGATCGAAGTTAATGATTTAGGAATGTTATGGACAGAGGTGAGTACAGATCTCAATAACTTATCTGATGAAGTTACCTTATCCAGAGAAGGTTTTAATATTGCGGCTATTTTCACAGGTGATGTAGTCTCCATTTGAAGACATTACAAAAGATGAGGCACAGGGCGGAGGCAATTATCATGGAAATCATGAACTACGTGACTCACCTGAAGAATCGCTTGCAATTCTGTTTGTGATCTTTCGGCTTAATCAGTTATTGATCATCAGAGTGATCATTTAATATCTAGTGAACAATTTACTAATTAGATTCTAATTACCACATCGCGATATTTTTAAAAATTCTGTCGATAACAACTTAATTGGTGAATCATGTTCAAGATAGAGCTCTAATAACGATGCTGCCACTCAGAAGTCAACTTCAGATATTTTTGGTGATTTTAATGTTAATACTTGTTGAGGGGCAGGATGATGAATTTCTATACTCATGGACAATCTGAGATTGCCGGGAAGCTGGAACCACACTTTTTCTTGTTTGTTAAATAAAAAACACTGTTTTGTTCTTTTTATACTAAGTTTGTAATATTGGTTATTTTATTACTAATAAAATTTTATAATTATAATTCACTGACTGTTTATTAAATTATTCACAAATTTATAAAGTTTATTTTACTATTTATATTGAAATTAAAATTTAAATTATCTGATAATTACAACTTATATTTACTGACTTTATACAATTTAAAACTTTGATTTGATATTTACACTTTGTTTTTTTGTTGTTGCTGCACTTTTCTAAAGATAAAAAACTCTAGACCGATAACCTCTATCAGCTGGGTATTTATTGCAATTTTCTAATGTTGGTTACTCCCTCACACAGATAGTGGTCCTTATCTTAACGAAACATTATAAAATAAATTTCCCTATGGGAAAACGGGAATCTGTTTGTTGAAAGATTTGTACCGCATCGCAGCACTTGCGTCGTTACGTAACAATACTACTAATGACACCGTGAGTGCAACTTGTACAAGTAAAAATAGTACAGTTAATGATAAGGATAATAAAGCAAGAAAATTAAGAAAATTAATAAGTTAAATAATATTCCTCCTACTTTAACAACTAATTTTAATATTAGTCCAGATAATAATGGAATTACTAATACTATTTGCCACAATTGAAATTTTTAATACATGCACTATTAAATAATGCTACACTATTCATAAATCAACAAGTAGTAGAACGCGTCGATAAAATTAAGTATCTTGGGACAGTGGTAAGTGCTGATAATAGTAACAGAATAGAAATAAGAGCTAGAATAGAGATGGCCAGAGCTGCATTTAATAACATGAAAAAACTCTTCAGTAAGTGATTTAAATTTAACGTTGAAGGTTAGATTACTGAAATGTTATGTAGGGTCGAGTTTACTTTATGAGGTTGAAATTTGGACGTTAAGTAATGCAGAAATAAAGAAAATAGAAGCGTTTTTGAAAATATCATGGACAGAAAGAGTAACTAACGTTGAAGTATTAAATAGAATGAATATGTCAAAACAAATGATCAATATTATAATGAAAAGGAAAATAATTTATCTGGCTCACATAAAAAGAAACATAAAATATCAAATACTGATGACTGCTCTGGAAGGAAAGATTAATGGTAGAAAAATATCTTGGATGCAAAACGTTGCAGATTATCACAACTGCACTAAAATACAATTGCTAAGAGCTGCAGCTCAAAAAAAGAAGTTAAGATGATTATTACCCATCTAAAGAAGAAGAATACATCCAGTGCTATTAGTAAAGCAGTGGATGCATTAATAATTCCAACACTTCTATTTCATTATCTGTTTGTGTTATTTTACGTGTTATTTCTCGACCAAAAGCTATTTTTACTTCACGTTATCATCCTGCCACTTCTTGTGATAATATACTAACTTACATTTCAAGGCAACTTACTAATTTTATTGTAAATTCTACTAAATATAAAAAAGCTGCTAACTAGGGGGAGCAAATAACTCGTAGTATGTTTAACAGCGATTTATGTCCAAAAGTTTTTTGTAATTAATATTACCTTTATAACAAACAGTGCTTTGTTCAAAATTGCACATCTTTATTATTTATTGATTTAAAAATTAATAATTTTATATTTTTATTTCTTTAATAATAAATAATATCATTAAAATAACTATAATAAGTATAAATATGGGTAATCACGAATCCAACCTGTGTACAAAATTTCATTGAAATTGGATAATATTTACCCTATGATCTTCTAGAACATATGAAATATTAATCGGAAATTTTAGCATGGACCCCCTCAGGCTACTAACTTCTACCTTAGTCTACACATGCGTAATCACGAATGCAACCTATGTACCAAATTTCATTGACAACTGATAATAATTACTATATGGTGTAGTGTAGAACATATGAAATATTCTTTGGAAACTAAGTTGCTCATATACTAGTTTCCCATGAATTTTTGGAGCAATAAGTAGGTAACAAAGTCAACCTGTGTTTGAAATATAATTGTAAACGGGTGCCAATTACTGTATGATGTAGAGTATTGAACTTATGAAATATAATTGGAAATTTTAACATGGACCCACTGAATTACCGACTTTAAACTTTGCAGACAGTAAGTACATAAGGAAGCTACTATGTGTGTCAAATTTCATTCAAATCAGATAATAAATACCATATGCTCTAGAGAATATGAAATTTTAATCGGAAATTTTAGTATGGACCCCCTGAAGGTATTAACTTCTATCATGGCCAACACATGCATAATCAGAAGGTCTACCTTTGTACCAAATTTCATTCAAATCAGATAATTACATGCTATAAAACACGTAATTATATAAAATTCGGAAACTAAAACTGTTTTCTAGGAACCCCCTGAAGGTCTCCAAATTTCAGGAGAGCCAACTAGATCACAAAATTATCTTTGAAATCGGTTAACGATTACTAGATGCTGTAGTGTAGAGCATATGAAAAAAAACTTAAAAAATTAAATCGGAAATTTAACATGGACCCCCTACTCCTACTTATCTCTAATTTGGTCAACCAAATTTCATTGAAATCGGATAATTACATGCTGTAGAACATAAAGCAAATATTCTTCGTAAACTAAGTTGCTCATATATTAGTTTCCCATGAACGTACTAAACCTACCAACTACAAATTTCTGGAGTATCAACTAGATAACTAAATGAAACTGTGTATGCAATATCATTGAAATTGGTTGAAAGTTACTGTATGATATAAGAGCGTTGAACTTATGAAAAGTAACGGATTTTACATGGACCCACTGAAGTATCCACTTTAAATTTTACAGGCGCCAAGTACATACGGAAACTATCATATATACCAAAATTTATGCTAATTAGATAATAATTACTATATGCTCTAGATCTAGAGCATACGAATTTTACCATGGACCCCCTGAAGTTTCAGACCTGTATCTAGGTAGGCTTGTGGACAATTATGATACCAACCTATGTTTTAAATTAGAACTAAAACACATAGGTTCCCACATTAATGGGCAAAACTAACATGGTCTCACTGAAAGGATCGATCTCATCTTGTAAAGGCACCGGGGTGAAGTCTGTTAGAGCCCGTGTGCCAAATTTAATTAAAATCGGACGAGCGGTTCTAGGAGATGTTGCTGCGCACATAAAAAGTGTACGCGTCCCCTGCACACATTTTCGGACTGACTCCCAGACCTCGGAAACTCCTATAAAAATAGATTTAACTAATAATGGAAAATGATCACTTTTGGACATGTGATCTGTTTGAAAATTTTTTTACTTCATTTTATTTAGACAATTTATTTGAATTTTTTTTAAATATTGTGATCTTAAAATTGATATATCATTTTTTTCGAGAACATGTTCAAAAGCTCGAATTTCACTTTCAACCACTTTACATATATTTACAACATCAGATGAAGGTGTTATCAAATATCCTTTAGATTTATATGCTACCAATGTGTTTTCTCTAAATTCGCCTTGCAAAATTAATAAACAATCTTGTCATTTTATATTTTTGTTAATTTTAAAAACAGTAAATCCAGCAATATATTTTGTCTACCCATATTTTTCTCATATTATCATCTTGAGGTATTCTGAAAATATAATTAATATTTTAAAATTACTTTCACTGAACAACTAAAAATGATGGCGCCCGCCAAAAATAATATAACCGCACGCCAATGCCGCTGTACCCACATTGATATGATTGGTTGAAATCAATCTTGTTTATGTGAACAAAAAAAAATTGTAACAATTATTTAGAAATTATTAATATTTACTTAAGATATTTTAAAAATATTTTCGGTTTTACAAATTTTCATTTAAAATTAAACAAACCGAATATCATTGTGGAACTACAGAAGCAAACTACAGATGCTTAGGTTTTAAAAAAAATGTATTAAAATAAATTTCTAGCTGTTACATTTTTTGGTATGTTGGCTACACTGACCACATATTTATCAGAGACAGAACAACACTATTTCGCTTAAGTAGGGTACAGTCTTGAGGAGTGAAAGAGCAAAATAAAACAGAAAAATCTTCAAAATGAAATTCACTTTATAGTGTAAAAACAGCTACGTAGGGCATCCTTAGTTCCATTATCTAAGATCCAACCCATCACCAGACTTCATAGTATTTCATACTAATCGTAAAAATTAGTAAGCCTTCTGCTCATGTTGCATCTTTAAAATTATAGTTCCTGATGAATATTTTAACATTTCAATGAACAAGAACTCGTGGCCGAATGGAGTATTTTTTAAGGAATTTACTCATAATAGTGTCACCAAATCACTTACTTCGGTCCAAAAAAACTATAATGTTTGTACCTTTACTACCAAAATGTAAGGGGACTTAAGGATCAATTCCACCAAAAACAGAAACAGAAACTTTTCTTTTTTTTATTTTTTAAACTTACGATTTTTTCCAATTTACAGGGTTTTTCAGCTAAAAATATTTGTAAAATAAAATAAAATAACAAACAACAGTTGTCGAATTTATTTTTATTGCTTGAAATCGCTTTATTTTAATAAAAAACGCTTTTATATTTTTTCTGTTCCAGATTTCGAATTTTTCATTTTTCTGTTTTTCAATTTATTGGACAGAAAATGAAACTTTTTTTTCAAAGTTTCAATTTCTGTTTGCAGAAGTTTGTAGAAGTCACATTTCTACAAAATTTGGTTTGCAGCCATGACATTATGAAAAAAATCAGCTGTTTTGGTTGTCAGAAAAGATTGTTTTTGTGTTTTTATAGTCAAAAAACAAAAAAAAGTTTCTGTTTCTGTTTTTGGTGGTATACTGAATATATACTGAAGTATATTTTAATTCTCAAGCTCTTCCCTTTGATGTTTTCTCCTTAACGGAAACAAATATTTGTAGTAGTTTTAATGATAACGACCTTTTCACTTCAGACTTTAAATGTACCGCAAAGACGGCTTAATTCTTCGGGTCGATGGATGCTTATAGCAGTAAGCAGAACAAAGCAGAAGAATCATATCTGGAGTGATATATGATTCTTCTGCTTTTGATATTTCAAACACGGTTGATATTGAATTAATTTTTGTGAAAATATCACTTAACATCAGAACTGTTTTTGTATTGAACTGTTATATGCACCCATCGAGCCCTTTTGCATGTTACCAATTATTTTAAAATGCTGTAGATTTTTTAAATGGCATGGCTCGTGATGAAGATTGTATTATTGTTTGGTATTTCAATCTAACGAAATTAATTTGGATCCCAATCAGATGACGATTCGTATGATATTGCTTCTAATGCGATATCAATTATTGAAACATCTTTTATTGACCACTTATCTGATGGAGGCCTATTTCAAATCAATAACATCAAAAATAATTTAAATAGACAACTTGATTTAATTTTTTCTGCTGATGGTGCATACTGTACTGTTGTTGAATGCTATCAATATCTCTCTATCATCGATGTTTACCACCCTCCTTTATCATTAACTTTTTCTTTGCACAATGGTAACTCTAACTTCTTACCTGAAACTTCCTACTTCTTTAATTTCCGTAAAACGGATTTCAATTTTGACTCTTAAGCAGGGTTAATTTTGAGTTCATTTTTTCCTTAAATTCCAACATTAACTCTATTATTTCTTTTTACAGTCCATAATTATTGAATGCTGTCAACAATCAATTCCGGTTAGAATTCTACAAAATTATACTTCATCATCACTTCCTTGGTACAACAGTGAACTTCGGTCACTAAAGAATAATCGTAATAAATTATGGCAAAAGTTTTTAATTTCTAAATTAGACACTGATTACGCGTGGTACTTAGATGTATCTAATGCATTAGTGGAATTATCAAGTATATTATACGCTGATTACATTAATCAAATGCAGTTCGATATTACTTTCGATCCTAAAATCTTTTGGAAATTTATCAATGTAAAGAAGAGATCTGATAGCTATCCATGTACACTTAAGTACTTAAATATGAATTCAAATGAAGGACAAACAATCTCCAACTTCTTTGCTTCCGTGGTTAAAATCAGACTTAGTCAATTGTCAATACAGAGTTATGTTTCGTTCGATTCAATCTGAATCTTTTGTAGCTAAATCAAGTGTACCACAGGGTATATTTATGTTGTTGTTGTTGTAGCAACGCCAGATCTGAAAGTAGATTAAGAAGACCCCCCATACAATTACTGGACCCAGTCCTATTCCTATTGCTACTAAATAATAAATAGTAAAAATATTATTAAGCATTCTAACTACTAGGTTAAAACATATGTAAAGCAAGCAAAAGCCATGCAAATTTATGCGAAATAATTACTGTAATATATGGAAATTTACGGTGAGCTGGTGTTATACCGGCAGGCCCAAGAATATGGCTACCATGGTGGGCTGTAGCCATAGGTCATGTGCCGTCAAGTCTGTAGGATTGTTAGTACAATTAAATAGGTGGTTAGCATCGTGTGGTGATACGTGGCAGTCTGGATAGCTGTCACTGGAACCAGGAATAATGCGGGCTTGGTAACTGCAAAGTATTTGACACCATCCAGAGCGAAGTTGTGCCAGGGTTGTCCTAGTAGTCCTGGGGAGGGTTTTTTCACTAGGGTCCACTGGTGGTGGTCTGGTGCCAAGGACTTTGTTGAGTCAATAGATGCTGTGACCGTTTCCGTGTGGATGCGTTTAAGCGCTCTCTTCAAGGTGTCATTGTTCCAGGTGGTCGGAACGACTGGAGTGATGCTCTCGTTATATGACCTGATATCAGGGCGTATACATCGCGGAGGCATTGCACGTGTAGTTAATTCATGTACCGGGTGAACGGGGTTGTGGCATGCTAATAGGAATTGGCTAGAGAGCAGCTTATTATGCGGTCTCACAGGTAGCATTTCCGTTTCCACGTGTAGATGGTCGGGTTGCGTTATGGAGTGGCAACCCGTGGCGATGCGTAGAGCGGTGTTCTGTCTAGGTTTTGCCATTGCGTATCGCTCAAGAACGACGACCAGACTGGGGGGGGCGTAATTAAGTATAGAGCGGCCAATGGCTTTGTAAGTAATGATGGAAATTTCTTTATCTTTCCCCCAGGTGGTTCCAGCTAGCGCTCTTAGTATTCTATTTCTAGCATTCATTTTATTACACCAAAAAGGCTCTATAAGAAGAGGTCAAAACTCTAACAAATAATTTTATATTGACGCAAATTTGAAAAGTAAATCCCACAAGCATTACAGCTTTTTCCAAACACACATACTAAAAAAAATCGCATTATTTCGCGTATTGCCGACTTGATAGCAAAATGTTTTATCTTTTAAAAGCTTTTATTTTGCATGCTATGAAAAATGAAAAATAAAATATGATAATGATATATTTTTTTATTTAACATAAAATATAAATAACTACCATATATTGAAAAAACAAAACTCAGAATTTTATATGATTATTAATTTATTATTATCATATAAAAGCAATTTACATAAAATTAAAATAAATGTTAAGTAGGTACATATTATGTCTATTTTTTTTTTTAATTTTAATTTTCTTGTAGCTGTACCATTATTATGGTACCATCCCTCTTACTAACTTTACATGATTGCACACAACATTTATTTCCAGATCTTCTCTTATCTGCCCGTCGTGGAATCACAACCAGTGAGATTTATGTTCTGAAAAATATTTAACATCTTAAAATTTGCCAATATAATATATTTTACAATTAAATTGACTTTAAAAACTTTTTAATTCTAATGTAAACTTGACTTTCAAACCTTCTTGATTTTTTCCGCAATATGTTAATAATTAACTATATATACAAAATTTTAAAATACCACAATAGATATTTTCAAAAAAAATTCACCAGAAGTTACTTTGTGTGTCAACAAAATCTATAAACAGTTCAACAAGATTACGTTTTTTGAAACTGTAAATACATAAATTATTTTCTTTATAAAATAAATTTAATTTTCCAAAATACCTTAAAATATATTAATGTACTTACATAAATATTATATAATTTAATACACTAACTAAAATTTTATTATTTTTTGCATAAAAATTATTTGACACAAAATTGTTAAAAAAATTATTGAAGAAACAATCACAATAAACAAAATATTTTTTTTTCATAAATTTAAATTTTTTTGTTCTTCCGAAATTCAAATATTGCAATTGTAAATAGCCAGACAAAAAACTAAGCAAATTTGTAAAAGCTTTTTCGTAAAAGCTTTTTTCTTATTTTTTATGATATTGCAAAAGCTGTTTTCGATACACGCATACATCATATTGTTGTGTATACATATTTTGTGGGATTTACTTTTTCATAAAAATAAATTCAAACTATAGATTGAATTTCATATTAGAGATTACACACAGATTTGGCATGTTTGGAAAATGTAAGTAAGCAGTCAAAGGTTACTCCTAAGATCTTCGGATTGTTGACGGTCGGGATGATCTCATCATTTAGCGTGCATATAGTATGAGTTTCACTTCTTTGGTCCAGGTGGTAAATAGTGTGGCCGAGGATTTTTGTGAGGCTAGAAAGAGTTTTCTCTCGTTAAAGAAGCGCGCAAGATCAGATAAGTAGGAATTTATCCTACCTGTCACAGTGCTTATGTCTAAACCAGACGCAGCAATAGTGCAGTCATCTGCATATGAAATCACGCTTACATCTGGTGGTGGTGGGGGCAGGAATGATATGTAGTAGTTGAATAAGATGGGGGTTAGGACTCCGCCTTGCAGCACGCCCATCTTAAGCTTACGGTGGTGTGAACGTGCATTTCTAAATTCTACATAAGCACTCCTGCCATGGATGTAAGCGGACAGGAATCTTTTAGTGAATGCTGGTAGTGATGAGGCCATAATGTCTCTGAGCAGGGTGGAGTGTGACACTGTGTCGAAAGCTTTCGACAGGTCCAGTGCCACGACAACGGTGGTTAAGACCATCTGCAATTTTGGCCGTTAACTCTGTGAGAGCGGTGGTAGTGCTGCGATGTCTCCGGAAACCATATTGGTGGTCAGCCAATTCCAGGTGTCGTTGGAGGGTTGGTAGGAGCAAAGCTTCTAAAATTTTGGCTAACGGAGATAATAGCGATATTGGCCGGTATGAGCTGCCATCGTGGGACGGTTTGCCAGGCTTCAGGATAGGAATGACTCTGGCGAATTCAAGACGTAAAATATTTAGTTTTTTCAATATGACCATGGAAATACCGTCAGCACCTAGTGCTTTGAAAGGTTTTGCTTTTCGGATGGTTTCTTGAACTTCCAAGGCACTGAAAACGTACGACTCATTCACGGGCTTAAGAGCTTTGAGCATCCGGACGATCGGACGAATAGATTTGTCTTTAGTAGGTGGCTGGTCGATAAATTGCCGACAAAATTGCGTGGCACATCTTTGGCTGTTGTTGTATTGGCTATCATTGAAGGTAATCGCCGATTTATTTGGCGTTTGGCGCGTTCCAGACAAACCTTTATTCGCAGACCATAGTTTCTTGGATCCCAGCGAGCATTCCTCTAGATGGCGTAACCATATAGAGCGCCTGTGATCGGCAACTAGTTTATGAATGTCGCGCGTGAGACTTCAACTATTCGTGCATCGCTAGGGTCTGTGGTTCGGAGTTGGTCGCGATGTGCTTTAATTGCGCAGCTTCAGCTGGAAAATTAGGTATTACCTTCTTAATTCTGCCCATTGGAACAAATCGTTTGGTGGCACGGTTGATGATATTTCGGAAGATTTTCTCACCAGTTGCAGCATTAGTGGGGTCGGGGAGTCCTGATAGTTCATCATCAATGAAATTCGCGAAACCGGGCCAGTTGGCCTTATTGTGGTTCAGGTAGGTCGCTGTTCAGAGATGATGAAAATATCAGGTTCCGCCACTGTCACCAGGATTGGTATGTGATCCGAGCTGAGCGCTGGCTCCGCCTGCCAAGAGATTTTGCTCAGAAACTGGGAAGAGACCAGCGTGATGTCTGGTGAGCTGGTGCACGTGGGTGTTATTCGCGTAGGGAAATCTACGTTTACCGTGACGAAGGTGGTGGATTCGATTTGGTCAACAATAGTGTTACCTCGGATATCATCGGCTAGCGCAGAGTACCATAGCGGGTGGTGTGCATTAAAGTCGCCCATAACAATCGTGTTATCCCCTTGAAGCAAGTGTAGTATCGAAACGTTGTAGTTGGAGGATACACTATTTACCGGTGGAATATAAATGTTTGTCAGTGTAATTTCGATATCTCCCGCTTTGACCGCTATGCTCAATGCCTCAAGATGAGGATCGGGCGGGTTAAGGGTTTCAGTAATTTTTCAATTTGCTTGCAATTAAATTCAAAAAGCCAGAATTTAGTTTGTTTTAAAAAATAGCTTTAACTCTTGCAGGCGAGGTGTAATAATCTTATAAAAATGACAGAAGTGCATCTTATGAAATTTTGGAACCACAAAAACAATTCTCTTATTTATTCTTAAAAAGTGATTTTCGTCAATTCTGGGAAAAAACTAAAAAAAAAACGTTTTTAGATGCGCAGTATGATCTAACCTAACCAATTAAGTCAAGAATCCATAAATTTGGCCAGATACTTAAAACAATCCACACGTTCAATTTTAAAACAATCATCGTGACAGTTAACATTTTCATAAAATATTTGTTGATAGCTACCATTTTCACAATAGTTATATAAACTAAATTTTAAACATAAAGGTGAATTATGTATCATTATATTTTCATAAACACTGCCCGAAATATTAAATAGTATGAATTTTGTTTTGTTACTTATAACTAATTTATGTTCATTGAGCCAACGCCTAAATATTTCCAAATCATCGTTCATACTTGTAAAAGTATCAAAATAATTATCATTTGCATAAGATAAAGCTGTAACATCAGCAAAAGCTGTAATTTCGCCCGTAAAAACTGAAAAAACAAGGAATTAACATAAATTAAAAACAAAATAGGCACTAAATTTGAACCCTGTGGAACCCCTATATTGAGAAGCTGAAATTAACTCGAGGAATTTTTAATTTTAACGCTTTGTCTCCGATCTTTTAGATAAGAAGCAAATCAATCATACAAAAAAACCTCTGAATCCAGTATTATACAACTTTTTCAGTAACAACAATATCGAAAGCTTTTGTTATATCTATAAATAAAGCTGAAGGAATTTTAGAATCATAGATGTTTAAATTTCACTACATAACTTTAACAAAGTATCTTCAGTTGACCTACCAGTTCTAAAACCAAATTGAAAATTACTAAAAAAGTTTTTTTCCTAGGAATGATATATTAACTCTATTCTTTATACCTTTTTCGAAATTTTTTGAACTGACAAAAGCGAAATAAGGTCTATAGTTATTTAACGAAGAAGTATCACCCATTTTATGTAAAGGAATTACAATCGCGTTTTTTAGGTCATCTGGAAAAATTAGCGTATTCTGTACGCTAAAATTAAAAATATAACATAAAACATCAACAACTTGAAGAGAAATAAGTTTTATTATTTTACTTAAAATGTTATCAAAAGATGCTGAATTAGAGGTTATTACAGACGTTAAAATTTTATTAATCTCAGATGGTGAAAAATTTTCAATGAAAAAACTTTTGGAATTAAATAGTTCATGACATGACTGATATTATTACAATAACAAGATGTGACATTATTATTAGTGTTGTTGTTTAAAGAACCATCCAAAAATATACTAGTTACCGTAGAAAAATAATTATTAAATAAATTAGCAACATCAGTTGGATTAGATACATTTACATTATTTTGAAACAAAGTAATATCATCTTTTGGAACGTTATTATTAAGTATATTATTAATAACTTGCCTTTTTTTTGTATTTCCCGAATTTTTGACTAATCTACGACTATATGTTTAAAATTTTCAATTTCAATTTTCAACTGCCTACATAGTTTATCATAGTAACTTTTCAGTCTTATATTATCAGGATGTTTACTAACACGAATTCTGAACAAATTTTTCTTTTTAACATTTTTTAATAACGAAACACACATCCAAGGTTTAAGTTTTTTGCCTTTATAGTTCTTTACACTAATGTTTTCATTACAATTAGAAATATGCTATGAAGTTTTGTCAGAAAACAATTAAAAACCATAGGTGAATCAGTTGCTAAATAGACATCTTCCTCAAAATTCAAAATTAAGTCTGGATTTTAAGGACATAAAATCAACTTTTTGTAAATCACTATTTATACTATGCTTTTCTCTATGAACATTTTTATTAAACTGAATAGTAATTAAAGAATGATTTGTAATTTTAAGATCCAGTATAGCAGTCTTATAACTAATACAATTATTTCTATGGAGTCTTAAAAAAATGTGATCTAAACAAGAACTGGACTTAAACGTTTCACTCGTAGGACATGACACTAAAGAAATTAACTCAAAAGTAGCTATAACTGACTGAAAATTATCAACATCTGGTAAATTTACTAAAAGATTACATACTCTGAAAACTCCTCCAAATAAACACCTACAGTATATTTGTGTAATCTATATACACCAACAAAACAATAAGAACCAGAAATTTCACAATTTGAGCAAATAATATCAGCACTAATTAATTGGCTTTTAGTTATTTGAGAAATTAAATCCTCCTATAGAATATTTCAACCCCACCCGATGTATAAGAATCATTACAATAAGCCGCAAAGGTATAATTAGGAATATGAAAATCCGAAATTTCAAAATCATAAATCCATATTTCCGAAGATGCGAGTAAAATAGATCAACATTTTTCCTAATACTTCCAATATTTTGATGAACTACTGAAAACCCTAAACTTAACTCAGTTTTTGGATGATTTATAATTTTATACAATAACATTTATAATTTTCAGATATGAATGAGGAAGAATTATTAATAATTAAATTATCATGAGGATTTAAAAAAATAATTGAAAATATTTAACATAAGATAAAACAAAAGTATAAAATTTAAATTTTAGACAAATCCTCAAAACAATTAATTTTTATTACTTTATCTCCCTCATTTTTTCTAACTAAAATAGTTGAATTTCGAATCCAAACAAATTTCCATTTATTAGATAATTTCAGCTGTTTTGTCTTTTCCAATAGAAGTCGAGTATAGGCAGTGAGGCTATCATTAATGTAAATTGTGTTGTAATTTACATTACAAAGCTGAGTTGTTTTTGTCTTTTACTTTTTTAACATAATAAGATTCAATTACGTCAGCATCAATTTTTTCCTCCTACACCTGCATCAGCAATTAATTTAATTACATTCTCTTTAACCTCGACGTCATCACCTACAGGAATATTAACAATAAGTATTGCTTTTTTGTTTTCGTTTTTGTTCTAAAACATTTATTTTTGCTTCAAGGCCATCTACTTTTTTTTAGAGAATGTTTAATTCTTTCTACCGTCACAATTTAATTGTTGTTGTAATATCAAAATCTTATTATAGAAAATTTCGTTAAAATTTTAACATTACCTTGTTGTTGTTGGTGATTTTTTTGTGTGCATGTAGGTGTAACAGACACAGAATCAGCATGTTATTATTTTTAATTAATAACAAGATATCCAACAAAACGTGTGACAATTGCTAAGACATTTGACGTTGCAGTAAATTGATCTGTAGACAAATATTCATTAATATTTGCCCATTAAGAAATTATCATATTATTGACATCATGCAGGACTGATTACTACAATTTTAACTTATATATCTAGTTTGAAGATCGAACGGCTGGTATCTTTTTAGTCTTCTTTGTATAGTAGCTGTTTGTAGAGATCTAGCAAGTATGTTCGGATGATTAGATAGCATGTTTTGGTATTTTGTGCTGATATTAGTAATTTGTTGTTTAACGGATCATAAGTTTAGATAATTTAGGATGGTACTGTTTTTGACGTATGTAATGGTTCATTTTTTTGTATATGAAGAATTAAAAAAGAATTGTACACCAAGATTTTCAATTGCATAATTTTAGGTGTATCGATTTTGAAAGTAAAGTTACAAACCCGTGTAGAACTTGTGGAGTGTAGAACTTATCAATCTGAGCAAGTTCCACGTTCCAACATAAAAATAAATTATTGGCAAAAAGAAAATTTGTAGTTTATCTACACAAAAATAAATTTATGGATTAAAAATTATGTAGGAATTATGATTATAAATAGGGAATCCTATTTATGTTTTATCAGATTTTAGGGAATTTACCTAATGTATCATTTTGATCATTTTTTTTGAATTCTAATAGAATTCAGTGGGTTCATTAATCTTTAAAATCAATTTACTTACATTTTCTATGTATTAGTAATGATTTTATTAAATTTCCGTAATTTATTTTGAATTAAACGTTATTTTTTTAAATACAACTATCAAATTCATAATTTTTAATTAGAACCATTGTTCAAAATGATATAAATACCCTTAAAATCGGTGGTAGAAAAAAAAAGTGGACAGTCATAAAATATAGTTCCTATGGAAGACAGGTATTCCCTGGAGTTCACTTTCTATTTTTATTAATAGTCTGGTATTACCTGGCTATTTACGAAAATAGAAATTTGAATTCATTCCGAATTATTTAATTTTTTTTCCGCGATGATTTTATTTCTTTAATTAAAATTATCTATTTTATTAATTTTGATTTTATTTTTTTTATTTTTTTATTTTACTTGGGATTTCCTAGTAAATGCCCTAAAATTTTACGGCTTAGGAAATCTTGGCAATTTTTAATTTTTATTTATTTTTCATATACATATATATATATATATTTAATTTTTGATTTTTTTTTATATATACATTTAATTTTTGATTTTTATTTTTTTTTTTTTATATATAATATATATATAATTTAATTACGTGATTTCTTAGGACGTTTTAGTTTTTAGTTCAAGAAATTTCAATTTTAGGTTTTATTTTTTTTTTTTTTTTTATTTATATATGGCAGAATATATGGCACCATATTTTAATTTATTTATTTTAATGTAGAATTTAGTTTTTTCTTATATTAAATTCAATTCGATTTTATTTTCTTTAATTTTTATTTATATTTTGATTTATCTAAGTTTATTTATTTTATTATAAACTCAAATAATAATTTCATATTCGTATATGAATAATTTATACTAGGCGATCAGAATCGTTAAAGTAGTACACATTTCCTATGCAAAATTATTTGAATTTATAATATTAATGGCTTCTCCATTCGTATTAATTACAACAACAAAATTGTAACAAATAGTTGTTAGTGTAATATGCATTAAGTTTTTATATATAATTTTTGAGTTATTTAGTTGGTCAATTTAGTTTATTTTATTTTTTTTGAATTTTATTAATTTTATATTTTTTTTATTATTTTTTTTTGAAGATTTTTTGTATTTAATTTTAATATAAATTCAAATAAAGTAGAATCTCATATTCGAATAGGAATATGAATAATTTATACTAGGCGATCAGAATCGTTAAAGTAGTATAAAGGGTGTGTACAATTATTTGAATTTGTAATAAAATTAATGGCTTCCTATATAATATATATTAATTGCAACAACAAAATTTTTAACTATTAGTTGTTGTTGTAAAATATATTAATTTTTATTAGAATTTTTATTTTAAAGTTATTTTTTTTTTTATATCAGAATTGTTTTTTTAATTTTGTGTATACAATTTTTTTGAATTTATTTTGGATTTTTTTTAATAAAATTATTTTCAAAATGGACGAAATAATGTCTCTTTTTAAATAAGTTTTTTTTTATTTTTCCTACGCAGGATTTAAGAATTTTTTTTTTTGATTTTGTAATGATTAAGTGAGTAAGTAGTTTGAATAAGATTTAGGGTGATCATGCATTTAGTATTATTTTTGGTTTTTAGTATGGATCACATGGTTGGGTGGGTAAAATTTAAAATGGTAAACAACTAAATCCATTTCATGGTACATAATTATCTAATTTTGGTATTACATGTTAGTTTTAGGGACTTGAAAATTAGAGTAGTTTATTTTATTTTTTTTTATTAATTTTATTAGCATATTTTATCTTTGATTTTTTTTTTGTTTTATTTAGTTTATTTTTGCACGCAATTTTTGTATGAATGTTACGCGCATTTGTGAACCCCCCTATTTTCCGGCTTAAGCTACCCCAATTAGACGTGCAGCGCGGTAAACCAATATTATTATTGGCTAAAATGAAAATTATTTAACATACATTCAATTACAAATGACGCCCGAGCAGGGACATGAAATGTACATACATTCATTGCAAATGGCGTCAGAGTAGGAACAGGTAGTAAATGTTTTAACAATAATTGATTTATTTCTAATACCAATAATATATTTGGCAAAAACAAAAATGATTTTAACATACATTCATTACAAATGGCGCCCGAGCAGGGACCCTGATAAGTATCCCGAAAAGGGACTTGAAAGTAACCAAGGTGTCTAGAAAAGTGGAACATTTGTTTATTACAAATGATGCACAAGAAAGAACCTGAAGAACATCAAGGTTTCTGGCACTCGATTTTTATTTATTAATATTTTATGTATTATCCTTGTAGTGATTAAATATTGATTCATAGGTTGAAATTTTAATTTTCGGAAATACGTTTCAATTTGGTTTTTTTGTAGCTAATTAACGTCCATTATTAGGTTTGACGTTTTGTGTTAGTATTGTATCAATATAGGAATAATATATAAAATTATTAGTGTAGTTTCAGGAAATTTATCTGTAAATTTGATTGTATTTTGGATTTTTGGCGTTCTATAGTATCGGTTTCGCAATGGACATGCGGAGATTTGGCTGTACTTAGCTAAATTCCGACCGGCAAATGTGGTGCTAGTAGATTTCCAAAGTTTTGAATTACTTTGATTAATTACAAATAAGTTTTAGTTATTAGTAATTTTGTTGTTGTATTATTAGTATCGGTTTCGCAATGGAAATTCGGAGATTTGGCTGTACTTAGCTAAATTCCGACCGGCAAATTTGATTCTGGTAGTTATATGATAAAATGACTAATGTTTATTTAATAAATTACTTTGAATAGATTATGTTTTATGCGTGGATTTTAACGAAAATTTTAGTATGCAAATTGTAATGGACATGCGGAGATTTGGCCGTATTTAGCCGAATTCCGACCGACATTTGTATCTAATAATGATTAATTATAATGCAACATAGAATTGTGATTTACTTTAATTTAGTTTATGTTCATATGTATAATCGAGTTTATTAATTAGTTTTTTTTCTTTTCTGTACCCAAAATTAGTATTATGTTATTTAAACTTACTTTCGCGGTGTATTAATGATTTTTTTTGTATATATTATTAGGGAAAAGGCTTTTGTTTATTAATTTTAGAGTATGTGTATATGTATGTATATGCGAACTCATCGAAAATTGCCAGATTTCCATATCCATTAGAATGTAGGGAGAATAAATTAATAGAAATTTATACATTTCAGTTTAGCAATAATGATGGACGAGAGTGAGTTGGAGGAGTACTTGTCTTGGGATATCCCTCGGACTCCTACCACTCCCGAGCATCTGAAAGAAAGCCCAGATGAACCGGAGGTATCACCTCCAGAGTACGCCGCTGAGCTCGAGGTACTCCCTCATACTCAGCTACCACCACATATACCACCACATACACCACCACGTAATCTAGGGGAGAAACTGTACGACGTACAAACAAGAGAAGGTGTGTGGTTCAATAATCGGCAGCAACAGAAAAAAAAGATTCATCAGTTCCAACAACAACGTCAACATCAATTATCACTTCAAGCGGTCCCAGATGAGTGTATCACGGAGGAAGTAGCCAAAACCTTCCGACTTATCGATCAGATGGACATTAACATATTTGGATGAAGATTAAATTATTTTTTTATTATTTTTTTTTGTTTTATTATTGTATTTTTTTTATTATTTTGAATTATTTTTTTATTATTTTTTTATTTTGAATTATTTTTTTTTATTATTATTTGAATTTTTTTATTTTGAATTATTTTTTTTAGTTATTAAGGTTGTTTTTTTTATTTTTTTTATAATATAAAATTTCTTGAACTATATCGGGATTAATTAATGATTATTATTTTTTTTATTAAACCATCATACAGTTCCGTTTCGCTGGTAATAACCGCCAACGTATCTGTTCTGTAATGGTTCATTTTTTTGTATATGAAGAATTAAAAAAGAATTGTACACCAAGATTTTCAATTGCATAATTTTAGGTGTATCGATTTTGAAAGTAAAGTTACAAACCCGTGTAGAACTTGTGGAGTGTAGAACTTATCAATCTGAGCAAGTTCCACGTTCCAACATAAAAATAAATTATTGGCAAAAAGAAAATTTGTAGTTTATCTACACAAAAATAAATTTATGGATTAAAAATTATGTAGGAATTATGATTATAAATAGGGAATCCTATTTATGTTTTATCAGATTTTAGGGAATTTACCTAATGTATCATTTTGATCATTTTTTTTGAATTCTAATAGAATTCAGTGGGTTCATTAATCTTTAAAATCAATTTACTTACATTTTCTATGTATTAGTAATGATTTTATTAAATTTCCGTAATTTATTTTGAATTAAACGTTATTTTTTTAAATACAACTATCAAATTCATAATTTTTAATTAGAACCATTGTTCAAAATGATATAAATACCCTTAAAATCGGTGGTAGAAAAAAAAAGTGGACAGTCATAAAATATAGTTCCTATGGAAGACAGGTATTCCCTGGAGTTCACTTTCTATTTTTATTAATAGACTGGTATTACCTGGTTATTTACGAAAATAGAAATTTGAATTCATTCCGAATTATTTAATTTTTTTTCCGCGATAATTTTATTTCTTTAATTAAAATTATCTATTTTATTAATTTTGATTTTATTTTTTTTATTTTTTTATTTTACTTGGGATTTCCTAGTAAATGCCCTAAAATTTTACGGCTTAGGAAATCTTGGCAATTTTTAATTTTTATTTATTTTTCATATACATATATATATATATATTTAATTTTTGATTTTTTTTTATATATACATTTAATTTTTGATTTTTATTTATTTTTTTTTATATATAATATATATATAATTTAATTACGTGATTTCTTAGGACGTTTTAGTTTTTAGTTCAAGAAATTTCAATTTTAGGTTTTTTTTTTTTTTTTTTGTTTTATTTATATATGGCAGAATATATGGCACCATATTTTAATTTATTTATTTTAATGTAGAATTTAGTTTTTTCTTATATTAAATTCAATTCGATTTTATTTTCTTTAATTTTTATTTATATTTTGATTTATCTAAGTTTATTTATTTTATTATAAACTCAAATAATAATTTCATATTCGTATATGAATAATTTATACTAGGCGATCAGAATCGTTAAAGTAGTACAAATTTCCTATGCAAAATTATTTGAATTTATAATATTAATGGCTTCTCCATTCGTATTAATTACAACAACAAAATTGTAACAAATAGTTGTTAGTGTAATATGCATTAAGTTTTTATATATAATTTTTGAGTTATTTAGTTGGTCAATTTAGTTTATTTTATTTTTTTTGAATTTTATTAATTTTATATTTTTTTTATTATTTTTTTTTTGAAGATTTTTTGTATTTAATTTTAATATAAATTCAAATAAAGTAGAATCTCATATTCGAATAGGAATATGAATAATTTATACTAGGCGATCAGAATCGTTAAAGTAGTATAAAGGGTGTGTACAATTATTTGAATTTGTAATAAAATTAATGGCTTCCTATATAATATATATTAATTGCAACAACAAAATTTTTAACTATTAGTTGTTGTTGTAAAATATATTAATTTTTATTAGAATTTTTATTTTAAAGTTATTTTTTTTTTTATATCAGAATTGTTTTTTTAATTTTGTGTATACAATTTTTTTGAATTTATTTTGGATTTTTTTTAATAAAATTATTTTCAAAATGGACGAAATAATGTCTCTTTTTAAATAAGTTTTTTTTTATTTTTCCTACGCAGGATTTAAGAAATTTTTTTTTTGATTTTGTAATGATTAAGTGAGTAAGTAGTTTGAATAAGATTTAGGGTGATCATGCATTTAGTATTATTTTTGGTTTTTAGTATGGATCACATGGTTGGGTGGGTAAAATCTAATTTTGGTATTACATGTTAGTTTTAGGGACTTGAAAATTAGAGTAGTTTATTTTATTTTTTTTATTAATTTTATTAGCATATTTTATCTTTGATTTTTTTTTTTGTTTTATTTAGTTTATTTTTGCACGCAATTTTTGTATGAATGTTACGCGCATTTGTGAACCCCCCTATTTTCCGGCTTAAGCTACCCCAATTAGACGTGCAGCGCGGTAAACCAATATTATTATTGGCTAAAATGAAAATTATTTAACATACATTCAATTACAAATGACGCCCGAGCAGGGACATGAAATGTACATACATTCATTGCAAATGGCGTCAGAGTAGGAACAGGTAGTAAATGTTTTAACAATAATTGATTTATTTCTAATACCAATAATATATTTGGCAAAAACAAAAATGATTTTAACATACATTCATTACACGTACCACGGCGCATTGACTATTTGTCTTAACGTTTTTGACTGGAAACGTTTAATTATTTCTGTATTAGATGATTCCATGACATTTGCTCGAAAAACATTTGCAATCGCGCGATTTTTTGAAGAATTTTTCGGTTATTAATTTTACCAGAAAATGACGGTCGAGTAATTGTTGTTCGAGAAAATGTTTTTCGAGCAAATGTTTTTCGAGCAAATGTCATGGAATCATCTAATACAGAAATAATTAAACGTTTCCAGTCAAAAACGTTAAGACAAATAGTCAATGCGCCGTGGTACGTCAAAAACAGTACCATCCTAAATTATCTAAACTTATGATCCGTTAAACAACAAATTACTAATATCAGCACAAAATACCAAAACATGCTATCTAATCATCCGAACATACTTGCTAGATCTCTACAAACAGCTACTATACAAAGAAGACTAAAAAGATACCAGCCGTTCGATCTTCAAACTAGATATATAAGTTAAAATTGTAGTAATCAGTCCTGCATGATGTCAATAATATGATAATTTCTTAATGGGCAAATATTAATGAATATTTGTCTACAGATCAATTTACTGCAACGTCAAATGTCTTAGCAATTGTCACACGTTTTGTTGGATATCTTGTTATTAATTAAAAATAATAACATGCTGATGCTGTGTCTGTTACACCTACATGCACACAAAAAAATCACCAACAACAACAAGGTAATGTTAAAATTTTAACGAAATTTTCTATAATAAGATTTTGATATTACAACAACAATTAAATTGTGACGGTAGAAAGAATTAAACATTCTCTAAAATTTGACATTCTCTAAAAAAAAGTAGATGGCCTTGAAGCAAAAATAAATGTTTTAGAACAAAAACGAAAACAAAAAAGCAATACTTATTGTTAATATTCCTGTAGGTGATGACGTCGAGGTTAAAGAGAATGTAATTAAATTAATTGCTGATGCAGGTGTAGGAGGAAAAAATTGATGCTGACGTAATTGAATCTTATTATGTTAAAAAAGTAAAAGACAAAAACAACTCAGCTTTGTAATGTAAATTACAACACAATTTACATTAATGATAGCCTCACTGCCTATACTCGACTTCTATTGGAAAAGACAAAACAGCTGAAATTATCTAATAAATGGAAATTTGTTTGGATTCGAAATTCAACTATTTTAGTTAGAAAAAATGAGGGAGATAAAGTAATAAAAATTAATTGTTTTGAGGATTTGTCTAAAATTTAAATTTTATACTTTTGTTTTATCTTATGTTAAATATTTTCAATTATTTTTTTAAATCCTCATGATAATTTAATTATTAATAATTCTTCCTCATTCATATCTGAAAATTATAAATGTTATTGTATAAAATTATAAATCATCCAAAAACTGAGTTAAGTTTAGGGTTTTCAGTAGTTCATCAAAATATTGGAAGTATTAGGAAAAATGTTGATCTATTTTACTCGCATCTTCGGAAATATGGATTTATGATTTTGAAATTTCGGATTTTCATATTCCTAATTATACCTTTGCGGCTTATTGTAATGATTCTTATACATCGGGTGGGGTTGAAATATTCAGGTGTCACTGCCCGGTTCTAGTGATCACGATCTTATTTATTTTTCATATAAAGTACCTGTCGAAGTACCTGATAAAACTAAGATAACATATCGTGATTATAACAGCTGTGATATTTACAATCTTTTTAGTGTAGCTAATATGTGTCCGTGGCATCTTATTTATACGTCCTCAGATATAAATGTACAAATTTCTGTTTTTAACGATATTGTTCGTAAATTGTTTAATGATCATGTTCCACTCCGTACTGTTAGTAATAATCCAAAATATATTCCATATTTTGATGCTGAAATTAAAAAAGTAATATCTGATCGTGATTTCGCCTATGATATGTGGAAACACACTAAAACTGATGAAAGTCGGACCAGATACACTAACTTGCGGAATAAAGCAACTCTGTTAATACGTAAGGCGAAAAAATCTTATTTTTCAGAGCAACTTGACCTAAAACTGTCTTCGAAGAACTACTGGAAAAATGTTTCCAACCTGGGTATACACAATAAGCAGTCCTCTGATGAAACTGGAAATTTTGATTTAAACGAACTTAATCAACTATTCTGTGTGACTCCTAGCTCAGCAGGCACTGATATAAGCTCATCAGATAATATTGAATTAAATAATATTGAATTAAATAATACTACCAACTCAAACCATTTTACTTTTCATGGCATTACCAGGAAAGATGTGTATGATGCAATATTGCATATTAAATCACAGGCTGTTGGACCTGATGAAATACAGCTAAAATTTATAAAAATGATCTTACCAGTGGTATTACCACACTTAGTTTATATTTTCAACAATATTCTTACTAAGTCGGTGTATCCCAATTGCTGGAAATTAGCTAAAATTATTCCCATTGGTAAAAAAAGTAATCCATCAATAACAGATTTTCGCCCAATCAGTTTACTTTCCAGCTTATCAAAAGCTTTTGAATTTATTATGCACAACCAAATGTGCAATTATTTAGAGACGAAAAATCTTTTATATAAATTTCAATCAGGTTTTAGATCAAAGCATAGTACCAAAACTGCTCTGTTGAAAATTACGGATGACATATCTGATAAAATTGATAATAAGTTATGTACAATTCTACTGCTTCTAGATTTTTCTAAAGCTTTTGATACCATTAATCATAAAAAGCTATGCCTTAAATTACAAAATAAATTTGATTTTGATTACAGTGCCATAAAGCTGATTCAAAGCTATTTAACTGACAGGTTTCAATTTGTCTCAAGTAATGGTGCTATATCTGAACTACTACCAGTTTTATGTGGAGTACCTCAAGGATCCATCCTAGGACCACTATTATTTTGCTTATTTATTAATGATCTACCTGAGAGTCTGTCAGAAGCTAGCTGTCACATTTATGCGGATGATACACAAATTTACTTAAGTTGTCCAGTTTCTGAATTGGCATTGCACATTGGCAAGCTTAACGACGAACTTGATGCAATTTCTTTTTGGGCTAATAAAAATGACCTAAAACTCAATGCTGCTAAATCCCAGGCAATTGTAATTTTTTCTAAAAATATCGATACTAATCATCTACCATCACTGCGACTTAATAATAATACTATTGCATACTGTGAAAAAGTCAAAAATCTGGGAATGATTTTCAATAAAACGCTGTCATGGTCAGACCACATAGATACAATATCGCGCAAGGTTTATGCGATTCTTCGCAAAATGTGGAAATTTTCCAACAATATTCCTTTTTCTTCCCGCCGTAAGTTGATTGTATCGTTGGCTATCCCACATTTCCTCTATTGTGATGTAGTGTATTCGTCTATGAATGTTGGTGAAAGGAGTAGACTTAATGTTCTGTTTAATTCTTGTATTCGGTATGTTAATAATCGTCGTAGATTCGACAGGATTCATGATGTTAGTAAAAATATTTTAAATTGTTCGTTCACTAATTATCTAAACTTTCGTTATTTGTGTTTCTTACATAAGCTTATTTATTATAAAACTCCGTCATATTTAGCGAATAAACTTGCTTTTGCGAGGTCATCTAGGACATATAACCTGACTATACCAAAACATAAAACGCATTCACGTCATTTGTCTTTCTTTGTAAGAACAGTTTCCATATGGAACACTCTACCTGTTGCTATAAAACGTGCTACATCGCACAGCAATTTTTGTGACCTATGTTTTCAGCACTTCAGCACGATGATATAGCTCCTTTAATGAAATCTTTTAAAAATATCTTTATTTTATTTTTTGGTGGAAATGACCCATATGTAGGCATACTTTTTTTCTTTCTTTTTTATTTACAATTTATATATTATTATTTTCTTTAACATATTCAATTATTTATTCATTATTTTTGTTATTTATTCATTTATTTTTATTATTAATTATGTTTATTAATCTATTTTATTTTATTTAAAAAATTCTTTGAAATCTTTTTATTAACGTAGTATATTAATCTATTATATTTGTGAGAGCATATTGATTCATCTTAATGTATACATATTATAGAGACTTGTCGTCTCATTTGTATATTTCAATAAAACAATTATTATTATTAAAAATTATTATTTCTAATTGTAATGAAAACATTAGTGTAAAGAACTATAAAGGCAAAAAACTTAAACCTTGGATGTGTGTTTCGTTATTAAAAAATGTTAAAAAGAAAAATTTGTTCAAAATTCGTGTTAGTAAACATCCTGATAATATAAGACTGAAAAGTTACTATGATAAACTATGTAGGGAGTTGAAAATTGAAATTGAAAATTTTAAACATATAGTCGTAGATTAGTCAAAAATTCGGGAAATACAAAAAAAAAGGCAAGTTATTAATAATATACTTAATAATAACGTTCCAAAAGATGATATTACTTTGTTTCAAAATAATGTAAATGTATCTAATCCAACTGATGTTGCTAATTTATTTAATAATTATTTTTCTACGGTAACTAGTATATTTTTGGATGGTTCTTTAAACAACAACACTAATAATAATGTCACATCTTGTTATTGTAATAATATCAGTCATGTCATGAACTATTTAATTCCAAAAGTTTTTTCATTGAAAATTTTTCACCATCTGAGATTAATAAAATTTTAACGTCTGTAATAACCTCTAATTCAGCATCTTTTGATAACATTTTAAGTAAAATAATAAAACTTATTTCTCTTCAAGTTGTTGATGTTTTATGTTATATTTTTAATTTTAGCGTACAGAATACGCTAATTTTTTCAGATGACCTAAAAAACGCGATTGTAATTCCTTTACATAAAATGGGTGATACTTCTTCGTTAAATAACTATAGACCTTATTTCGCTTTTGTCAGTTCAAAAAATTTCGAAAAAGGTATAAAGAATAGAGTTAATATATCATTCCTAGGAAAAAAACTTTTTTAGTAATTTTCAATTTGGTTTTAGAACTGGTAGGTCAACTGAAGATGCTTTGTTAAAGTTATGTAGTGAAATTTAAACATCTATGATTCTAAAATTCCTTCAGCTTTATTTATAGATATAACAAAAGCTTTCGATATTGTTGTTACTGAAAAAGTTGTATAATACTGGATTCAGAGGTTTTTTTGTATGATTGGTTTGCTTCTTATCTAAAAGATCGGAGACAAAGCGTTAAAATTAAAAATTCCTTGAGTTAATTTCAGCTTCTCAATATAGGGGTTCCACAGGGTTCAAATTTAGTGCCTATTTTGTTTTTAATTTATGTTAATTCCTTGTTTTTTCAGTTTTTACGGGCGAAATTACAGCTTTTGCTGATGTTACAGCTTTATCTTATGCAAATGATAATTATTTTGATACTTTTACAAGTATGAACGATGATTTGGAAATATTTAGGCGTTGGCTCAATGAACATAAATTAGTTATAAGTAACAAAACAAAATTCATACTATTTAATATTTCGGGCAGTGTTTATGAAAATATAATGATACATAATTCACCTTTATGTTTAAAATTTAGTTTATATAACTATTGTGAAAATGGTAGCTATCAACAAATATTTTATGAAAATGTTAACTGTCACGATGATTGTTTTAAAATTGAACGTGTGGATTGTTTTAAGTATCTGGCCAAATTTATGGATTCTAGACTTAATTGGTTAGGTTAGATCATACTGCGCATTTAAAAACGTTTTTTTTTTTAGTTTTTTCCCAGAATTGACGAAAATCACTTTTTAAGAATAAATAAGAGAATTGTTTTTGTGGTTCCAAAATTTCATAAGATGCACTTCTGTCATTTTTATAAGATTATTACACCTCGCCTGCAAGAGTTAAAGCTATTTTTTAAAACAAACTAAATTCTGGCTTTTTGAATTTAATTGCAAGCAAATTGAAAAATTACTGAAACCCTTAACCCGCCCGATCCTCATCTTGAGGCATTGAGCATAGCGGTCAAAGCGGGAGATATCGAAATTACACTGACAAACATTTATATTCCACCGGTAAATAGGGTATCCTCCAACTACAACGTTTCGATACTACACTTGCTTCAAGGGGATAACACGATTGTTATGGGCGACTTTAATGCACACCACCCGCTATGGTACTCTGCGCTAGCCGATGATATCCGAGGTAACACTATTGTTGACCAAATCGAATCCACCACCTTCGTCACGGTAAACGTAGATTTCCCTACGCGAATAACACCCACGTGCACCAGCTCACCAGACATCACGCTGGTCTCTTCCCAGTTTCTGAGCAAAATCTCTTGGTAGGCGGAGCCAGCGCTCAGCTCGGATCACATACCAATCCTGGTGACAGTGGCGGAACCTGATATTTTCATCATCTCTGAACAGCGACCTACCTGAACCACAATAAGGCCAACTGGCCCGGTTTCGCGAATTTCATTGATGATGAACTATCAGGACTCGCCGACCCCACTAATGCTGCAACTGGTGAGAAAATCTTCCGAAATATCATCAACCGTGCCACCAAACGATTTGTTCCAATGGGCAGAATTAAGAAGGTAATACCTAATTTTCCAGCTGAGGCTGCGCAATTAAAGCACATCGCGACCAACTCCGAACCACAGACCCTAGCGATGCACGAATAATTTTAACATGACCTTGTTGTTGTTGGTGATTTTTTTGTGTGCATGTAGGTGTAACAGACACAGCATCATCATCAGCACTCACAGTAACATCAGATTTTTTTTTTAACATATTTTTATTTGTAACTATTTTTAATTAATAACAAGTTATCCAACAAAACGTGTGACAATTGCTAAGACATTTGACGTTGCAGTAAATTGATCTGTAGACAAATATTCATTAATATTTGCCCATTAAGAAATTATCATATTATTGACATCATGCAGGACTGATTACTACAATTTTAACTTATATATCTAGTTTGAAGATCGAACGGCTGGTATCTTTTTAGTCTTCTTTCTATAGTAGCTGTTTGTAGAGATCTAGCAAGTATGTTCGGATGATTAGATAGCATGTTTTGGTATTTTGTGCTGATATTAGTAATTTGTTGTTTAACGGATCATAAGTTTAGATAATTTAGGATGGTACTGTTTTTGACGTACCACGGCGCCTTGACTATTTGTCTTAACGTTTTTGACTGGAAAAGTTCAATTATTTACTTGCTGTGCCCCACAATTCGATACCGTACGTCCAGATCGGTTTAATGATGGATTTATAGATTATCACTTTATTTTCTAGGGATAATTACGATGGAATTTAGTTTGAGTCTGAGCTGCTTAATTTTGTTCACGATGTGTGTTTTCCAAAGTAGCTTTCGGTCCAACTGCAAACCGAGATATTTAGCAGAGTCTGTTTAAGACAGAGTAACATTGTTAAAATAGACTGGAGGGCAAGTTTCTCTTCTTGTAGTAAAAGCTACATGACACGATATTGTTAATATCTTTTTAACCAGTTTTGAATTTTGAACAAGCTGTTTTGAAGATTTAGTGAGGCGACATCCGGGAGGTTTATCGACATTACAACAGTGCCATCAGCGAATGTGGCTGTAGTGGTAAGGTTATCTGCTGGTAAGTCATCAGTAAAAAGCAGGTACAGTAACGGCTCAAGAACACTGCCTTGTGGTACTCCTGATGTGATATCATATGGAGTTGTTCATACTTCGTTATACTTAACAATGAATTTTTTGTTGGTAAGGTACGATGCCAGGATTTCGTACATATAATGAGGAAGGGTTTTTTTTAGTTTATATAGTATGTCTATATGCCATACTTTGTCGAAAGCTTGCGAGATATCCAGAAACGCTGCGGAGCAATATTTTTTCTGATGAAGCGTAGTATTGATTTCTTGGACAACCCTGTGTATTTGCTCAATAGTACCATGTTTATTTCTGAAGCCAAACTGATAATTTGGTATGAGGTAAAGTTAATTAATAAATTTAAGTAGTCGTTTTAGTAGTAATTTTTCCAAAACCTTAGAAAGTATTGGAATAAGACTTATTGGCCGGTACGAGTCAACCAGATTGTGGTCTTTCGCAGGTTTTGGAATCAGTATGATTTGTATTCTTTCGGGAAGTAGGATGTTCTCAGGACACTTTTGTAGAGATATGTTAGGTAACGTGTTGCATTCTTAGGGAGTTCTCTTAAAATTTATCCATCAATGCTATCGTAACCTGCCGATTTTTTTATGTTTATATTTTTAATAATTACTACAACTTCATGTATGCTAAATTTTTTCGTTGGTAAGCTCATTTGGAACGGAGAAGATAAAAAATCGATTAGTTCGTTGGGATCTGAATCAGTGGTGCAGGGTATGGCGTAAAAGTTTTCTCTAGATGTGGGGCAAACGTTTGTGCTTTGTCCTCGTCACTGTTGGTCACTTGTTGTTGCTTTTTCTGATGGGTGGGATGTTTTTGCGGTTACTTGATTTTACTCGTCGCTTTCGACAGTGAATAGTCGGTCAGTTTTGTTGGAGACAAATTTTGCCTATCGACTCTTTTTAAGTTTTAGTAGCAGTGCTTTAAGGTCTTTAGTTGCTTGATTTAATTTCAATTTATCAGCGGGAGCTCTTGTTACTTGCCAAATTTTTCTAAGTTTTCTTTTAATTTCTAATTTTCCGAGTAACGGACATACCATGTATTGACTTTTTTTTGTTTGAAGGGGTGTTGCATCTAAGGTGGAGTTTATCACAACCTTGTTGAAAACATTAATCGCCTCAGATATTTGTTCAGCATTTTTTAGAGGGACAAGTGTTGACAGGTTGTTTTCTATCGAAGTTCTATGGGATAAAACTGGTTAAGTTGTTATGTAGTTTAGGTGAATTTTTAGTATCAGAGATTTTAGCATTTAGAGACAAGATTATTGGTGAGTGATCAGATGAAAGTTCTAAGCAGGACTCTGTTCAAATATTTGAGACTGGTACTCTAGGTATGTTTCGCGTTGTAGTCGCCTCCAGCGATGAACCTGTTACCTAATGTTTTAAAATATTCTGTAAAGTGTCCTTTGTTCAAGCTGTGTTTCGGTGGACAATACAGAGCGGAGATGGTTAGTGTCCTACACAAACAATTTCATCATTCTCTTTCGATATTGATATGTATTCCAAGCATTTGAAATAATTGTTATATATGTCAGCGGAGCTGTTCGGTGGAATATAAACATTAACTAAAAATAACGATGATCCTCCCACACACAATTTTACACACAAAATTTCAAGATTATAAGTTATCTGGAAAATCAATTAATGTGCAATTCAAATTGGAGCGAACAGATATTGTTGGTAGCTATATAAAAAAGTCCCATTCAATAATTTGTCAAATTATGATTTTAAATGAATTTATTTCTACAAAATTAACATTGCAAAAACGTTGCAATTAATCGGAAAACCTTTATTTAATCTGAAAATAGTGTAAATATCTACAATATAATAACAATATATTACCTTATATTACCATGTTTTATATTTAAAAACAAATGCGGTAAATTGCCGAATAATTTCAAATTAAATGTTAAATAAATTAACTGTATTTTTTTCTTTTAAGTACTAATTATTTTTTTATGAATTGAGCCGTACTTCTCATACCTGCAGTTTTTCCGTAAAAACTAAAAAAGATAAGGTATTTTGGAAAATCCTAAAAAATTGTGTAAGTACAATTTAATAGTAAATATATAGAAGGTAAAAAGTTCATTGTTGACTTGTTTACTTACAATGAACTTTTTTTTACCTTCTATATATTTACTAATTAATTAATATGTATTTTATGGCATTCTGCAGATGACGATTTATTTGAGGATCATAGAGCGTTCCTAATTAAAGCTTTAATCACTGAATATCTTAAAATAAGATTAAATTACGCAGCAAAATGTACAACTTTAAGTTTTCAAAACCAAAATATTAGGCAAAAATTAACTAAAGTTGTGCATTTTTCTGGTTTATAAGTAAATTTTTTTATGTTTGCATTATTATTTAAGCTTACGTTTAATTTTTTATAATTATAAAATAAGTTTTATGAAAAAAATAAATACTTTTCATTAAATATTACAATTTTCTTATTCTTTATATAAACTTGAAAAAATATCCCAGAAAAAGGGAATAACATAAGGAAATTGAGTTTGCGTTTATATTACTTTTTATGTTGCAACATAAAAAGCATATTCAATGCTGGCTTCACTTTTGAGATTTGAGATTCTGTCTATATATTATATGTCTATGCTTAGAACTAACTCAGTTACAGATTCTTTAAGAAGAAGAATTGATGAAAAAGTAAAAAATAACAATTTAAAAATTTCACAAATAGCAATTTGAAAATTTCACAACTGAATCAAAAACTTTCTAATTCAAATAAAATCGAAAAGGCATTGAAAACGGACACTGACACTGATAAACCGAATGTAACCAAAAATTATAAAAATATAAACTTAAATTATCACTCAAGATGGCTGGCCTCCATGAGAGATCAAGAACATACCCCCAAATAATATCATCGCAAGATGATGAATTAACAAAAGTAAATATAAATAATCAAATATATGTTGCAACATTAAATACTAGAACATTAAGTTCAGAAGAAAGAATACAAGAATTAAAATTAGCACTAGCAAATATTAAATGGAACAATTTAAGAATAGCTGAAGTTCAAAGGATAGGTAACGAAATCTTAGTAAATGATAATGATGGTAATATTTTAAGCTATAAAGCCTTACTTATTACTCGCTATAATCCTATAATAGAATTAGAAATTAAGAAATAAGGAAAAGAAAAAAAAATAACCGACGTTATTGAAAATAATATACAACAAATAAATTTTTACAATACATACAAATTCTATCATTTTATATAAATTTATATAAATTAAATTTTTAAAAAATAAATTGAAAAAATTGGCCTTGAAAATTTCTTGTGAAAAAAAAAATGCAAGAAGAAACAATATAGGTTACATGTTTTTCATCCCTTACTATCGTTTTTTTTTTTTTAGTTCTATAGCAAAAACAACGACAAGCAACAAAAGAAATATATATTTATTTTTTACTTTCCTTTTATTGAATTTACAATTTATATTTTCCTCTCCTGGGCATAGGGCTTAAACGGTTTTACTGATTTAGCTGAAATTTAGAACTTAAGCTCGTGTTATGACCCATTCGGTGCCACATAATTTTCAAGGCCCAGCGAAGGGGCTGGGAGTTGGGGCTATTTTCAAAAAAGTCATGTGGGGTATCAAATTAAAGGTATTGATGAGTACATCACGTTGGGTAGTGTTTCGGGTAACTGTGGGGCTCCCAAAAAATGGGGCCAAAAATGAAAAAAAATCATGTGGCGTATCAAATTAAAGGTCTGGAAGAGTAGATATCTTTCGGGCAAGTAATGGTAGTGTTTGACGTTACGTGGGTCATGTGGAGGCTTGAAAAATTCATGTTTTTTTCACCTGAGCATACCTCCTAAACGGCTGTACCATTTAACTCAAATTTGAAGTTAAGCTCGTGCTATGACCCATTTGGCGCCACATAATTTTCATGGGTGAACATGAAATACCTGATCCACGACACACTACGGTATTCCTTGATTCATTCTGAGCAAAAAAATGTATGGGCATTTTTTTGAAAGCGTGACGCCTGGGGCGGTACCCCCCTTTTACGATTATATGTTAAAAAAATAAGTAGCTACATATTTTGGTTTATATCTTTGGAGTGGATCAATACATCAGTTTGGTTCATATCTCATTAGATTGGTAATAAAATTTCCTTTAAAACGAGATATAGAAAATTTCTGGTTTTTATGTGGTTTGGAAACTACAAGCCCGCAAACTTGAAATTTGTTTAAAAAAAATTTTAAATTCGCCAAAAATACCTCTCCCCTCAAAAATTTTTCCTCCATATGAACTAATTTTTCTACACTAAAAGTTGCGCACATTTACTACCTACCAAATAAAAAAAAAAAACAATCTATCTGTCTCGTAACGCCTAAAATTTTTAATGTTTGCCATTATTCCTAGAATAATGAGATGAAAAAAATTAAGTGTTAAGTACCGGTAACATTTGTGAGGTAAAATTTATCTTACCCTGTATTATACAATATAATATATAATATAATATATATAATATTGCATATATATATGTATATATTATAGTAAATATATATAAACAAAATAAAAATTCTACAGCTTCTGACTAAAACTTAAAATATTTGACCGACTAAAAAGTATAAAATAAAAAATAAATAAAAAAAACATTTTTTAAAAATATTTTCCTTTATAAATAATAATATGCGACTAAAAATAAATAAATAAGAATACTAAAATTATATAATCTTACATTTGTATCTAGAGTTAATGGTAAATTGTAGTAGGGAACTGCAAACGTACTAGATTAGAGATTCAGTAAAGGTAAAGTAGAACTGATCAAAATTAATGGTAGCAAATCTGATCAGAATTAATAGTATGTAAAGAGATCTTATGAGAATTAATAGAATTTATCAGAATCAATGATATTTATAAGGGGTCTACTTCCCTTTTACTATATTTTACCTTTACGAAATCTCTAATCTAGTACATTTGCAGTTCCCTACTACAATTTACCATTAATTCTAGATACAAATGTAAGATTATATAATTTTAGTATTCTTATTTATTTATTTTTCGTCGCATATTATTATTTATAAAGGAAAGTATTTTTAAAAAATGTTTTTTTTATTTATTTTTTAAATTTTCTTTTATTCATATTAGTAGGGATACAAACCAATTTATTTAAACGCCAAAAACTAACAAGAACTCTGCCGGCTGTAGCGCTAGTAGCAAAAATTAACTAAAGTTGTGCATTTTTCTGGTTTATAAGTAAATTTTTTTATGTTTGCATTATTATTTAAGCTTACGTTTAATTTTTTATAATTATAAAATAAGTTTTATGAAAAAAATAAATACTTTTCATTAAATATTAGAATTTTCTTATTCTTTATATAAACTTGAAAAAATATACCAGCAAAAGAGAACAACATAAGGAAATTGAGTTTGCGTTTATATTACTTTTTATGTTGCAACATAAAAAGCATATTCAATGCTGGCTTAACTTTTGAGATTTGAGATTCTGTCTATATATTATATGTCTATGCTTAGAACTAACTCAGTTACAGATTCTTTAAGAAGAAGAATTGAAAAATTTTTTTTTACATTTTGCGATCTTGTTTTTAAAAATATCACCCCAATAACCATTTTTAAAATATTTTCGAAAAACCAATTTTTCGAATATATTGTTTTCTTTTATCTTCGAAAAATATTTTAGATTTTTTATAGACAGAAATATTTACTTAAATGATAATCATGATTTGAGATTTTAATGGCAGATGAACATTTCAAAGTATATATAAAAGATTTAGAAGAGCTGAAAGCAAATCTAAAAACTGAATATACAGATGAAGAAATTAAGGTAGAATTAGAAAAAATAAATAATTATAAAGCACAATACATTCAAGAATTAAGAGATTCAGACATTAAAAGCGGTAAACGTAATTTACAAGAAGAATATCTTGTAATATATAGACAAATAAAATCACATTTAACATATATTTTAGAACAAAAAATGGAGTTTAATATAGCAAATTCAAATAAAATTATCCCAATTTTTGATGGTTCACATGAACAAATTCAAGAATTTTTAAATATTGTTGCGTATATTTATGAAGTAACTAAAGATGCTGATCGCGAAAAACTCATTAAATTTATTTATACTATCAAAATTTGACAAAAAGTTAAAAATAAATTAATTAATGAGAAAAATCCCAAAATATATGATGATTTAAAAATTATTTTAAATAAAAATTTTACTAATACTAGAACATATACAAAGATACATAATGAAATTTGTGAACTTTGTAATAATAAAACAATTTCTACTTCAAAATTTATAGAAAAATTAGAAATATTAATAAATGAATTAAATATGACCCAATCTGTGGGAGAAGATGAAGCAGCTACAAAAATCATTACAAAACTTAATGATCAATTTGCACTGCAATGTTTAAAATCAAATCTTAAAGAACCGATTCATTCAGTTGTTTTAGCGGCTCAACCCAAAACTTTTAGTGAAGCCACAAAATTAGCTTTAGAAACAGATACAAATAATAAAACTAATACAAATATATATCAAATTAATAGAAGATATTCAAATAACTATTCGTACAGAAATCAAAATTATAATAATAATTATAGAAATAATAACAACCGATGGAATATTAGGTCGCGATTTTTTACAATATTTTTTAGCAAAAATTAATTTTGAAACTTTAGAATTATTAATAACGTATTATAATGAAGAATTTTCAATACCAATAAATTCAACAAACATAAATAAACTAACCATACCTGCTCGGTCTGAATTCATTTGTCAAATAAATATAGAAAGAAATGAAGACAGTGTAATATTAAACCAAGAAATTTCTTCAGGCATATTCATAGCAAATTCTATTATACCAAAAGAAGGTATAGCACATATCAAAATATTAAATACATGCGATACTGATATTACAATTAATAATATCAAACCAGAAATGGTCCCATTACAAAATTATAATATTTTAAAAATAAATAATAATTATGAAAATAGATTTGAAACATTAAAGAAAATTTTAAGAATAAACCAAAATGATCCAAAAACATATCAATCAATGATACAGATTTGTAAAAAATACGCTGATATTTTTTATCTACCGAATGACAAATTAAGTACAAACAATTTTTATAAACAAACCATAAATTTAGAAGATAAAAACCCAGTATATATAAAAAATTATAGATTACCTCAATCTCAACTAACAGAGATAAATAATCAAGTCGAAAAACTTTTTAAAAAGAAGATATACTTGAACATTCAATTAGCCCTTATAATTCTCCATTATTATTAGTCCCAAAGAAATCAGAAAATGATAACAAGAAATGGCGATTAGTAGTGGAGTTTAGACAATTAAATAAGAAAATTCAAAATGATAAATTTCCTTTAACTCGACTGGAAGACGTTCTAGACAGTTTAGGAAATTCAAAATATTTCTCAACACTAGATCTAATCAGTTCATTCCATCAAATACCATTAGATAATAAATCAAGACCATACACAGCTTTTTCATCCAATAATGGACATTTTCAATTTAAAAGATTACCTTTCGGATTAAAAATTTCGTCAAATAGTTTCCAAAGAATGCTCACCATTGCTTTATCTGGTGTTAATTCAGAAGCATTTATTTACGTGGATGATATAATAATTTTTGGTAATTCAATAACTCACCACAACCAAAATTTAATAAAAGTTTTTGAACAATTACGAAAATTCAATTTAAAATTAAATCCAGAAAAATGCACGTTTTTACAAAAAGAAGTAATTTACTTAGGCCATTTAATCACAGATAAAGGGATCAAAACTGATCCAAAGAAATTTTCTGTCATTAAAAATTACCCGATTCCCAAAAATTGTGATGACATTAAAAGATTTGTAGCATTTTGTAACTACTGCCGTAGGTTTATACCAAATTTCGCAGAAATTGCAAAACCTTTAAACGATTTAACCAAAAAGAAAACTAAATTTAACTGGGATGATTCATGTACAGAATCATTTGAAAATTTAAAAAATAAATTAATAAATCCACCAATATTAAAATATCCGGATTATTCAAAACCATTTATTATTACAACAGACGCTTCACAATCAGCTTTCGGTGCGGTACTTTCGCAAGGGGAAATAGGTAATGACCTACCCATTTCGTATGCAAGCAAAACATTAAATCCTGCTGAACTTAAAAAACCAATTATTGAAAAGGAATTACTAGCAATACATTGGGCAATAACATTTTTTCGCCCATATATTTATGGCACGTAATTTATAGTGGTAACAGACCACAGACCATTAGTCGGTTTATTCGCACATAAGTGCCCATCGTCAAAAATGACACGAATTCGGTTAGATTTAAGTGATTATGATTTTAAAATTATATATAAGCAAGGTAAAATGAATACCAATGCTGACGATTTATCAAGAATACTGATTGATTCAGATACATTAAAAGATATGATACCAAAAGAGCATACACAAAATAGAATAGTTAACGTATTAACTAGAAGTAAAACTAAGAAACAAAATGATAATATTTTAGGAATAACAAACCAGAAGATTGATCACCTTCACATATGGCAAGGTATTTCTATCGCAGATATCAAAAATGTTAAAAAACTAGATTTATAGAAACTGATATAAAAGAAATAAAAATAAATATAAATAAATATATACCCAATTATATATTACCCAATTACCCAATTGAAAGTAAAGATGTTATTACAATAGCAAAAATAATTACAGAAAAAATTATACTTAGATATGGAAACATAAAAAATTTTAAAACTGATTTAGGAACCGAATTTATTAATGAACTTTTTACACATATATGTAAAACATTCAAAATAAATCATCAGAAATCAACTCCATACCACCACGAAACATTAGGTTCTTTAGAACGTAATCACAGAGTATTAAATGAATTTTTCTTAACGTGTACACACAGTACAAATTGGGTTGAATTAATACCATTTTATTTATTTTGTTATAATACAACACCTCATTCGTCTACTCAATATACACCTTTTGAACTAATTTTTGGTACTTCACCTAAACTTCATACAAAAATATCACAAATAGAAAAACACGAATTAAAGTTTTCAAATTATGATGATTATTTAAATGAATTAAAAATTAAATTACTTTTTTCATTAAAAAACGCGAAAGAAATTTTAATAAAAGAAAAAGAAAATAGAAAAAAACAATATGATCAAAATAACTTAAGAATACCATGCAACCCTCCCAGCATAAATGAGATCAAAGAGGCCATTAGGAAATTAAAAAGGAATAAGGCAACAGGCGAAGATGGCATCCCAGCTGAAATTCTACTGGCTGACATCGAAACCGCAGCAAAACTTCTACAGCCTCACATCACATCTGTCTGGGAAGAGGAAAGGTTGCCCCCAACTTGGAAGAAAGGTATCATTGTTAAATTACCGAAGAGTGGCGACTTGAAGGATTGCAACAACTGGAGAGGAATTACTCTGCTTAATTCCATATACAAGATACTGGCAGTCATAATACAAGGAAGACTTCAGGACAAAATCGAGAACAACCTACGAGATGAACAGGCAGGATTCCGGCCAAATAGAAGCTGCGTAGATCAGGCCAACACTCTACGCATCATCATAGAGCAATCTATAGAATGGCGTACTCCCCTGTACTTACTGTTCATAGATTTCAAGAAGGCTTTCGACACCATCAAGCGGACTGCTATATGGGAAGCATTGGGAAGAAAAGGAGTACCCCAGAAAGTAATTCGAATCATCAGAGCTATGTACGAGGATGCAGAACTCTCAGTTCTTCACAACGGAAACATCAGTGATCCATTCCATACCAACGCTGGAGTAAAACAAGGATGCCCTCTATCACCGCAACTATTCACAATCGTCCTAGATGACATCATGAGCAAAGTCTGTTCAAAGAGACGAGGAATAACATGGAGTCTCTCACGCCAACTCGAGGATTTGGATTATGCGGATGATATTTGTCTACTCTCGCACAAGATCTCCAACATGCAAGCAAAAGTAGATATCCAGACGAACCAAGCTTAGAATATTCAACGCATGTGTAAAGTCAACTCTGTTGTATGGCAGTGAAACATGGCTTATATCGAACATCATTACACAGAAGCTACAAGTTTTCATCAACAAGTGCCTCAGAATCATATGCAGAATATTCTGGCCCAACACCATCAGCAACACGGATCTCTGGAACTTAACCAACGAAGAACCCATACTGAAACAGATAAGACGTAGGAAATGGAGGTGGATCGGCCATACCATCAGGAAAAAGCCCGATAGCATTACAAGAATGTCGCTAGAGTGGAATCCTCAAGGATCAAGAAGCCGTGGTCGCCCAAAGAACACCTGGCGACGCACAATACTCCAAGACCTAGGAAGATGTAACCTTACATGAGAAAGCGCAAAATCAACAGCAGCAAACCGAGTAAGATGGAGATGCTTTGTGGAAGCCATATGCTCCCAAGAGGGGTAATGGAAAAAAAAAAAAAAAAAAAAAAAAAAAAAAAAATCAATCCATCAAATCTTAAAATAGGTGATAAGGTAATGTTGAAAATCAAAAATCGTAAAAAGCTAGATTATCCTTTTAATGGTCCATATAAGATCATCGAAAGAAAAGGAGTAAATTCAATAAAAATAAACTTAAAACAGTTCATAATAATAACCTAAAGAAAATATATATAAAAAAAAATCCTTTAAAGGGTAAGGATGTAATGTATACACATTACCGCGATTTAATTTATACTAAACTTCTTTTATTTTAATATCATACGATCATACGATGATATAAAACAATGTAAAAACAATATATATGAAAACTGTTATATTTTTAGTGTTAAGAAATTTAATTGTAATAATTAGTTTATACGTATTAATAATTGAATTATATAAAATTACTAGTTATTTTTTAATTGTATTAGTAAATAAGGAACCATATATAAAGGGTGGAAAAAATTGAAATAAATTAGAATCAAACTTGCATTCTCATATTTCATTTCGGCTTGTTTAAGCCTTTCAAATATAAGCATTTGTTGGCTTCCAAAGCCTTTAAAATATTGGAATTTCAGGAAAGGCTTCCGCGCCAGATAACACGGATTTAAGGCTAGTATAGCCAAGACCAAAGAGCAAACCTTTGCTTCTTAACAATAAAGGTAACGTAGGCAATTAACTTTGCCATAATCATAGGCCATAAAGGAATATATAAATATATTTAATATTTTTATATATATCCAACTTTTTATATTACAATGTAAAGAGATCTTATGAGAATTAATAGAATTTATCAGAATCAATGATATTTATAAGGGGTCTACTTCCCTATTACTATATTTTACCTTTACGAAATCTCTAATCTAGTACATTTGCAGTTCCCTACTATAATTTACCATTAATTCTAGATACAAATGTAAGATTATATAATTTTAGTATTCTTATTTATTTATTTTTAGTCGCATATTATTATTTATAAAGGAAAGTATTTTTAAAAAATGTTTTTTTTATTTATTTTTTAAATTTTCTTTTATTCATATTAGTAGGGAAACAAACCAATTTATTTAAACGCCAAAAACTAACAAGAACTCTGCCGGCTGTAGCGCTAGTGGCAAAAATTAACTAAAGTTGTGCATTTTTCTGGTTTATAAGTAAATTTTTTTATGTTTGCATTATTATTTAAGCTTACGTTTAATTTTTTATAATTATAAAATAAGTTTTATGAAAAAAATAAATACTTTTCATTAAATATTACAATTTTCTTATTCTTTATATAAACTTGAAAAAATATCCCAGAAAAAGGGAACAACATAAGGAAATTGAGTTTGCGTTTATATTACTTTTTATGTTGCAACATAAAAAGCATATTCAATGCTGGCTTCACTTTTGAGATTTGAGATTCTGTCTATATATTATATGTCTATGCTTAGAACTAACTCAGTTACAGATTCTTTAAGAAGAATTGATGAAAAGGTAAAAAATAACAATTTAAAAATTTCACAAATAGCAATTTGAAAATTTCACAACTGAATCAAAAAACTTTCTAATTCAAATAGAAAAGGCATTGAAAACGGACACTGACACAGATAAATGAATGTATACAAAAATTATAAAAATATAAACTTAAATTATCACTCAAGATGGCTGGCCTCCATGAGAGATCAAGAACATACCCGCAAATAATATCATCGCAAGATGATGAATTAACAAAAGTAAATATAAATAATCAAATATATGTTGCAACATTAAATACTAGAACATTAAGTTCAGAAGAAAGAATACAAGAATTAAAATTAGCACTAGCAAATATTAAATGGAACAATTTAAGAATAGCCGAAGTTCAAAGGATAGGTAACGAAATCTTAGTAAATGATAATGATGGTAATATTTTAAGCTATAAAGCCTTACTTATTACTCGCTATAATCCTATAATAGAACTAGAAATTAAGAAATAAGGAAAAGAAAAAAAATAACCGACGTTATTGAAAATAATATACAACAAATAAATTTTTACAATACATACAAATTCTATAATTTTAAATAAATTTATATAAATTAAATTTTTCAAAAATAAATTGAAAAATTTGGCCTTGAAAATTTCTTGTGAAAAAAAAAAATGCAAGAAGAAACAATATAGGTTTTTTCTTTCCTCTTTCTCAACATGTTTTTCATCCCTTACTATCGTTTTTTTTTTTTTTTTTAGTTCTATAGCAAAAACAACGACAAGCAACAAAAGAAATATATATTTATTTTTTACTTTCCTTTTATTGAATTTACAATTTATATTTTCCTCTCCTGGGCATAGGGCCTAAACGGTTTTACTGATTTAGCTGAAATTTAGAACTTAAGCTCGTGTTATGACCCATTCGGTGCCACATAATTTTCAAGGCCCAGCGAAGGGGCTGAGAGTTGGGGCTATTTTCAAAAAAGTCATGTGGGGTATCAAATTAAAGGTATTGATGAGTACATCACGTTGGGTAGTGTTTCGGGTAACTGTGGGGCTCCCAAAAAATGGGGCCAAAAATGAAAAAAAATCATGTGGGGTATCAAATTAAAGGTCTGGAAGAGTAGAATCTTTCGGGCAAGTAATGGTAGTGTTTGACGTTACGTGGGTCATGTGGAGGCTTGAAAAATTCATGTTTTTTTCACCTGAGCATACCTCCTAAACGGCTGTACCATTTAACTCAAATTTGGAAGTTAAGCTCGTGCTATGACCCATTTGGCGCCACATAATTTTCATGGCCGGGCGATGAGGCGTGTGAGGGGTCTATTTTCAAAAAGTCATGCGAGGTATCAAATTAAAGGTATTGATGGGTACATCTCCTTGGGTAGTGTTTCGGGTAACGAGTACTATGTGGGTCCCCAAAAAATGGGGCCAAAAATATAAAATACATATGGGGTATCAAGGTCTGGAAGAACAGATATTTTTGGGGCAAGTAATAGTAGTTTTAGGGCAACAAGAGTCATACGGGAGGCTGCAAAATGGGGCCAAAAATAATAAAAATTATATGGGGTATGAAATTAAGGTATCGATGAGTACATCTCGTTGGGTAATGTTTCAGGTAAAACGGGCCATATGATTTTCATATGAAAAATAACAAATATATGTATGTAGCAGGGTTGCCAACCGTCCTCGCCTCGCGAGGATTGTCTTCGTTTAATAATTTTGTCATCACGTCCTCGTCGATCGCGAAAATTCCTCGTTCTGCCTTTTATTTTTATTTTTTAAAATAAAATTTTACTTACGGAATAATTCCAAAAAAAAAAAAAATATAGCTATTCAAATAATTGTTTGTAGGGAATTTGACATAATTAAAACTATCGATTTATTGAGGCTCTAGTTTATATTAATGAAAAAATTAATCAAAATATTTCAATGGATTTATTAAAAAAACTTTGGATGCAGAATTTCATTCTTTGATTGTTTTATAGAATTAATTGAAACATTACAATTAAATAAAACCATTGATGTTAATATTAATGAACTATTTGTCGAAATTGTATCAGCTAAAATAATTGTTCATAACAATTAATTTAAAAATCTGAGTTATGTTGAGATAATGGTCGAGTTTACTAAAAACAAGAGAGTTACCAAATTTATTTAGTTTTATCGCTTTTTTTTAGTATACCAAGTTACCAAGTAGTTCATCTTATGCTGAATGTGTATTCAGCGTATTGAATATTAAATACCGTGATGATAGGAACAGCGCTCTTCCAGATCTTATCAAGTCTGAACTACTTATATATTTCAATAATAACTTAAGCTGCCATGAATTCTATATAATATTAAAAATGATAAAATGGTTTTAAAATGTGCTAAATCGACACAAAAATATATATTTAAAACCAAAAACATATCTTAATATGACGAGTTAAGAAAACTGTGCAATGAATGCAAATTTTTGTTACATTATTTTTATGTTTTTAATAACTTTATGAATAAAATTTTATCTTATGTTACATTATATATGTATGTTTTGAAATTACTAGTCTGTCTTAATTTAAAAAAATCTGGAAACAAAAACTTATTAAATAATTTCTTTTCTATATTGAAATTAAAAAAAATATTTTTAAATAAATGTCCTCGCTAGTCATTTTGAAAAGTTGGCAACCCTGGTATGTACCTATATATAAAAATATATACATTATATATATATATATATATATATGTATACAATATGAGCCGTTTATTTTGCAAGTAGCATATAAGTGACCTTTCGCGAAACATGAGTTAGAGCTATTTATAATTACCCGCTCAAATATATATTGTATATATACAGGGTGAACATGAAATACCTGATCCACGACACACTACGGTGTTCCTTGATTCATTCTGAGCAAAAAAATGTATGGGCATTTTTTTGAAAGCGTGACCCCCCTTTTTACGATTCTATGTTAAAAAAATAAGTAGCTACATATTTTGGTTTATATCTTTGGAGTGGATCAATACATCAGTTTGGTTCATATCTCATTAGATTGGTAATAAAATTTCCTTTAAAACGAGCTATAGAAAATTTCTGGTTTTTATGTGGTTTGGAAACTACAAGCCCGCAAAATTTTAAATTCGCCAAAAAATACCTCTCCCCTCAAAATTTTTTCCTCCATATGAACTAATTTTTCTACACTAAAAGTTGCGCACATTTACTACCTACCAAATAAAAAAACAAAAACAATCTATCTGTCTCGTAACGCCTAAAATTTTTAATGTTTGCCATTATTCCTAGAATAATGAGATGAAAAAAATTAAGTGTTAAGTACCGGTAACATTTGTGAGGTAAAATTTATCTTACCTTTAAATCAATTTTTAAGGTAAAATAAAGGCATTTCATGTTCACCCTGTATTATACAATATAATATATAATATAATATATATAATATTGCATATATATATGTATATATTATAGTAAATATATATAAACAAAATAAAAATTCTACAGCTTCTGACTAAAACTTAAAATATTTGACCGACTAAAAAGTATAAAATAAAAAATAAATAAAAAAAACATTTTTTAAAAATATTTTCCTTTATAAATAATAATATGCGACTAAAAATAAATAAATAAGAATACTAAAATTATATAATCTTACATTTGTATCTAGAGTTAATGGTAAATTGTAGTAGGGAACTGCAAACGTACTAGATTAGAGATTCAGTAAAGGTAAAGTAGAACTGATCAAAATTAATGGTAGCAAATCTGATCAGAATTAATAGTATGTATAGAGATCTTATGAGAATTAATAGAATTTATCAGAATCAATGATATTTATAAGGGGTCTACTTCCCTTTTACTATATTTCACCTTTACGAAATCTCTAATCTAGTACATTTGCAGTTCCCTACTACAATTTACCATTAATTCTAGATACAAATGTAAGATTATATAATTTTAGTATTCTTATTTATTTATTTTTCGTCGCATATTATTATTTATAAAGGAAAGTATTTTTAAAAAATGTTTTTTTTATTTATTTTTTAAATTTTCTTTTATTCATATTAGTAGGGATACAAACCAATTTATTTAAACGCCAAAAACTAACAAGAACTCTGCCGGCTGTAGCGCTAGTGGCAAAAATTAACTAAAGTTGTGCATTTTTCTGGTTTATAAGTAAATTTTTTTATGTTTGCATTATTATTTAAGCTTACGTTTAATTTTTTATAATTATAAAATAAGTTTTATGAAAAAAATAAATACTTTTCATTAAATATTACAATTTTCTTATTCTTTATATAAACTTGAAAAAATATCCCAGAAAAAGGGAACAACATAAGGAAATTGAGTTTGCGTTTATATTAGTTTTTATGTTGCAACATAAAAATCATATTCAATGCTGGCTTCACTTTTGAGATTTGAGATTCTGTCCATATATTATATGTCTATGCTTAGAACTAACTCAGTTACAGATTCTTTAAGAAGAAGAATTGATGAAAAGGTAAAAAATAACAATTTAAAAATTTCACAAATAGCAATTTGAAAATTTCACAACTGAATCAAAAAACTTTCTAATTCAAATAAAATCGAAAAGGCATTGAAAACGGACACTGACACTGATAAACCGAATGTAACCAAAAATTATAAAAATATAAACTTAAATTATCACTCAAGATGGCTGGCCTCCATGAGAGATCAAGAACATACCCCCAAATAATATCATCGCAAGATGATGAACTAACAAAAGTAAATATAAATAATCAAATATATGTTGCAACATTAAATACTAGAACATTAAGTTCAGAAGAAAGAATACAAGAATTAAAATTAGCACTAGCAAATATTAAATGGAACAATTTAAGAATAGCCGAAGTTCAAAGGATAGATAACGAAATCTTAGTAAATGATAATGATGGTAATATTTTAAGCTATAAAGCCTTACTTATTACTCGCTATAATCCTATAATAGAACTAGAAATTAAGAAATAAGGAAAAGAAAAAAAAATAACCGACGTTATTGAAAATAATATACAACAAATAAATTTTTACAATACATACAAATTCTATAATTTTAAATAAATTTATATAAATTAAATTTTTTAAAAATAAATTGAAAAATTTGGCCTTGAAAATTTCTTGTGAAAAAAAAAATGCAAGAAGAAACAATATAGGTTATTTCTTTCCTCTTTCTCAACATGTTTTTCATCCCTTACTATCGTTTTTTTTTTTTTTAGTTCTATAGCCAGTGGCGGAACTAGTGGACGCAGGACCCTGCGTTGCGGGGGACCACCAGCTATAGGGGGCCCAAAATTATTATTAAAAAACAATTACAATCATTTTTTTATATACATACACTGAAACTTTTTTACCGCAGTAATAGTGTTGTTCACAAATATAAAACTCATTGAATACTTACTGCTGCTGTGAATGGCTATTACTCTTTAAACCAAATATTTAAGTAGAAATATTTTTAAATTATATATTTGGGCCTTGAAAATTATTTTTAAATTAACATTCTTTGTCTTTTTAAAATTACATGTGCAATAGAAATAGTGGTGTGGCATTTTTCAATTTAATTAGATTGTATTAGACAAAAGTTAAAATTTGTTGCAATTTAAATTTCATAAATTAACTTTTAAGTGTAAGTTCTCCTTATTAATTTCATAAGCTAAAGTTTCTGTTCTATAAGAAAATTTTTAATTTCTTATTTTTTCTGCATTACTATAGTATTGTAAGTCTTCAATATATTTATTCAACAAATATCTTGGTAATAAAATATCGAATCTCATTTATTTACGTGATACAAGTATTAATATATAGTTGAATATATATATTTAATTTTTAATTAAGAAAAGGTAATTATTTATTAATTTATAGTAATTTAGAATTTAGACTATTAAAATGAAAAAAACTTAGTAACACAAACGGTGTAGCAAAAAGAAAAAAATTAAAAGAAACAAAAGCCAGTTTAGCTAAATTACCGAAGCTAACGAAGGTTTTGAAACAAACCGAAACGCAAACGGTAACGACGTTGGAAAGTCAATAATCTGAAAATGTGGTATTGGTATGTTTAAATTAGTTAGTACAACAGTATTATATCGAAGAAACTACGGCAAGAATCTACCGAAATGAAGAAAACGAAGCTTCAAACGCAGATACGTATAACGATATTGACCAAATTAATTTAACAAAATCAAGCGGATTGTTTTACCATGAAAATTTGGAAAACAATCCGCTTGATTTTGTTAAATTAATTTGGTCCATATCGGTATACGTATCTGCGTTTGAAGCAAACAAAAGATATTAAGAAAATTTTTGTATTATCTGAACGCTTGGTAAACACCGTTTAAGCGATCTTGCAATGCTTTCCATTGAAGCAAAAGTGGCTGGAAAAAGGAAATAAAAAGAGCATCATTACTGATTTTGCCAATATTAAGTTAAGGAGGAATATTTAAGGTCCTTAATGGACCTTAATATTTTAGGTCCATTAAGTTTAAGTTTCGTTCGTATATTATTTTTATTTTGATTGTGATATGATATATATAAAATAAATATCTAACATGATTTTGTTAAAAAAAATTTGGGAGAATATTTTATTTTTACGCGAGGGGGCCCAAATTTTGAAGTTCCGTGTTATGACCCATTCGGTGCCACATAATTTTCAAGGCCCAGCGAAGGGGCTGGGAGTTGGGGCTATTTTCAAAATGTATGGGCATTTTTTTGAAAGCGTGACGCCTGGGGCGGTACCCCCCTTTTTACGATTCTATGTTAAAAAAATAAGTAGCTACATATTTTGGTTTATATCTTTGGAGTGGATCAATACATCAGTTTGGTTCATATCTCATTAGATTGGTAATAAAATTTCCTTTAAAACGAGCTATAGAAAACTTCTGGTTTTTATGTGGTTTGGAAACTACAAGCTCGCAAACTTGAAATTTGTTTAAAAAAAATTTTAAATTCGCCAAAAATACCTCTCCCCTCAAAAATTTTTCCTCCATATGAACTAATTTTTCTACACTAAAAGTTGCGCACATTTACTACCTACCAAAAAAAAAAAAAAAAAAAAACAATCTATCTGTCTCGTAACGCCTAAAATTTTTAATGTTTGCCATTATTCCTAGAATAATGAGATGAAAAAAATTAAGTGTTAAGTACCGGTAACATTTGTGAGGTAAAATTTATCTTACCTTTAAATCAATTTTTAAGGTAAAATAAAGGCATTTCATGTCACGGTTGCCAACTGTAGTGTTTTCACCCGGAGACTCCGGGTTTTTATGTCGGTCTCCGGTCTCAGGGTTTTGTCATAAAACTCTCCGGTTATTTCCAAATTGTTTCAAATTTGCATCGCAAAGGCTTTTTTTCATTCTCTTTAAGAATAAAACGGAACGGAACACATCGACGCCACGCATCTTTAAGTCATCAGGAAACTTTTCGGAGATATATAATAGTTTCAAAAGCTTTATCAATTCCAGTAAGTAATGCCTTTGTTGAAAGAGTTTTCTCTATTATGGGAAATGTTTGGTCACATAATAGAAACAGGATGAGAGTAAATTTAGTAAAAGCTGAATTAACAACAAAAATCAATTTTAATATGACTTGTGAAGAATTCGCAAAATGACTTCAAGACGAAGAACAGAAAAAATTGGTATTATGTGTACCAAACCAAAAAAAATATAATTTTAAAAACTAATATTTTTTGTTAATTATTTTTATTACATAATGTTCCTATACATTTAATTTTTAATTTACATTATAACGAATTTTGTTACTTTTTATTTTTATAATTAAAAAACTGAACTGCATAAAATTTTTTTTTTTTTAGTATCTATATAAGTCATGTTTTTTTTTTCTCCGGGTGAAGTAAGTTTAAGAGTTGGCATCCCTGTTTCATGTTCACCCTGTATTATACAATATAATATATATAATATTGCATATATATATGTATATATTATAGTAAATATATATAAACAAAATAAAAATTCTACAGCTTCTGACTAAAACTTAAAATATTTGACTGACTAAAAAGTATAAAATAAAAAATAAATAAAAAAAACATTTTTTAAAAATATTTTCCTTTATAAATAATAATATGCGACTAAAAATAAATAAATAAGAATACTAAAATTATATAATCTTACATTTGTATCTAGAGTTAATGGTAAATTGTAGTAGGGAACTGCAAACGTACTAGATTAGAGATTCAGTAAAGGTAAAGTAGAACTGATCAAAATTAATGGTAGCAAATCTGATCAGAATTAATAGTATGTAAAGAGATCTTATGAGAATTAATAGAATTTATCAGAATCAATGATATTTATAAGGGGTCTACTTCCCTTTTACTATATTTTACCTTTACGAAATCTCTAATCTAGTACATTTGCAGTTCCCTACTACAATTTACCATTAATTCTAGATACAAATGTAAGATTATATAATTTTAGTATTCTTATTTATTTATTTTTCGTCGCATATTATTATTTATAAAGGAAAGTATTTTTAAAAAATGTTTTTTTTATTTATTTTTTAAATATTCTTTTATTCATATTAGTAGGGATACAAACCAATTTATTTAAACGCCAAAAACTAACAAGAACTCTGCCGGCTGTAGCGCTAGTGGCAAAAATTAACTAAAGTTGTGCATTTTTCTGGTTTATAAGTAAATTTTTTTATGTTTGCATTATTATTTAAGCTTACGTTTAATTTTTTATAATTATAAAATAAGTTTTATGAAAAAAATAAATACTTTTCATTAAATATTACAATTTTCTTATTCTTTATATAAACTTGAAAAAATATACCAGCAAAAGGGAACAACATAAGGAAATTGAGTTTGCGTTTATATTACTTTTTATGTTGCAACATAAAAAGCATATTCAATGCTGGCTTCACTTTTGAGATTTGAGATTCTGTCTATATATTATATGTCTATGCTTAGAACTAACTCAGTTACAGATTCTTTAAGAAGAAGAATTGATGAAAAGGTAAAAAATAACAATTTAAAAATTTCACAAATAGCAATTTGAAAATTTCACAACTGAATCAAAAAACTTTCTAATTCAAATAAAATCGAAAAGGCATTGAAAACGGACACTGACACTGATAAACCGAATGTAACCAAAAATTATAAAAATATAAACTTAAATTATCACTCAAGATGGCTGGCCTCCATGAGAGATCAAGAACATACCCCCAAATAATATCATCGCAAGATGATGAATTAACAAAAGTAAATATAAATAATCAAATATATGTTGCAACATTAAATACTAGAACATTAAGTTCAGAAGAAAGAATACAAGAATTAAAATTAGCACTAGCAAATATTAAATGGAACAATTTAAGAATAGCCGAAGTTCAAAGGATAGATAACGAAATCTTAGTAAATGATAATGATGGTAATATTTTAAGCTATAAAGCCTTACTTATTACTCGCTATAATCCTATAATAGAACTAGAAATTAAGAAATAAGGAAAAGAAAAAAAAATAACCGACGTTATTGAAAATAATATACAACAAATAAATTTTTACAATACATACAAATTCTATAATTTTAAATAAATTTATATAAATTAAATTTTTCAAAAATAAATTGAAAAATTTGGCCTTGAAAATTTCTTGTGAAAAAAAAAATGCAAGAAGAAACAATATAGGTTATTTCTTTCCTCTTTCTCAACATGTTTTTCATCCCTTACTATCGTTTTTTTTTTTTTTTAGTTCTATAGCCAGTGGCGGAACTAGTGGACGCAGGACCCTGCATTGCGGGGGGGGCCACCAGCTATAGGGGGCCCAAAATTATTATTAAAAAACAATTACAATCATTTTTTTATATACATACACTGAAACTTTTTTACCGCAGTAATAGTGTTGTTCACAAATATAAAACTCATTGAATACTTACTGCTGCTGTGAATGGCTATTACACTTTAAACCAAATATTTAACTAGAAATATTTTTAAATTAACATTCTTTGTCTTTTTAAAATTACATGTGCAATAGAAAAAGTGGTGTGGCATTTTTCAATTTAATTATATTGTATTTGACAAAAGTTAAAATTTGTTGCAATTTAAATTTCATAAATTAACTTTTAAGTGTAAGTTCTCCTTATTAATTTTACAAGCTAAAGTTTCTGTTCTATAAGAAAATTTTTAATTTCTTATTTTTTCTGCATTACTATAGTATTGTAAGTCTTCAATATATTTATTCAACAAATATCTTGGTAATAAAATATCGAATCTCATTTATTTACGTGATACAAGTATTAATATATAGTTGAATATATATATTTAATTTTTAATTAAGAAAAGGTAATTATTTATTAATTTATAGTAATTTAGAATTTAGACTATTAAAATGAAAAAAAACTTAGTAACACAAACGGTGTAGCAAAAAGAAAAAAATTAAAAGAAACAAAAGCCAGTTTAGCTAAATTACCGAAGCTAACGAAGGTTTTGAAACAAACCGAAACGCAAACGGTAACGACGTTGGAAAGTCAATAATCTGAAAATGTGGTATTGGTATGTTTAAATTAGTTAGTACAACAGTATTATATCGAAGAAACTACGGCAAGAATCTACCGAAATGAAGAAAACGAAGCTTCAAACGCAGATACGTATAACGATATTGACCAAATTAATTTAACAAAATCAAGCGGATTGTTTTACCATGAAAATTTGGAAAACAATCCGCTTGATTTTGTTAAATTAATTTGGTCAATATCGGTATACGTATCTGCGTTTGAAGCAAACAAAAGATATTAAGAAATTTTTTGTATTATCTGAACGCTTGGTAAACACCGTTTAAGCGATCTTGCAATGCTTTCCATTGAAGCAAAAGTGGCTGGAAAAAGGAAATAAAAAGAGCATCATTACTGATTTTGCCAATATTAAGTTAAGGAGGAATATTTAAGGTCCTTAATGGACCTTAATATTTTAGGTCCATTAAGTTTAAGTTTCGTTCGTATATTATTTTTATTTTGATTTTGATATGATATATATAAAATAAATATCTAACATGATTTTGTTAAAAAAAATTTGGGAGAATATTTTATTTTTACGCGAGGGAGCCCAAATTTTGAAGTTCCGTGTTATGACCCATTCGGTGCCACATAATTTTCAAGGCCCAGCGAAGGGGCTGGGAGTTGGGGCTATTTTCAAAAAAGTCATGTGGGGTATCAAATTAAAGGTATTGATGAGTACATCACGTTGGGTAGTGTTTCGGGTATCTGCGGGGCTCCCAAAAAATGGGGCCAAAAATGAAAAAAAATCATGTGGGGTATCAAATTAAAGGTCTGGAAGAGTAGATATCTTTCGGGCAAGTAATGGTAGTGTTTGACGTTACGTGGGTCATGTGGAGGCTTGAAAAATTCATGTTTTTTTCACCTGAGCATACCTCCTAAACGGCTGTACCATTTAACTCAAATTTGGAAGTTAAGCTCGTGCTATGACCCATTTGGGGCCACATAATTTTCATGGCCGGGCGATGAGGCGTGTAAGGGGGCCTATTTTCAAAAAGTCATGTGAGGTATCAAATTAAAGGTATTGATGGGTACATCTCCTTGGGTAGTGTTTCGGGTAACGAGTACTATGTGGGTCCCCCAAAAATGGGGCAAAAAATATAAAATACATATGGGGTATCAAGGTCTGGAAGAACAGATATTTTTGGGGCAAGTAATAGTTGTTTTAGGGCAACAAGAGTCATACGGGAGCCTGCAAAATGGGGCCAAAAATAATAAAAATTATATGGGGTATGAAATTAAGGTCTCGATGAGTACATCTCGTTGGGTAATGTTTCAGGTAAAACGGGCCATATGATTTTCATATGAAAAATAACAAATATATGTATGTACCTATATATAAAAATATATACAGTATATATATATATGTATACAATATGAGCCGTTTATTTTGCAAGTAGCATATAAGTGACCTTTCGCGAAACATGAGTTAGAGCTATTTATAATTACCCGCTCAAATATATATTGTATATATACAGGGTGAACATGAAATACCTGATCCACGACACACTACGGTATTCCTTGATTCATTCTGAGCAAAAAAATGTATGGGCATTTTTTTGAAAGCGTGACCCCCCTTTTTACGATGCTATGTTAAAAAAATAAGTAGCTACATATTTTGGTTTATATCTTTGGAGTGGATCAATACATCAGTTTGGTTCATATCTCATTAGATTGGTAATAAAATTTCCTTTAAAACGAGCTTGTATTTTTCAAACCACATAAAAACCTGAAATTTGTTTAAAAAAAATTTTAAATTCGCCAAAAATACCTCTCCCCTCAAAATTTTTTCCTCCATATGAACTAATTTTTCTACACTAAAAGTTGCGCACATTTACTACCTACCAAATAAAAAAAAAAAAAAAACAATCTATCTGTCTCGTAACGCCTAAAATTTTTAATGTTTGCCATTATTCCTAGAATAATGAGATGAAAAAAATTAAGTGTTAAGTACCAGTACCGGTAACATTTGTGAGGTAAAATTTATCTTACCTTTAAATCAATTTTTAAGGTAAAATAAAGGCATTTCATGTTCACCCTGTATTATACAATATAATATATATAATATTGCATATATATATGTATATATTATAGTAAATATATATAAACAAAATAAAAATTCTACAGCTTCTGACTAAAACTTAAAATATTTGACCGACTAAAAAGTATAAAATAAAAAATAAATAAAAAAAACATTTTTTAAAAATATTTTCCTTTATAAATAATAATATGCGACTAAAAATAAATAAATAAGAATACTAAAATCATATAATCTTACATTTGTATCTAGAGTTAATGGTAAATTGTAGTAGGGAACTGCAAACGTACTAGATTAGAGATTCAGTAAAGGTAAAGTAGAACTGATCAAAATTAATGGTAGCAAATCTGATCAGAATTAATAGTATGTAAAGAGATCTTATGAGAATTAATAGAATTTATCAGAATCAATGATATTTATAAGGGGTCTACTTCCCTTTTACTATATTTTACCTTTACGAAATCTCTAATCTAGTACATTTGCAGTTCCCTACTACAATTTACCATTAATTCTAGATACAAATGTAAGATTATATAATTTTAGTATTCTTATTTATTTATTTTTCGTCGCATATTATTATTTATAAAGGAAAGTATTTTTAAAAAATGTTTTTTTTATTTATTTTTTAAATTTTCTTTTATTCATATTAGTAGGGATACAAACCAATTTATTTAAACGCCAAAAACTAACAAGAACTCTGCCGGCTGTAGCGCTAGTGGCAAAAATTAACTAAAGTTGTGCATTTTTCTGGTTTATAAGTAATTTTTTTTATGTTTGCATTATTATTTAAGCTTACGTTTAATTTTTTATAATTATAAAATAAGTTTTATGAAAAAAATAAATACTTTTCATTAAATATTACAATTTTCTTATTCTTTATATAAACTTGAAAAAATATCCCAGAAAAAGGGAACAACATAAGGAAATTGAGTTTGTGTTTATATTACTTTTTATGTTGCAACATAAAAAGCATATTCAATGCTGGCTTCACTTTTGAGATTTGAGATTCTGTCTATATATTATATGTCTATGCTTAGAACTAACTCAGTTACAGATTCTTTAAGAAGAAGAATTGATGAAAAGGTAAAAAATAATAATTTAAAAATTTCACAAATAGCAATTTGAAAATTTCACAACTGAATCAAAAAACTTTCTAATTCAAATAAAATCGAAAAGGCATTGAAAACGGACACTGACAATGATAAACCGAATGTAACCAAAAATTATAAAAATATAAACTTAAATTATCACTCAAGATGGCTGGCCTCCATGAGAGATCAAGAACATACCCCCAAATAATATCATCGCAAGATGATGAATTAACAAAAGTAAATATAAATAATCAAATATATGTTGCAACATTAAATACTAGAACATTAAGTTCAGAAGAAAGAATACAAGAATTAAAATTAGCACTAGCAAATATTAAATGGAACAATTTAAGAATAGCCGAAGTTCAAAGGATAGATAACGAAATCTTAGTAAATGATAATGATGGTAATATTTTAAGCTATAAAGCCTTACTTATTACTCGCTATAATCCTATAATAGAACTAGAAATTAAGAAATAAGGAAAAGAAAAAAAAATAACCGACGTTATTGAAAATAATATACAACAAATAAATTTTTACAATACATACAAATTCTATAATTTTAAATAAATTTATATAAATTAAATTTTTCAAAAATAAATTGAAAAATTTGGCCTTGAAAATTTCTTGTGAAAAAAAAAATGCAAGAAGAAACAATATAGGTTATTTCTTTCCTCTTTCTCAACATGTTTTTCATCCCTTACTATCGTTTTTTTTTTTTTAGTTCTATAGCCAGTGGCGGAACTAGTGGACGCAGGACCCTGCGTTGCGGGGGACCACCAGCTATAGGGGGCCCAAAATTATTATTAAAAAACAATTACAATCATTTTTTTATATACATACACTGAAACTTTTTTACCGCAGTAATAGTGTTGTTCACAAATATAAAACTCATTGAATACTTACTGCTGCTGTGAATGGCTATTACACTTTAAACCAAATATTTAAGTAGAAATATTTTTAAATTATATATTTGGGCCTTGAAAATTATTTTTAAATTAACATTCTTTGTCTTTTTAAAATTACATGTGCAATAGAAATAGTGGTGTGGCATTTTTCAATTTAATTAGATTGTATTAGACAAAAGTTAAAATTTGTTGCAATTTAAATTTCATAAATTAACTTTTAAGTGTAAGTTCTCCTTATTAATTTCATAAGCTAAAGTTTCTGTTCTATAAGAAAATTTTTAATTTCTTATTTTTTCTGCATTACTATAGTATTGTAAGTCTTCAATATATTTATTCAACAAATATCTTGGTAATAAAATATCGAATCTCATTTATTTACGTGATACAAGTATTAATATATAGTTGAATATATATATTTAATTTTTAATTAAGAAAAGGTAATTATTTATTAATTTATAGTAATTTAGAATTTAGACTATTAAAATGAAAAAAAACTTAGTAACACAAACGGTGTAGCAAAAAGAAAAAAATTAAAAGAAACAAAAGCCAGTTTAGCTAAATTACCGAAGCTAACGAAGGTTTTGAAACAAACCGAAACGCAAACGGTAACGACGTTGGAAAGTCAATAATCTGAAAATGTGGTATTGGTATGTTTAAATTAGTTAGTACAACAGTATTATATCGAAGAAACTACGGCAAGAATCTACCGAAATGAAGAAAACGAAGCTTCAAACGCAGATACGTATAACGATATTGACCAAATTAATTTAACAAAATCAAGCGGATTGTTTTACCATGAAAATTTGGAAAACAATCCGCTTGATTTTGTTAAATTAATTTGGTCCATATCGGTATACGTATCTGCGTTTGAAGCAAACAAAAGATATTAAGAAAATTTTTGTATTATCTGAACGCTTGGTAAACACCGTTTAAGCGATCTTGCAATGCTTTCCATTGAAGCAAAAGTGGCTGGAAAAAGGAAATAAAAAGAGCATCATTACTGATTTTGCCAATATTAAGTTAAGGAGGAATATTTAAGGTCCTTAATGGACCTTAATATTTTAGGTCCATTAAGTTTAAGTTTCGTTCGTATATTATTTTTATTTTGATTGTGATATGATATATATAAAATAAATATCTAACATGATTTTGTTAAAAAAAATTTGGGAGAATATTTTATTTTTACGCGAGGGGGCCCAAATTTTGAAGTTCCGTGTTATGACCCATTCGGTGCCACATAATTTTCAAGGCCCAGCGAAGGGGCTGGGAGTTGGGGCTATTTTCAAAATGTATGGGCATTTTTTTGAAAGCGTGACCCCTGGGGCGGTACCCCCCTTTTTACGATTCTATGTTAAAAAAATAAGTAGCTACATATTTTGGTTTATATCTTTGGAGTGGATCAATACATCAGTTTGGTTCATATCTCATTAGATTGGTAATAAAATTTCCTTTAAAACGAGCTATAGAAAACTTCTGGTTTTTATGTGGTTTGGAAACTACAAGCTCGCAAACTTGAAATTTGTTTAAAAAAAATTTTAAATTCGCCAAAAATACCTCTCCCCTCAAAAATTTTTCCTCCATATGAACTAATTTTTCTACACTAAAAGTTGCGCACATTTACTACCTACCAAAAAAAAAAAAAAAAAAAAACAATCTATCTGTCTCGTAACGCCTAAAATTTTTAATGTTTGCCATTATTCCTAGAATAATGAGATGAAAAAAATTAAGTGTTAAGTACCGGTAACATTTGTGAGGTAAAATTTATCTTACCTTTAAATCAATTTTTAAGGTAAAATAAAGGCATTTCATGTTCATGTTCACCCTGTATTATACAATATAATATATATAATATTGCATATATATATGTATATATTATAGTAAATATATATAAACAAAATAAAAATTCTACAGCTTCTGACTAAAACTTAAAATATTTGACTGACTAAAAAGTATAAAATAAAAAATAAATAAAAAAAACATTTTTTAAAAATATTTTCCTTTATAAATAATAATATGCGACTAAAAATAAATAAATAAGAATACTAAAATTATATAATCTTACATTTGTATCTAGAGTTAATGGTAAATTGTAGTAGGGAACTGCAAACGTACTAGATTAGAGATTCAGTAAAGGTAAAGTAGAACTGATCAAAATTAATGGTAGCAAATCTGATCAGAATTAATAGTATGTAAAGAGATCTTATGAGAATTAATAGAATTTATCAGAATCAATGATATTTATAAGGGGTCTACTTCCCTTTTACTATATTTTACCTTTACGAAATCTCTAATCTAGTACATTTGCAGTTCCCTACTACAATTTACCATTAATTCTAGATACAAATGTAAGATTATATAATTTTAGTATTCTTATTTATTTATTTTTCGTCGCATATTATTATTTATAAAGGAAAGTATTTTTAAAAAATGTTTTTTTTATTTATTTTTTAAATATTCTTTTATTCATATTAGTAGGGATACAAACCAATTTATTTAAACGCCAAAAACTAACAAGAACTCTGCCGGCTGTAGCGCTAGTGGCAAAAATTAACTAAAGTTGTGCATTTTTCTGGTTTATAAGTAAATTTTTTTATGTTTGCATTATTATTTAAGCTTACGTTTAATTTTTTATAATTATAAAATAAGTTTTATGAAAAAAATAAATACTTTTCATTAAATATTACAATTTTCTTATTCTTTATATAAACTTGAAAAAATATACCAGCAAAAGGGAACAACATAAGGAAATTGAGTTTGCGTTTATATTACTTTTTATGTTGCAACATAAAAAGCATATTCAATGCTGGCTTCACTTTTGAGATTTGAGATTCTGTCTATATATTATATGTCTATGCTTAGAACTAACTCAGTTACAGATTCTTTAAGAAGAAGAATTGATGAAAAGGTAAAAAATAACAATTTAAAAATTTCACAAATAGCAATTTGAAAATTTCACAACTGAATCAAAAAACTTTCTAATTCAAATTAAATCGAAAAGGCATTGAAAACGGACACTGACACTGATAAACCGAATGTAACCAAAAATTATAAAAATATAAACTTAAATTATCACTCAAGATGGCTGGCCTCCATGAGAGATCAAGAACATACCCCCAAATAATATCATCGCAAGATGATGAATTAACAAAAGTAAATATAAATAATCAAATATATGTTGCAACATTAAATACTAGAACATTAAGTTCAGAAGAAAGAATACAAGAATTAAAATTAGCACTAGCAAATATTAAATGGAACAATTTAAGAATAGCCGAAGTTCAAAGGATAGATAACGAAATCTTAGTAAATGATAATGATGGTAATATTTTAAGCTATAAAGCCTTACTTATTACTCGCTATAATCCTATAATAGAACTAGAAATTAAGAAATAAGGAAAAGAAAAAAAAATAACCGACGTTATTGAAAATAATATACAACAAATAAATTTTTACAATACATACAAATTCTATAATTTTAAATAAATTTATATAAATTAAATTTTTCAAAAATAAATTGAAAAATTTGGCCTTGAAAATTTCTTGTGAAAAAAAAAATGCAAGAAGAAACAATATAGGTTATTTCTTTCCTCTTTCTCAACATGTTTTTCATCCCTTACTATCGTTTTTTTTTTTTTTTAGTTCTATAGCCAGTGGCGGAACTAGTGGACGCAGGACCCTGCATTGCGGGGGGGGCCACCAGCTATAGGGGGCCCAAAATTATTATTAAAAAACAATTACAATCATTTTTTTATATACATACACTGAAACTTTTTTACCAGTAATAGTGTTGTTCACAAATATAAAACTCATTGAATACTTACTGCTGCTGTGAATGGCTATTACACTTTAAACCAAATATTTAACTAGAAATATTTTTAAATTAACATTCTTTGTCTTTTTAAAATTACATGTGCAATAGAAAAAGTGGTGTGGCATTTTTCAATTTAATTATATTGTATTTGACAAAAGTTAAAATTTGTTGCAATTTAAATTTCATAAATTAACTTTTAAGTGTAAGTTCTCCTTATTAATTTTACAAGCTAAAGTTTCTGTTCTATAAGAAAATTTTTAATTTCTTATTTTTTCTGCATTACTATAGTATTGTAAGTCTTCAATATATTTATTCAACAAATATCTTGGTAATAAAATATCGAATCTCATTTATTTACGTGATACAAGTATTAATATATAGTTGAATATATATATTTAATTTTTAATTAAGAAAAGGTAATTATTTATTAATTTATAGTAATTTAGAATTTAGACTATTAAAATGAAAAAAAACTTAGTAACACAAACGGTGTAGCAAAAATAAAAAAATTAAAAGAAACAAAAGCCAGTTTAGCTAAATTACCGAAGCTAACGAAGGTTTTGAAACAAACCGAAACGCAAACGGTAACGACGTTGGAAAGTCAATAATCTGAAAATGTGGTATTGGTATGTTTAAATTAGTTAGTACAACAGTATTATATCGAAGAAACTACGGCAAGAATCTACCGAAATGAAGAAAACGAAGCTTCAAACGCAGATACGTATAACGATATTGACCAAATTAATTTAACAAAATCAAGCGGATTGTTTTACCATGAAAATTTGGAAAACAATCCGCTTGATTTTGTTAAATTAATTTGGTCAATATCGGTATACGTATCTGCGTTTGAAGCAAACAAAAGATATTAAGAAATTTTTTGTATTATCTGAACGCTTGGTAAACACCGTTTAAGCGATCTTGCAATGCTTTCCATTGAAGCAAAAGTGGCTGGAAAAAGGAAATAAAAAGAGCATCATTACTGATTTTGCCAATATTAAGTTAAGGAGGAATATTTAAGGTCCTTAATGGACCTTAATATTTTAGGTCCATTAAGTTTAAGTTTCGTTCGTATATTATTTTTATTTTGATTTTGATATGATATATATAAAATAAATATCTAACATGATTTTGTTAAAAAAAATTTGGGAGAATATTTTATTTTTACGCGAGGGAGCCCAAATTTTGAAGTTCCGTGTTATGACCCATTCGGTGCCACATAATTTTCAAGGCCCAGCGAAGGGGCTGGGAGTTGGGGCTATTTTCAAAAAAGTCATGTGGGGTATCAAATTAAAGGTATTGATGAGTACATCACGTTGGGTAGTGTTTCGGGTATCTGCGGGGCTCCCAAAAAATGGGGCCAAAAATGAAAAAAAATCATGTGGGGTATCAAATTAAAGGTCTGGAAGAGTAGATATCTTTCGGGCAAGTAATGGTAGTGTTTGACGTTACGTGGGTCATGTGGAGGCTTGAAAAATTCATGTTTTTTTCACCTGAGCATACCTCCTAAACGGCTGTACCATTTAACTCAAATTTGGAAGTTAAGCTCGTGCTATGACCCATTTGGGGCCACATAATTTTCATGGCCGGGCGATGAGGCGTGTAAGGGGGCCTATTTTCAAAAAGTCATGTGAGGTATCAAATTAAAGGTATTGATGGGTACATCTCCTTGGGTAGTGTTTAGGGTAACGAGTACTATGTGGGTCCCCCAAAAATGGGGCAAAAAATATAAAATACATATGGGGTATCAAGGTCTGGAAGAACAGATATTTTTGGGGCAAGTAATAGTTGTTTTAGGGCAACAAGAGTCATACGGGAGCCTGCAAAATGGGGCCAAAAATAATAAAAATTATATGGGGTATGAAATTAAGGTCTCGATGAGTACATCTCGTTGGGTAATGTTTCAGGTAAAACGGGCCATATGATTTTCATATGAAAAATAACAAATATATGTATGTACCTATATATAAAAATATATACAGTATATATATATATGTATACAATATGACAATATGAGCCGTTTATTTTGCAAGTAGCATATAAGTGACCTTTCGCGAAACATGAGTTAGAGCTATTTATAATTACCCGCTCAAATATATATTGTATATATACAGGGTGAACATGAAATACCTGATCCACGACACACTACGGTATTCCTTGATTCATTCTGAGCAAAAAAATGTATGGGCATTTTTTTGAAAGCGTGACCCCCCTTTTTACGATGCTATGTTAAAAAAATAAGTAGCTACATATTTTGGTTTATATCTTTGGAGTGGATCAATACATCAGTTTGGTTCATATCTCATTAGATTGGTAATAAAATTTCCTTTAAAACGAGCTTGTATTTTTCAAACCACATAAAAACCTGAAATTTGTTTAAAAAAAATTTTAAATTCGCCAAAAATACCTCTCCCCTCAAAATTTTTTCCTCCATATGAACTAATTTTTCTACACTAAAAGTTGCGCACATTTACTACCTACCAAATAAAAAAAAAAAAAAAACAATCTATCTGTCTCGTAACGCCTAAAATTTTTAATGTTTGCCATTATTCCTAGAATAATGAGATGAAAAAAATTAAGTGTTAAGTACCAGTACCGGTAACATTTGTGAGGTAAAATTTATCTTACCTTTAAATCAATTTTTAAGGTAAAATAAAGGCATTTCATGTTCACCCTGTATTATACAATATAATATATATAATATTGCATATATATATGTATATATTATAGTAAATATATATAAACAAAATAAAAATTCTACAGCTTCTGACTAAAACTTAAAATATTTGACCGACTAAAAAGTATAAAATAAAAAATAAATAAAAAAAACATTTTTTAAAAATATTTTCCTTTATAAATAATAATATGCGACTAAAAATAAATAAATAAGAATACTAAAATCATATAATCTTACATTTGTATCTAGAGTTAATGGTAAATTGTAGTAGGGAACTGCAAACGTACTAGATTAGAGATTCAGTAAAGGTAAAGTAGAACTGATCAAAATTAATGGTAGCAAATCTGATCAGAATTAATAGTATGTAAAGAGATCTTATGAGAATTAATAGAATTTATCAGAATCAATGATATTTATAAGGGGTCTACTTCCCTTTTACTATATTTTACCTTTACGAAATCTCTAATCTAGTACATTTGCAGTTCCCTACTACAATTTACCATTAATTCTAGATACAAATGTAAGATTATATAATTTTAGTATTCTTATTTATTTATTTTTCGTCGCATATTATTATTTATAAAGGAAAGTATTTTTAAAAAATGTTTTTTTTATTTATTTTTTAAATTTTCTTTTATTCATATTAGTAGGGATACAAACCAATTTATTTAAACGCCAAAAACTAACAAGAACTCTGCCGGCTGTAGCGCTAGTGGCAAAAATTAACTAAAGTTGTGCATTTTTCTGGTTTATAAGTAATTTTTTTTATGTTTGCATTATTATTTAAGCTTACGTTTAATTTTTTATAATTATAAAATAAGTTTTATGAAAAAAATAAATACTTTTCATTAAATATTACAATTTTCTTATTCTTTATATAAACTTGAAAAAATATCCCAGAAAAAGGGAACAACATAAGGAAATTGAGTTTGTGTTTATATTACTTTTTATGTTGCAACATAAAAAGCATATTCAATGCTGGCTTCACTTTTGAGATTTGAGATTCTGTCTATATATTATATGTCTATGCTTAGAACTAACTCAGTTACAGATTCTTTAAGAAGAAGAATTGATGAAAAGGTAAAAAATAATAATTTAAAAATTTCACAAATAGCAATTTGAAAATTTCACAACTGAATCAAAAAACTTTCTAATTCAAATAAAATCGAAAAGGCATTGAAAACGGACACTGACAATGATAAACCGAATGTAACCAAAAATTATAAAAATATAAACTTAAATTATCACTCAAGATGGCTGGCCTCCATGAGAGATCAAGAACATACCCCCAAATAATATCATCGCAAGATGATGAATTAACAAAAGTAAATATAAATAATCAAATATATGTTGCAACATTAAATACTAGAACATTAAGTTCAGAAGAAAGAATACAAGAATTAAAATTAGCACTAGCAAATATTAAATGGAACAATTTAAGAATAGCCGAAGTTCAAAGGATAGATAACGAAATCTTAGTAAATGATAATGATGGTAATATTTTAAGCTATAAAGCCTTACTTATTACTCGCTATAATCCTATAATAGAACTAGAAATTAAGAAATAAGGAAAAGAAAAAAAAATAACCGACGTTATTGAAAATAATATACAACAAATAAATTTTTACAATACATACAAATTCTATAATTTTAAATAAATTTATATAAATTAAATTTTTCAAAAATAAATTGAAAAATTTGGCCTTGAAAATTTCTTGTGAAAAAAAAAATGCAAGAAGAAACAATATAGGTTATTTCTTTCCTCTTTCTCAACATGTTTTTCATCCCTTACTATCGTTTTTTTTTTTTTTTAGTTCTATAGCCAGTGGCGGAACTAGTGGACGCAGGACCCTGCATTGCGGGGGGGGGCCACCAGCTATAGGGGGCCCAAAATTATTATTAAAAAACAATTACAATCATTTTTTTATATACATACACTGAAACTTTTTTACCGCAGTAATAGTGTTGTTCACAAATATAAAACTCATTGAATACTTACTGCTGCTGTGAATGGCTATTACACTTTAAACCAAATATTTAACTAGAAATATTTTTAAATTAACATTCTTTGTCTTTTTAAAATTACATGTGCAATAGAAAAAGTGGTGTGGCATTTTTCAATTTAATTAGATTGTATTTGACAAAAGTTAAAATTTGTTGCAATTTAAATTTCATAAATTAACTTTTAAGTGTAAGTTCTCCTTATTAATTTTACAAGCTAAAGTTTCTGTTCTATAAGAAAATTTTTAATTTCTTATTTTTTCTGCATTACTATAGTATTGTAAGTCTTCAATATATTTATTCAACAAATATCTTGGTAATAAAATATCGAATCTCATTTATTTACGTGATACAAGTATTAATATATAGTTGAATATATATATTTAATTTTTAATTAAGAAAAGGTAATTATTTATTAATTTATAGTAATTTAGAATTTAGACTATTAAAATGAAAAAAAACTTAGTAACACAAACGGTGTAGCAAAAAGAAAAAAATTAAAAGAAACAAAAGCCAGTTTAGCTAAATTACCGAAGCTAACGAAGGTTTTGAAACAAACCGAAACGCAAACGGTAACGACGTTGGAAAGTCAATAATCTGAAAATGTGGTATTGGTATGTTTAAATTAGTTAGTACAACAGTATTATATCGAAGAAACTACGGCAAGAATCTACCGAAATGAAGAAAACGAAGCTTCAAACGCAGATACGTATAACGATATTGACCAAATTAATTTAACAAAATCAAGCGGATTGTTTTACCATGAAAATTTGGAAAACAATCCGCTTGATTTTGTTAAATTAATTTGGTCAATATCGGTATACGTATCTGCGTTTGAAGCAAACAAAAGATATTAAGAAATTTTTTGTATTATCTGAACGCTTGGTAAACACCGTTTAAGCGATCTTGCAATGCTTTCCATTGAAGCAAAAGTGGCTGGAAAAAGGAAATAAAAAGAGCATCATTACTGATTTTGCCAATATTAAGTTAGGGAGGAATATTTAAGGTCCTTAATGGACCTTAATATTTTAGGTCCATTAAGTTTAAGTTTCGTTCGTATATTATTTTTATTTTGATTTTGATATGATATATATAAAATAAATATCTAACATGATTTTGTTAAAAAAAATTTGGGAGAATATTTTATTTTTACGCGAGGGAGCCCAAATTTTGAAGTTCCGTGTTATGACCCATTCGGTGCCACATAATTTTCAAGGCCCAGCGAAGGGGCTGGGAGTTGGGGCTATTTTCAAAAAAGTCATGTGGGGTATCAAATTAAAGGTATTGATGAGTACATCACGTTGGGTAGTGTTTCGGGTAACTGCGGGGCTCCCAAAAAATGGGGCCAAAAATGAAAAAAAATCATGTGGGGTATCAAATTAAAGGTCTGGAAGAGTAGATATCTTTCGGGCAAGTAATGGTAGTGTTTGACGTTACGTGGGTCATGTGGAGGCTTGAAAAATTCATGTTTTTTTCACCTGAGCATACCTCCTAAACGGCTGTACCATTTAACTCAAATTTGGAAGTTAAGCTCGTGCTATGACCCATTTGGGGCCACATAATTTTCATGGCCGGGCGATGAGGCGTGTAAGGGGGCCTATTTTCAAAAAGTCATGTGAGGTATCAAATTAAAGGTATTGATGGGTACATCTCCTTGGGTAGTGTTTCGGGTAACGAGTACTATGTGGGTCCCCCAAAAATGGGGCCAAAAATATAAAATACATATGGGGTATCAAGGTCTGGAAGAACAGATATTTTTGGGGCAAGTAATAGTTGTTTTAGGGCAACAAGAGTCATACGGGAGCCTGCAAAATGGGGCCAAAAATAATAAAAATTATATGGGGTATGAAATTAAGGTCTCGATGAGTACATCTCGTTGGGTAATGTTTCAGGTAAAACGGGCCATATGATTTTCATATGAAAAATAACAAATATATGTATGTACCTATATATAAAAATATATACAGTATATATATATATGTATACAATATGAGCCGTTTATTTTGCAAGTAGCATATAAGTGACCTTTCGCGAAACATGAGTTAGAGCTATTTATAATTACCCGCTCAAATATATATTGTATATATACAGGGTGAACATGAAATACCTGATCCACGACACACTACGGTATTCCTTGATTCATTCTGAGCAAAAAAATGTATGGGCATTTTTTTGAAAGCGTGACCCCCCTTTTTACGATTCTATGTTAAAAAAATAAGTAGCTACATATTTTGGTTTATATCTTTGGAGTGGATCAATACATCAGTTTGGTTCATATCTCATTAGATTGGTAATAAAATTTCCTTTAAAACGAGCTTGTATTTTTGAAACCACATAAAAACCTGAAATTTGTTTAAAAAAAATTTTAAATTCGCCAAAAATACCTCTCCCCTCAAAAATTTTTCCTCCATATGAACTAATTTTTCTACACTAAAAGTTGCGCACATTTACTACCTACCAAATAAAAAAAAAAAAAAAACAATCTATCTGTCTCGTAACGCCTAAAATTTTTAATGTTTGCCATTATTCCTAGAATAATGAGATGAAAAAAATTAAGTGTTAAGTACCAGTACCGGTAACATTTGTGAGGTAAAATTTATCTTACCTTTAAATCAATTTTTAAGGTAAAATAAAGGCATTTCATGTTCACCCTGTATTATACAATATAATATATATAATATTGCATATATATATGTATATATTATAGTAAATATATATAAACAAAATAAAAATTCTACAGCTTCTGACTAAAACTTAAAATATATGACCGACTAAAAAGTATAAAATAAAAAATAAATAAAAAAAACATTTTTTAAAAATATTTTCCTTTATAAATAATAATATGCGACTAAAAATAAATAAATAAGAATACTAAAATCATATAATCTTACATTTGTATCTAGAGTTAATGGTAAATTGTAGTAGGGAACTGCAAACGTACTAGATTAGAGATTCAGTAAAGGTAAAGTAGAACTGATCAAAATTAATGGTAGCAAATCTGATCAGAATTAATAGTATGTAAAGAGATCTTATGAGAATTAATAGAATTTATCAGAATCAATGATATTTATAAGGGGTCTACTTCCCTTTTACTATATTTTACCTTTACGAAATCTCTAATCTAGTACATTTGCAGTTCCCTACTACAATTTACCATTAATTCTAGATACAAATGTAAGATTATATAATTTTAGTATTCTTATTTATTTATTTTTCGTCGCATATTATTATTTATAAAGGAAAGTATTTTTAAAAAATGTTTTTTTTATTTATTTTTTAAATTTTCTTTTATTCATATTAGTAGGGATACAAACCAATTTATTTAAACGCCAAAAACTAACAAGAACTCTGCCGGCTGTAGCGCTAGTGGCAAAAATTAACTAAAGTTGTGCATTTTTCTGGTTTATAAGTAATTTTTTTTATGTTTGCATTATTATTTAAGCTTACGTTTAATTTTTTATAATTATAAAATAAGTTTTATGAAAAAAATAAATACTTTTCATTAAATATTACAATTTTCTTATTCTTTATATAAACTTGAAAAAATATCCCAGAAAAAGGGAACAACATAAGGAAATTGAGTTTGTGTTTATATTACTTTTTATGTTGCAACATAAAAAGCATATTCAATGCTGGCTTCACTTTTGAGATTTGAGATTCTGTCTATATATTATATGTCTATGCTTAGAACTAACTCAGTTACAGATTCTTTAAGAAGAAGAATTGATGAAAAGGTAAAAAATAATAATTTAAAAATTTCACAAATAGCAATTTGAAAATTTCACAACTGAATCAAAAAACTTTCTAATTCAAATAAAATCGAAAAGGCATTGAAAACGGACACTGACAATGATAAACCGAATGTAACCAAAAATTATAAAAATATAAACTTAAATTATCACTCAAGATGGCTGGCCTCCATGAGAGATCAAGAACATACCCCCAAATAATATCATCGCAAGATGATGAATTAACAAAAGTAAATATAAATAATCAAATATATGTTGCAACATTAAATACTAGAACATTAAGTTCAGAAGAAAGAATACAAGAATTAAAATTAGCACTAGCAAATATTAAATGGAACAATTTAAGAATAGCCGAAGTTCAAAGGATAGATAACGAAATCTTAGTAAATGATAATGATGGTAATATTTTAAGCTATAAAGCCTTACTTATTACTCGCTATAATCCTATAATAGAACTAGAAATTAAGAAATAAGGTATAGAAAAAAAAATAACCGACGTTATTGAAAATAATATACAACAAATAAATTTTTACAATACATACAAATTCTATAATTTTAAATAAATTTATATAAATTAAATTGAAAAATTTGGCCTTGAAAATTTCTTGTGAAAAAAAAAATGCAAGAAGAAACAATATAGGTTATTTCTTTACTCTTTCTCAACATGTTTTTCATCCCTTACTATCGTTTTTTTTTTTTTTTTTAGTTCTATAGCAAAAACAACGACAAGCAACAAAAGAAATATATATTTATTTTTTACTTTCCTTTTATTGAATTAACAATTTATGTTTTCCTCTCCTGGGCATAGGGCCTAAACGGTTTTACTGATTTAGCTGAAATTTAGAACTTAAGCTCGTGTTATGACCCATTCGGTGCCACATAATTTTCAAGGCCCAGCGAAGGGGCTGGGAGTTGGGGATATTTTCAAAAAAGTCATGTGGGGTATCAAATTAAAGGTATTGATGAGTACATCACGTTGGGTAGTGTTTCGGGTAACTGTGGGGCTCCCAAAAAATGGGGCCAAAAATGAAAAAAAAATCATGTGGGGTATCAAATTAAAGGTCTGGAAGAGTAGATATCTTTCGGGCAAGTAATGGTAGTGTTTGACGTTACGTGGGTCATGTGGAGGCTTGAAAAATTCATGTTTTTTTCACCTGAGCATACCTCCTAAACGGCTGTACCATTTAACTCAAATTTGGAAGTTAAGCTCGTGCTATGACCCATTTGGCGCCACATAATTTTCATGGCCGGGCGATGAGGCGTGTAAGGGGGCCTATTTTCAAAAAGTCATGTGAGGTATCAAATTAAAGGTATTGATGGGTACATCTCCTTGGGTAGTGTTTCGGGTAACGAGTACTATGTGGGTCCCCCAAAAATGGGGCCAAAAATAAAAAATACATATGGGGTATCAAGGTCTGGAAGAACAGATATTTTTGGGGCAAGTAATAGTTGTTTTAGGGCAACAAGAGTCATACGGGAGCCTGCAAAATGGGGCCAAAAATAATAAAAATTATATGGGGTATGAAATTAAGGTCTCGATGAGTACATCTCGTTGGGTAATGTTTCAGGTAAAACGGGCCATATGATTTTCATATGAAAAATAACAAATATATGTATGTACCTATATATAAAAATATATACATTATATATATATATGTATACAATATGAGCCGTTTATTTTGCAAGTAGCATATAAGTGACCTTTCGCGAAACATGAGTTAGAGCTATTTATAATTACCCGCTCAAATATATATTGTATATATACAGGGTGAACATGAAATACCTGATCCACGACACACTACGGTATTCCTTGATTCATTCTGAGCAAAAAAATGTATGGGCATTTTTTTGAAAGCATGACCCCCCTTTTTACGATTCTATGTTAAAAAAATAAGTAGCTACATATTTTGGTTTATATCTTTGGAGTGGATCAATACATCAGTTTGGTTCATATCTCATTAGATTGGTAATAAAATTTCCTTTAAAACGAGCTATAGAAAATTTCTGGTTTTTATGTGGTTTGGAAACTACAAGCCCGCAAAATTTTAAATTCTCCAAAAATACCTCTCCCCTCAAAAACTTTTCCTCCATATGAACTAATTTTTCTACACTAAAAGTTGCGCACATTTACTACCTACCAAATAAAAAAATATATATAAACAAAATAAAAATTCTACAGCTTCTGACTAAAACTTAAAATATTTGACCGACTAAAAAGTATAAAATAAAAAATAAATAAAAAAAACATTTTTTAAAAATATTTTCCTTTATAAATAATAATATGCGACTAAAAATAAATAAATAAGAATACTAAAATTATATAATCTTACATTTGTATCTAGAGTTAATGGTAAATTGTAGTAGGGAACTGCAAACGTACTAGATTATAGATTCAGTAAAGGTAAAGTAGAACTGATCAAAGTTAATGGTAGCAAATCTGATCAGAATTAATAGTATGTAAAGAGATCTTATGAGAATTAATAGAATTTATCAGAATCAATGATATTTATAAGGGGTCTACTTCCCTTTTACTATATTTTACCTTTACGAAATCTCTAATCTAGTACATTTGCAGTTCCCTACTACAATTTACCATTAATTCTAGATACAAATGTAAGATTATATAATTTTAGTATTCTTATTTATTTATTTTTCGTCGCATATTATTATTTATAAAGGAAAGTATTTTTAAAAAATGTTTTTTTTATTTATTTTTTAAATTTTCTTTTATTCATATTAGTAGGGATACAAACCAATTTATTTAAACGCCAAAAACTAACAAGAACTCTGCCGGTTGTAGCGCTAGTGGCAAAAATTAACTAAAGTTGTGCATTTTTCTGGTTTATAAGTAATTTTTTTTATGTTTGCATTATTATTTAAGCTTACGTTTAATTTTTTATAATTATTATAAAATAAGTTTTATGAAAAAAATAAATACTTTTCATTAAATATTACAATTTTCTTATTCTTTATATAAACTTGAAAAAATATCCCAGAAAAAGGGAACAACATAAGGAAATTGAGTTTGCGTTTATATTACTTTTTATGTTGCAACATAAAAAGCATATTCAATGCTGGCTTCACTTTTGAGATTTGAGATTCTGTCTATATATTATATGTCTATGCTTAGAACTAACTCAGTTACAGATTCTTTAAGAAGAAGAATTGATGAAAAGGTAAAAAATAATAATTTAAAAATTTCACAAATAGCAATTTGAAAATTTCACAACTGAATCAAAAAACTTTCTAATTCAAATAAAATCGAAAAGGCATTGAAAACGGACACTGACAATGATAAACCGAATGTAACCAAAAATTATAAAAATATAAACTTAAATTATCACTCAAGATGGCTGGCCTCCATGAGAGATCAAGAACATACCCCCAAATAATATCATCGCAAGATGATGAATTAACAAAAGTAAATATAAATAATCAAATATATGTTGCAACATTAAATACTAGAACATTAAGTTCAGAAGAAAGAATACAAGAATTAAAATTAGCACTAGCAAATATTAAATGGAACAATTTAAGAATAGCCGAAGTTCAAAGGATAGATAACGAAATCTTAGTAAATGATAATGATGATAATATTTTAAGCTATAAAGCCTTACTTATTACTCGCTATAATCCTATAATAGAACTAGAAATTAAGAAATAAGGTATAGAAAAAAAAAATAACCGACGTTATTGAAAATAATATACAACAAATAAATTTTTACAATACATACAAATTCTATAATTTTAAATAAATTTATATAAATTAAATTTTTCAAAAATAAATTGAAAAATTTGGCCTTGCAAATTTCTTGTGAAAAAAAAAATGCAAGAAGAAACAATATAGGTTATTTCTTTCCTCTTTCTCAACATGTTTTTCATCCCTTACTATCGTTTTTTTTTTTTTTAGTTCTATAGCAAAAACAACGACAAGCAACAAAAGAAATATATATTTATTTTTTACTTTCCTTTTATTGAATTTACAATTTATGTTTTCCTCTCCTGGGCATAGGGCCTAAACGGTTTTACTGATTTAGCTGAAATTTAGAACTTAAGCTCGTGTTATGACCCATTCGGTGCCACATAATTTTCAAGGCCCAGCGAAGGGGCTGGGAGTTGGGGATATTTTCAAAAAAGTCATGTGGGGTATCAAAATAAAGGTATTGATGAGTACATCACGTTGGGTAGTGTTTCGGGTAACTGTGGGGCTCCCAAAAAATGGGGCCAAAAATGAAAAAAAATCATGTGGGGTATCAAATTAAAGGTCTGGAAGAGTAGATATCTTTCGGGCAAGTAATGGTAGTGTTTGACGTTACGTGGGTCATGTGGAGGCTTGAAAAATTCATGTTTTTTTCACCTGAGCATACCTCCTAAAGGGCTGTACCATTTAACTCAAATTTGGAAGTTAAGCTCGTGCTATGACCCATTCGGTGCCACATAATTTTCAAGGCCCAGCAAAGGGGCTGGGAGTTGGGGATATTTTCAAAAAAGTCATGTGGGGTATCAAATTAAAGGTATTGATGAGTACATCACGTTGGGTAGTGTTTCGGGTAACTGTGGGGCTCCCAAAAAATGGGGCCAAAAATGAAAAAAAAATCATGTGGGGTATCAAATTAAAGGTCTGGAAGAGTAGATATCTTTCGGGCAAGTAATGGTAGTGTTTGACGTTACGTGGGTCATGTGGAGGCTTGAAAAATTCATGTTTTTTTCACCTGAGCATACCTCCTAAACGGCTGTACCATTTAACTCAAATTTGGAAGTTAAGCTCGTGCTATGACCCATTTGGCGCCACATAATTTTCATGGCCGGGCGATGAGGCGTGTAAGGGGGCCTATTTTCAAAAAGTCATGTGAGGTATCAAATTAAAGGTATTGATGGGTACATCTCCTTGGGTAGTGTTTCGGGTAACGAGTACTATGTGGGTCCCCCAAAAATGGGGCCAAAAATAAAAAATACATATGGGGTATCAAGGTCTGGAAGAACAGATATTTTTGGGGCAAGTAATAGTTGTTTTAGGGCAACAAGAGTCATACGGGAGCCTGCAAAATGGGGCCAAAAATAATAAAAATTATATGGGGTATGAAATTAAGGTCTCGATGAGTACATCTCGTTGGGTAATGTTTCAGGTAAAACGGGCCATATGATTTTCATATGAAAAATAACAAATATATGTATGTACCTATATATAAAAATATATACATTATATATATATATGTATACAATATGAGCCGTTTATTTTGCAAGTAGCATATAAGTGACCTTTCGCGAAACATGAGTTAGAGCTATTTATAATTACCCGCTCAAATATATATTGTATATATACAGGGTGAACATGAAATACCTGATCCACGACACACTACGGTATTCCTTGATTCATTCTGAGCAAAAAAATGTATGGGCATTTTTTTGAAAGCATGACCCCCCTTTTTACGATTCTATGTTAAAAAAATAAGTAGCTACATATTTTGGTTTATATCTTTGGAGTGGATCAATACATCAGTTTGGTTCATATCTCATTAGATTGGTAATAAAATTTCCTTTAAAACGAGCTATAGAAAATTTCTGGTTTTTATGTGGTTTGGAAACTACAAGCCCGCAAAATTTTAAATTCTCCAAAAATACCTCTCCCCTCAAAAACTTTTCCTCCATATGAACTAATTTTTCTACACTAAAAGTTGCGCACATTTACTACCTACCAAATAAAAAAATATATATAAACAAAATAAAAATTCTACAGCTTCTGACTAAAACTTAAAATATTTGACCGACTAAAAAGTATAAAATAAAAAATAAATAAAAAAAACATTTTTTAAAAATATTTTCCTTTATAAATAATAATATGCGACTAAAAATAAATAAATAAGAATACTAAAATTATATAATCTTACATTTGTATCTAGAGTTAATGGTAAATTGTAGTAGGGAACTGCAAACGTACTAGATTAGAGATTCAGTAAAGGTAAAGTAGAACTGATCAAAGTTAATGGTAGCAAATCTGATCAGAATTAATAGTATGTAAAGAGATCTTATGAGAATTAATAGAATTTATCAGAATCAATGATATTTATAAGGGGTCTACTTCCCTTTTACTATATTTTACCTTTACGAAATCTCTAATCTAGTACATTTGCAGTTCCCTACTACAATTTACCATTAATTCTAGATACAAATGTAAGATTATATAATTTTAGTATTCTTATTTATTTATTTTTCGTCGCATATTATTATTTATAAAGGAAAGTATTTTTAAAAAATGTTTTTTTTATTTATTTTTTAAATTTTCTTTTATTCATATTAGTAGGGATACAAACCAATTTATTTAAACGCCAAAAACTAACAAGAACTCTGCCGGTTGTAGCGCTAGTGGCAAAAATTAACTAAAGTTGTGAATTTTTCTGGTTTATAAGTAATTTTTTTTATGTTTGCATTATTATTTAAGCTTACGTTTAATTTTTTATAATTATTATAAAATAAGTTTTATGAAAAAAATAAATACTTTTCATTAAATATTACAATTTTCTTATTCTTTATATAAACTTGAAAAAATATCCCAGAAAAAGGGAACAACATAAGGAAATTGAGTTTGCGTTTATATTACTTTTTATGTTGCAACATAAAAAGCATATTCAATGCTGGCTTCACTTTTGAGATTTGAGATTCTGTCTATATATTATGCTTAGAACTAACTCAGTTACAGATTCTTTAAGAAGAAGAATTGATGAAAAGGTAAAAAATAACAATTTAAAAATTTCACAAATAGCAATTTGAAAATTTCACAACTGAATCAAAAAACTTTCTAATTCAAATAAAATCGAAAAGGCATTGAAAACGGACACTGACACTGATAAACCGAATGTAACCAAAAATTATAAAAATATAAACTTAAATTATCACTCAAGATGGCTGGCCTCCATGAGAGATCAAGAACATACCCCCAAATAATATCATCGCAAGATGATGAATTAACAAAAGTAAATATAAATAATCAAATATATGTTGCAACATTAAATACTAGAACATTAAGTTCAGAAGAAAGAAAACAAGAATTAAAATTAGCACTAGCAAATATTAAATGGAACAATTTAAGAATAGCCGAAGTTCAAAGGATAGATAACGAAATCTTAGTAAATGATAATGATGGTAATATTTTAAGCTATAAAGCCTTACTTATTACTCGCTATAATCCTATAATAGAACTAGAAATTAAGAAATAAGGAAAAGAAAAAAAAATAACCGACGTTATTGAAAATAATATACAACAAATAAATTTTTACAATACATACAAATTCTATAATTTTAAATAAATTTATATAAATTAAATTTTTCAAAAATAAATTGAAAAATTTGGCCTTGAAAATTTCTTGTGAAAAAAAAAATGCAAGAAGAAACAATATAGGTTATTTCTTTACTCTTTCTCAACATGTTTTTCATCCCTTACTATCGTTTTTTTTTTTTTTTAGTTCTATAGCAAAAACAACGACAAGCAACAAAAGAAATATATATTTATTTTTTACTTTCCTTTTATTGAATTTACAATTTATATTTTCCTCTCCTGGGCATAGGGCCTAAACGGTTTTACTGATTTAGCTGAAATTTAGAACTTAAGCTCGTGTTATAACCCATTCGGTGCCACATAATTTTCAAGGCCCAGCGAAGGGGCTGGGAGTTGGGGCTATTTTCAAAAAAGTCATGTGGGGTATCAAATTAAAGGTATTGATGAGTACATCACGTTGGGTAGTGTTTCGGGTAACTGTGGGGCTCCCAAAAAATGGGGCCAAAAATGAAAAAAAATCATGTGGGGTATCAAATTAAAGGTCTGGAAGAGTAGATATCTTTCGGGCAAGTAATGGTAGTGTTTGACGTTACGTGGGTCATGTGGAGGCTTGAAAAATTCATGTTTTTTTCACCTGAGCATACCTCCTAAACGGCTGTACCATTTAACTCAAATTTGGAAGTTAAGCTCGTGCTATGACCCATTTGGCGCCACATAATTTTCATGGCCGGGCGATGAGGCGTGTAAGGGGGCCTATTTTCAAAAAGTCATGTGAGGTATCAAATTAAAGGTATTGATGGGTACATCTCCTTGGGTAGTGTTTCGGGTAACGAGTACTATGTGGGTCCCCCAAAAATGGGGCCAAAAATAAAAAATACATATGGGGTATCAAGGTCTGGAAGAACAGATATTTTTGGGGCAAGTAATAGTTGTTTTAGGGCAACAAGAGTCATACGGGAGCCTGCAAAATGGGGCCAAAAATAATAAAAATTATATGGGGTATGAAATTAAGGTCTCGATGAGTACATCTCGTTGGGTAATGTTTCAGGTAAAACGGGCCATATGATTTTCATATGAAAAATAACAAATATATGTATGTACCTATATATAAAAATATATACATTATATATATATATGTATACAATATGAGCCGTTTATTTTGCAAGTAGCATATAAGTGACCTTTCGCGAAACATGAGTTAGAGCTATTTATAATTACCCGCTCAAATATATATTGTATATATACAGGGTGAACATGAAATACCTGATCCACGACACACTACGGTATTCCTTGATTCATTCTGAGCAAAAAAATGTATGGGCATTTTTTTGAAAGCATGACCCCCCTTTTTACGATTCTATGTTAAAAAAATAAGTAGCTACATATTTTGGTTTATATCTTTGGAGTGGATCAATACATCAGTTTGGTTCATATCTCATTAGATTGGTAATAAAATTTCCTTTAAAACGAGCTATAGAAAATTTCTGGTTTTTATGTGGTTTGGAAACTACAAGCCCGCAAAATTTTAAATTCTCCAAAAATACCTCTCCCCTCAAAAACTTTTCCTCCATATGAACTAATTTTTCTACACTAAAAGTTGCGCACATTTACTACCTACCAAATAAAAAAATATATATAAACAAAATAAAAATTCTACAGCTTCTGACTAAAACTTAAAATATTTGACCGACTAAAAAGTATAAAATAAAAAATAAATAAAAAAAAACATTTTTTAAAAATATTTTCCTTTATAAAAATTAATATGCGACTAAAAATAAATAAATAAGAATACTAAAATTATATAATCTTACATTTGTATCTAGAGTTAATGGTAAATTGTAGTAGGGAACTGCAAACGTACTAGATTAGAGATTCAGTAAAGGTAAAGTAGAACTGATCAAAGTTAATGGTAGCAAATCTGATCAGAATTAATAGTATGTAAAGAGATCTTATGAGAATTAATAGAATTTATCAGAATCAATGATATTTATAAGGGGTCTACTTCCCTTTTACTATATTTTACCTTTACGAAATCTCTAATCTAGTACATTTGCAGTTCCCTACTACAATTTACCATTAATTCTAGATACAAATGTAAGATTATATAATTTTAGTATTCTTATTTATTTATTTTTCGTCGCATATTATTATTTATAAAGGAAAGTATTTTTAAAAAATGTTTTTTTTATTTATTTTTTAAATTTTCTTTTATTCATATTAGTAGGGATACAAACCAATTTATTTAAACGCCAAAAACTAACAAGAACTCTGCCGGCTAGAGCGCTAGTGGCAAAAATTAACTAAAGTTGTGCATTTTTCTGGTTTATAAGTAAATTTTTTTATGTTTGCATTATTATTTAAGCTTACGTTTAATTTTTTATAATTATAAAATAAGTTTTATGAAAAAAATAAATACTTTTCATAAATATTAGAATTTTCTTATTCTTTATATAAACTTGAAAAAATATCCCAGAAAAAGGGAACAACACAAGGAAATTGAGTTTGCGTTTATATTACTTTTTATTTTGCAACATAAAAAGCATATTCAATGCTGGCTTCACTTTTGAGATTTGAGATTCTGTCTATATATTATGCTTAGAACTAACTCAGTTACAGATTCTTTAAGAAGAAGAATTGATGAAAAGGTAAAAAATAACAATTTAAAAATTTCACAAATAGCAATTTGAAAATTTCACAACTGAATCAAAAAACTTTCTAATTCAAATAAAATCGAAAAGGCATTGAAAACGGACACTGACACTGATAAACCGAATGTAACCAAAAATTATAAAAATATAAACTTAAATTATCACTCAAGATGGCTGGCCTCCATGAGAGATCAAGAACATACCCCCAAATAATATCATCGCAAGATGATGAATTAACAAAAGTAAATATAAATAATCAAATATATGTTGCAACATTAAATACTAGAACATTAAGTTCAGAAGAAAGAAAACAAGAATTAAAATTAGCACTAGCAAATATTAAATGGAACAATTTAAGAATAGCCGAAGTTCAAAGGATAGATAACGAAATCTTAGTAAATGATAATGATGGTAATATTTTAAGCTATAAAGCCTTACTTATTACTCGCTATAATCCTATAATAGAACTAGAAATTAAGAAATAAGGAAAAGAAAAAAAAATAACCGACGTTATTGAAAATAATATACAACAAATAAATTTTTACAATACATACAAATTCTATAATTTTAAATAAATTTATATAAATTAAATTTTTCAAAAATAAATTGAAAAATTTGGCCTTGAAAATTTCTTGTGAAAAAAAAAATGCAAGAAGAAACAATATAGGTTATTTCTTTACTCTTTCTCAACATGTTTTTCATCCCTTACTATCGTTTTTTTTTTTTTTTAGTTCTATAGCAAAAACAACGACAAGCAACAAAAGAAATATATATTTATTTTTTACTTTCCTTTTATTGAATTTACAATTTATATTTTCCTCTCCTGGGCATAGGGCCTAAACGGTTTTACTGATTTAGCTGAAATTTAGAACTTAAGCTCGTGTTATAACCCATTCGGTGCCACATAATTTTCAAGGCCCAGCGAAGGGGCTGGGAGTTGGGGCTATTTTCAAAAAAGTCATGTGGGGTATCAAATTAAAGGTATTGATGAGTACATCACGTTGGGTAGTGTTTCGGGTAACTGTGGGGCTCCCAAAAAATGGGGCCAAAAATGAAAAAAAATCATGTGGGGTATCAAATTAAAGGTCTGGAAGAGTAGATATCTTTCGGGCAAGTAATGGTAGTGTTTGACGTTACGTGGGTCATGTGGAGGCATATTTGACCGACTAAAAAGTATAAAATAAAAAATAAATAAAAAAAACATTTTTTAAAAATATTTTCCTTTATAAATAATAATATGCGACTAAAAATAAATAAATAAGAATACTAAAATTATATAATCTTACATTTGTATCTAGAGTTAATGGTAAATTGTAGTAGGGAACTGCAAACGTACTAGATTAGAGATTCAGTAAAGGTAAAGTAGAACTGATCAAAATTAATGGTAGCAAATCTTATCAGAATTAATAGTATGTAAAGAGATCTTATGAGAATTAATAGAATTTATCAGAATCAATGATATTTATAAGGGGTCTACTTCCCTTTTACTATATTTTACCTTTACGAAATCTCTAATCTAGTACATTTGCAGTTCCCTACTACAATTTACCATTAATTCTAGATACAAATGTAAGATTATATAATTTTAGTATTCTTATTTATTTATTTTTCGTCGCATATTATTATTTATAAAGGAAAGTATTTTTAAAAAATGTTTTTTTTATTTATTTTTTAAATTTTCTTTTATTCATATTAGTAGGGATACAAACCAATTTATTTAAACGCCAAAAACTAACAAGAACTCTGCCGGCTGTAGCGCTAGTGGCAAAAATTAACTAAAGTTGTGCATTTTTCTGGTTTATAAGTAATTTTTTTTATGTTTGCATTATTATTTAAGCTTACGTTTAATTTTTTATAATTATAAAATAAGTTTTATGAAAAAAATAAATACTTTTCATTAAATATTACAATTTTCTTATTCTTTATATAAACTTGAAAAAATATACCAGAAAAAGGGAACAACATAAGGAAATTGAGTTTACGTTTATATTACTTTTTATGTTGCAACATAAAAAGCATATTCAATGCTGGCTTCACTTTTGAGATTTGAGATTCTGTCCATATATTATATGTCTATGCTTAGAACTAACTCAGTTACAGATTCTTTAAGAAGAAGAATTGATGAAAAGGTAAAAAATAACAATTTAAAAATTTCACAAATAGCAATTTGAAAATTTCACAACTGAATCAAAAAACTTTCTAATTCAAATAAAATCGAAAAGGCATTGAAAACGGACACTGACACTGATAAACCGAATGTAACCAAAAATTATAAAAATATAAACTTAAATTATCACTCAAGATGGCTGGCCTCCATGAGAGATCAAGAACATACCCCCAAATAATATCATCGCAAGATGATGAATTAACAAAAGTAAATATAAATAATCAAATATATGTTGCAACATTAAATACTAGAACATTAAGTTCAGAAGAAAGAATACAAGAATTAAAATTAGCACTAGCAAATATTAAATGGAACAATTTAAGAATAGCCGAAGTTCAAAGGATAGATAACGAAATCTTAGTAAATGATAATGATGGTAATATTTTATGCTATAAAGCCTTACTTATTACTCGCTATAATCCTATAATATAATAGAACTAGAAATTAAGAAATAAGGAAAAGAAAAAAAAATAACCGACGTTATTGAAAATAATATACAACAAATAAATTTTTACAATACATACAAATTCTATAATTTTAAATAAATTTATATAAATTAAATTTTTCAAAAATAAATTGAAAAATTTGGCCTTGAAAATTTCTTGTGAAAAAAAAAATGCAAGAAGAAACAATATAGGTTATTTCTTTCCTCTTTCTATAGTTCTATAGCAAAAACAACGACAAGCAACAAAAGATATATATATTTATTTTTTACTTTCCTTTTATTGAATTTACAATTTATATTTTCCTATCCTGGGCATAGGGCCTAAACGGTTTTACTGATTTAGCTGAAATTTAGAACTTAAGCTCGTGTTATGATCCATTCGGTGCCACATAATTTTCAAGGCCCAGCGAAGGGGCTGGGAGTTGGGGCTATTTTCAAAAAAGTCATGTGGGGTATCAAATTAAAGGTATTGATGAGTACATCACGTTGGGTAGTGTTTCGGGTAACTGTGGGGCTCCCAAAAAATGGGGCCAAAAATGAAAAAAAATCATGTGGGGTATCAAATTAAAGGTCTGGAAGAGTAGATATCTTTCGGGCAAGTAATGGTAGTGTTTGACGTTACGTGGGTCATGTGGAGGCTTGAAAAATTCATGTTTTTCACCTGAGCATACCTCCTAAACGGCTGTACCATTTAACTCAAATTTGGAAGTTAAGCTCGTGCTATGACCCATTTGGCGCCACATAATTTTCATGGCCGGGCGATGAGGCGTGTAAGGGGGCCTATTTTCAAAAAGTCATGTGAGGTATCAAATTAAAGGTATTGATGGGTACATCTCCTTGGGTAGTGTTTCGGGTAACGAGTACTATGTGGGTCCCCAAAAAATGGGGCCAAAAATATAAAATACATATGGGGTATCAAGGTCTGGAAGAACAGATATTTTTGGGGCAAGTAATAGTTGTTTTAGGGCAACAAGAATCATACGGGAGCCTGCAAAATGGGGCCAAAAACAATAAAAATTATATGGGGTATGAAATTAAGGTCTCGATGAGTACATCTCGTTGGGTAATGTTTCAGGTAAAACGGGCCATATGATTTTCATATGAAAAATAACAAATATATGTATGTACCTATATATAAAAATATATACATTATATATATATATGTATACAATATGAGCCGTTTATTTTGCAAGTAGCATATAAGTGACCTTTCGCGAAACATGAGTTAGAGCTATTTATAATTACCCGCTCAAATATATATTGTATATATACAGGGTGAACATGAAATACCTGATCCACGACACACTACGGTATTCCTTGATTCATTCTGAGCAAAAAAATGTATGGGCATTTTTTTGAAAGCGTGACGCCTGGGGCGGTACCCCTCTTTTTACGATTCTATGTTAAAAAAATAAGTAGCTACATATTTTGGTTTATATCTTTGGAGTGGATCAATACATCAGTTTGGTTCATATCTCATTAGATTGGTAATAAAATTTCCTTTAAAACGAGCTATAGAAAATTTCTGGTTTTTATGTGGTTTGGAAACTACAAGCCCGCAAACTTGAAATTTGTTTAAAAAAAATTTTAAATTCGCCAAAAATACCTCTCCCCTCAAAAATTTTTCCTCCATATGAACTAATTTTTCTACACTAAAAGTTGCGCACATTTACTACCTTTTTTTATTTATTTTTTAAATTTTCTTTTATTCATATTAGTAGGGATACAAACCAATTTATTTAAACGCCAAAAACTAACAAGAACTCTGCCGGCTGTAGCGCTAGTGGCAAAAATTAACTAAAGTTGTGCATTTTTCTGGTTTATAAGTAAATTTTTTTATGTTTGCATTATTATTTAAGCTTACGTTTAATTTTTTATAATTATAAAATAAGTTTTATGAAAAAAATAAATACTTTTCATTAAATATTACAATTTTCTTATTCTTTATATAAACTTGAAAAAATATCCCAGAAAAAGGGAACAACATAAGGAAATTGACTTTGCGTTTATATTACTTTTTATGTTGCAACATAAAAAGCATATTCAATGCTGGCTTCACTTTTGAGATTTGAGATTCTGTCTATATATTATATGTCTATGCTTAGAACTAACTCAGTTACAGATTCTTTAAGAAGAAGAATTGATGAAAAGGTAAAAAATAACAATTTAAAAATTTCACAAATAGCAATTTGAAAATTTCACAACTGAATCAAAAAACTTTCTAATTCAAATAAAATCGAAAAGGCATTGAAAACGGACACTGACACTGATAAACCGAATGTAACCAAAAATTATAAAAATATGAACTTAAATTATCACTCAAGATGGCTGGCCTCCATGAGAGATCAAGAACATACCCCCAAATAATATCATCGCAAGATGATGAATTAACAAAAGTAAATATAAATAATCAAATATATGTTGCAACATTAAATACTAGAACATTAAGTTCAGAAGAAAGAATACAAGAATTAAAATTAGCACTAGCAAATATTAAATGGAACAATTTAAGAATAGCCGAAGTTCAAAGGATAGATAACGAAATCTTAGTAAATGATAATGATGGTAATATTTTAAGCTATAAAGCCTTACTTATTACTCGCTATAATCCTATAATAGAACTAGAAATTAAGAAATAAGGAAAAGAAAAAAAAAATAACCGACGTTATTGAAAATAATATACAACAAATAAATTTTTACAATACATACAAATTCTATAATTTTAAATAAATTTATATAAATTAAATTTTTCAAAAATAAATTGAAAAATTTGGCCTTGAAAATTTCTTGTGAAAAAAAAAATGCAAGAAGAAACAATATAGGTTATTTCTTTCATCCCTTACTATCGTTTTTTTTTTTTTTTTTTTAGTTCTATAGCAAAAACAACGACAAGCAACAAAAGATATATATATTTATTTTTTACTTTCCTTTTATTGAATTTACAATTTATATTTTCCTCTCCTGGGCATAGGGCCTAAACGGTTTTACTGATTTAGCTGAAATTTAGAACTTAAGCTCGTGTTATGACCCATTCGGTGCCACATAATTTTCAAGGCCCAGCGAAGGGGCTGGGAGTTGGGGCTATTTTCAAAAAAGTCATGTGGGGTATCAAATTAAAGGTATTGATGAGTACATCACGTTGGGTAGTGTTTCGGGTAACTGTGGGGCTCCCAAAAAATGGGGCCAAAAATGAAAAAAAAATCATGTGGGGTATCAAATTAAAGGTCTGGAAGAGTAGATATCTTTCGGGCAAGTAATGGTAGTGTTTGACGTTACGTGGGTCATGTGGAGGCTTGAAAAATTCATGTTTTTTTCACCTGAGCATACCTCCTAAACGGCTGTACCATTTAACTCAAATTTGGAAGTTAAGCTCGTGCTATGACCCATTTGGCGCCACATAATTTTCATGGCCGGGCGATGAGGCGTGTAAGGGGGCCTATTTTCAAAAAGTCATGTGAGGTATCAAATTAAAGGTATTGATGGGTACATCTCCTTGGGTAGTGTTTCGGGTAACGAGTACTATGTGGGTCCCCAAAAAATGGGGCCAAAAATATAAAATACATATGGGGTATCAAGGTCTGGAAGAACAGATATTTTAGGGGCAAGTAATAGTTGTTTTAGGGCAACAAGAGTCATACGGGAGCCTGCAAAATGGGGCCAAAAACAATAAAAATTATATGGGGTATGAAATTAAGGTCTCGATGAGTACATCTCGTTGGGTAATGTTTCAGGTAAAACGGGCCATATGATTTTCATATGAAAAATAACAAATATATGTATGTACCTATATATAAAAATATATACATTATATATATATATGTATACAATATGAGCCGTTTATTTTGCAAGTAGCATATAAGTGACCTTTCGCGAAACATGAGTTAGAGCTATTTATAATTACCCGCTCAAATATATATTGTATATATACAGGGTGAACATGAAATACCTGATCCACGACACACTACGGTATTCCTTGATTCATTCTGAGCAAAAAAATGTATGGGCATTTTTTTGAAAGCGTGACGCCTGGGGCGGTACCCCCCTTTTTACGATTCTATGTTAAAAAAATAAGTAGCTACATATTTTGGTTTATATCTTTGGAGTGGATCAATACATCAGTTTGGTTCATATCTCATTAGATTGGTAATAAATTTTCTTTTATTCATATTAGTAGGGATACAAACCAATTTATTTAAACGCCAAAAACTAACAAGAACTCTGCCGGCTGTAGCGCTAGTGGCAAAAATTAACTAAAGTTGTGCATTTTTCTGGTTTATAAGTAAATTTTTTTATGTTTGCATTATTATTTAAGCTTACGTTTAATTTTTTATAATTATAAAATAAGTTTTATGAAAAAAATAAATACTTTTCATTAAATATTACAATTTTCTTATTCTTTATATAAACTTGAAAAAATATACCAGAAAAAGGGAACAACATAAGGAAATTGAGTTTGCGTTTATATTACTTTTTATGTTGCAACATAAAACAGTTACAGATTCTTTAAGAAGAAGAATTGATGAAAAGGTAAAAAATAACAATTTAAAAATTTCACAAATAGCAATTTGAAAATTTCACAACTGAATCAAAAAACTTTCTAATTCAAATAAAATCGAAAAGGCATTGAAAACGGACACTGACACTGATAAACCGAATGTAACCAAAAATTATAAAAATATAAACTTAAATTATCACTCAAGATGGCTGGCCTCCATGAGAGATCAAGAACATACCCCCAAATAATATCATCGCAAGATGATGAATTAACAAAAGTAAATATAAATAATCAAATATATGTTGCAACATTAAATACTAGAACATTAAGTTCAGAAGAAAGAATACAAGAATTAAAATTAGCACTAGCAAATATTAAATGGAACAATTTAAGAATAGCCGAAGTTCAAAGGATAGATAACGAAATCTTAGTAAATGATAATGATGGTAATATTTTAAGCTATAAAGTCTTACTTATTACTCGCTATAATCCTATAATTTCTTAATTTCTAGTTCTATTATACTATAATAGAACTAGAAATTAAGAAATAAGGAAAAGAAAAAAAAATAACCGACGTTATTGAAAATAATATACAACAAATAAATTTTTACAATACATACAAATTCTATAATTTTAAATAAATTTATATAAATTAAATTTTTCAAAAATAAATTGAAAAATTTGGCCTTGAAAATTTCTTGTGAAAAAAAAAATGCAAGAAGAAACAATATAGGTTATTTCTTTCCTCTTTCTCAACATGTTTTTCATCCCTTACTATCGTTTTTTTTTTTTTTTTTTAGTTCTATAGCAAAAACAACGACAAGCAACAAAAGATATATATATTTATTTTTTACTTTCCTTTTGTTGAATTTACAATTTATATTTTCCTCTCCTGGGCATAGGGCCTAAACGGTTTTACTGATTTAGCTGAAATTTAGAACTTAAGCTCGTGTTATGACCCATTCGGTGCCACATAATTTTCAAGGCCCAGCGAAGGGGCTGGGAGTTGGGGCTATTTTCAAAAAAGTCATGTGGGGTATCAAATTAAAGGTATTGATGAGTACATCACGTTGGGTAGTGTTTCGGGTAACTGTGGGGCTCCCAAAAAATGGGGCCAAAAATGAAAAAAAATCATGTGGGGTATCAAATTAAAGGTCTGGAAGAGTAGATATCTTTCGGGCAAGTAATGGTAGTGTTTGACGTTACGTGGGTCATGTGGAGGCTTGAAAAATTCATGTTTTTTTCACCTGAGCATACCTCCTAAACGGCTGTACCATTTAACTCAAATTTGGAAGTTAAGCTCGTGCTATGACCCATTTGGCGCCACATAATTTTCATGGCCGGGCGATGAGGCGTGTACGGGGGCCTATTTTCAAAAAGTCATGTGAGGTATCAAATTAAAGGTATTGATGGGTACATCTCCTTGGGTAGTGTTTCGGGTAACGAGTACTATGTGGGTCCCCAAAAAATGGGGCCAAAAATATAAAATACATATGGGGTATCAAGGTCTGGAAGAACAGATATTTTTGGGGCAAGTAATAGTTGTTTTAGGGCAACAAGAGTCATACGGGAGCCTGCAAAATGGGGCCAAAAACAATAAAAATTATATGGGGTATGAAATTAAGGTCTCGATGAGTACATCTCGTTGGGTAATGTTTCAGGTAAAACGGGCCATATGATTTTCATATGAAAAATAACAAATATATGTATGTACCTATATATAAAAATATATACATTATATATATATATGTATACAATATGAGCCGTTTATTTTGCAAGTAGCATATAAGTGACCTTTCGCGAAACATGAGTTAGAGCTATTTATAATTACCCGCTCAAATATATATTGTATATATACAGGGTGAACATGAAATACCTGATCCACGACACACTACGGTATTCCTTGATTCATTCTGAGCAAAAAAATGTATGGGCATTTTTTTGAAAGCGTGACGCCTGGGGCGGTACCCCCCTTTTTACGATTCTATGTTAAAAAAATAAGTAGCTACATATTTTGGTTTATATCTTTGGAGTGGATCAATACATCAGTTTGGTTCATATCTCATTAGATTGGTAATAAATTTTCTTTTATTCATATTAGTAGGGATACAAACCAATTTATTTAAACGCCAAAAACTAACAAGAACTCTGCCGGCTGTAGCGCTAGTGGCAAAAATTAACTAAAGTTGTGCATTTTTCTGGTTTATAAGTAAATTTTTTTATGTTTGCATTATTATTTAAGCTTACGTTTAATTTTTTATAATTATAAAATAAGTTTTATGAAAAAAATAAATACTTTTCATTAAATATTACAATTTTCTTATTCTTTATATAAACTTGAAAAAATATACCAGAAAAAGGGAACAACATAAGGAAATTGAGTTTGCGTTTATATTACTTTTTATGTTGCAACATAAAACAGTTACAGATTCTTTAAGAAGAAGAATTGATAAAAAGGTAAAAAATAACAATTTAAAAATTTCACAAATAGCAATTTGAAAATTTCACAACTGAATCAAAAAACTTTCTAATTCAAATAAAATCGAAAAGGCATTGAAAACGGACACTGACACTGATAAACCGAATGTAACCAAAAATTATAAAAATATAAACTTAAATTATCACTCAAGATGGCTGGCCTCCATGAGAGATCAAGAACATACCCCCAAATAATATCATCGCAAGATGATGAATTAACAAAAGTAAATATAAATAATCAAATATATGTTGCAACATTAAATACTAGAACATTAAGTTCAGAAGAAAGAATACAAGAATTAAAATTAGCACTAGCAAATATTAAATGGAACAATTTAAGAATAGCCGAAGTTCAAAGGATAGATAACGAAATCTTAGTAAATGATAATGATGGTAATATTTTAAGCTATAAAGCCTTACTTATTACTCGCTATAATCCTATAATAGAACTAGAAATTAAGAAATAAGGAAAAGAAAAAAAAATAACCGACGTTATTGAAAATAATATACAACAAATAAATTTTTACAATACATACAAATTCTATAATTTTAAATAAATTTATATAAATTAAATTTTTCAAAAATAAATTGAAAAATTTGGCCTTGAAAATTTCTTGTGAAAAAAAAAATGCAAGAAGAAACAATATAGGTTATTTCTTTCCTCTTTCTCAACATGTTTTTCATCCCTTACTATCGTTTTTTTTTTTTTTTTTTTAGTTCTATAGCAAAAACAACGACAAGCAACAAAAGATATATATATTTATTTTTTACTTTCCTTTTATTGAATTTACAATTTATATTTTCCTCTCCTGGGCATACGGCCTAAACGGTTTTACTGATTTAGCTGAAATTTAGAACTTAAGCTCGTGTTATGACCCATTCGGTGCCACATAATTTTCAAGGCCCAGCGAAGGGGCTGGGAGTTGGGGCTATTTTCAAAAAAGTCATGTGGGGTATCAAATTAAAGGTATTGATGAGTACATCACGTTGGGTAGTGTTTCGGGTAACTGTGGGGCTCCCAAAAAATGGGGCCAAAAATGAAAAAAAATCATGTGGGGTATCAAATTAAAGGTCTGGAAGAGTAGATATCTTTCGGGCAAGTAATGGTAGTGTTTGACGTTACGTGGGTCATGTGGAGGCTTGAAAAATTCATGTTTTTTTCACCTGAGCATACCTCCTAAACGGCTGTACCATTTAACTCAAATTTGGAAGTTAAGCTCGTGCTATGACCCATTTGGCGCCACATAATTTTCATGGCCGGGCGATGAGGCGTGTAAGGGGGCCTATTTTCAAAAAGTCATGTGAGGTATCAAATTAAAGGTATTGATGGGTACATCTCCTTGGGTAGTGTTTCGGGTAACGAGTACTATGTGGGTCCCCAAAAAATGGGGCCAAAAATATAAAATACATATGGGGTATCAAGGTCTGGAAGAACAGATATTTTTGGGGCAAGTAATAGTTGTTTTAGGGCAACAAGAGTCATACGGGAGCCTGCAAAATGGGGCCAAAAACAATAAAAATTATATGGGGTATGAAATTAAGGTCTCGATGAGTACATCTCGTTGGGTAATGTTTCAGGTAAAACGGGCCATATGATTTTCATATGAAAAATAACAAATATATGTATGTACCTATATATAAAAATATATACATTATATATATATATGTATACAATATGAGCCGTTTATTTTGCAAGTAGCATATAAGTGACCTTTCGCGAAACATGAGTTAGAGCTATTTATAATTACCCGCTCAAATATATATTGTATATATACAGGGTGAACATGAAATACCTGATCCACGACACACTACGGTATTCCTTGATTCATTCTGAGCAAAAAAATGTATGGGCATTTTTTTGAAAGCATGACCCCCCTTTTTACGATTCTATGTTAAAAAAATAAGTAGCTACATATTTTGGTTTATATCTTTGGAGTGGATCAATACATCAGTTTGGTTCATATCTCATTAGATTGGTAATAAAATTTCCTTTAAAACGAGCTATAGAAAATTTCTGGTTTTTATGTGGTTTGGAAACTACAAGCCCGCAAATTTGAAATTTGTTTAAAAAAAAATTTAAATTCGCCAAAAATACCTCTCCCCTCAAAAATTTTTCCTCCATATGAACTAATTTTTCTACACTAAAAGTTGCGCACATTTACTACCTACCAAATAAAAAAAAAAAAAAACAATCTATCTGTCTCGTAACGCCTAAAATTTTTAATATTTGCCATTATTCTTAGAATAATGAGATGAAAAAAATTAAGTGTTAAGTACCGGTAACATTTGTGAGGTAAAATTTATCTTACCTTAAAAATAAATTTTTAAGGTAAAATAAAGGCATTTCATGTTCACCCTGTATTATACAATATAATATATAATATAATATATATAATATTGCATATATATGTATATATTATAGCATATATATATAAACAAAATAAAAATTCTACAGCTTCTGACTAAAACTTAAAATATTTGAACGACTAAAAAGTTTTTTTTTTTTTTTGAATGTATCATATCACTGGAATACTACTAAAACTGGTCAACCATCAGTTTATTTCTTAAATCTTAACTAAATTTTTTCCTTATTTTTAGAATGCCCATTGGAATTCTAAACGTTGAATTTGGTGTATAAGAACGATATATTTTGGTCTCCTGTTACTAGAGTAGGTCGTAAGGTCTCTTTCTCTTTAATCTTCTGCTTCTGTTTGGGTTTTCCAGCAAAGTTATTACTTCCGTGTTGACATGGTTCTGCAACTTTATGTGATGTTTACCAGCTATTTTCTGTATTTCGTTCTCAACATAGTTCAAATTTAGGTCTCTATGTATATCTTTATTCCTGATGTACCACGGAGCATTAACAATGTTACGGACTACCCTATTTTGGAAACGCTGGATCTTATCGATGTGACATTTACTAGCGCAGCCCCAAAGTTGTATACCATATAGCCATACTGGCTTAATAATCTGGTTATATATTAGAAGCTTGTTGTATGTTGACAATTTGGAATTCCGGCCAATAAGCCAGTACATTTTGCTGTATTTTATATTAAGTTCACTTAATTTTACTTTTATGTGCTCTTTCCATTTTAATTTCGCGTCCAACGTAATGCCTAGGTATTTCGCTGTGTTTGCATATGGTACTAGAGTACCATTGATACTTACTTGTGGAATTTGCTAAATTTTTCTATTTGTGAAGATTACGTGTGCAGATTTAGCTTCATTGATTTTTATTCTCCACTTTTTTGTCCAATCTTGAATAACAGAGTTTGCATTCTGAATTTTACTAACAGCATTGTCTAGAGATTTTGATGAGGCAACCATTGAAGTATCATCTGCAAAGGTAGCGACTAGAACTTCTTCCGGTACCGGGATATCGCATGTATATAGTAGATATAATCAAAAAATATATAAACCCAAGAAGTATTATCTGAATTATTTTTATTTATTTCAACTATGGTGCGTTCGGGCAACGTGAAAAGGGAAGAAACGCTTTCTCAAACAAAGAGAAAAAATATCACACGCAGAGAGAATTTTTTTTATTTCCTTTTGTTCTGTTTCGCAAAATTTACTTGACTTTTGATTTTGACTATGAATATGAATATAAATATGAGTATGAAAATATATTTTGAGAGCGGGTAGTAATCTGATGAGTGTAATATTATGACGGGTTGTAATATTACAACCCGCCATACAAAATATTTTGATCGTTAAATTTGTATGTGATGAAAAATCTTCTTGTATTATATTATCTTTGATATAATATAGGGCCTAGGGTACTCCCCTGCGGGACTCCAGCATCTATGTTTTTCAAGTCAGAGTATTCGTCTTCTTGTTTTACACGAAAGAACCTGTGTTTTAAGTAGGATGTTAAAAATTCTACGTGCTGCTTTGGCAGGAATTTGTTCAGCTTATGTATTAGACCCTCATGCCAAACCTTATCGAATGCTTGCGCTATGTCTAGAAACATTGCTGAGCTAAATTGTTTATCTTCGATAGCGTTTTCAATTGCGTTAGTGATTCTATGCACCTGTTCGACTGTAGAATGTTTTTCCCTAAAACCAAATTGAAACGATGGAATTAGATTTTTTTCCTCAACTATCGGTTTTAATCTTTTTAGATACAGCTTTTTCCATCAGTTTAGACATTACTGGAAGGAGCGATATTGGACGATAAGATTTGGCATCGTTCGGCGGTTTACCCGGCTTTGGCAGCATGATAATTTCTGCTACTTTCCATGTTTTCGGAACTACTCTTAGCCTAAAGATGGCGTTGATTATTTGCGTTAGCATAACTATTCCTTTTCTAGGTAATTGAGTAAATATGTCAGTAGTAATTAGATCATATCCTGGTGCTTTTTTTTTCGCAAAGTTTTTGATAGTTTCTTCAACCTCCTTTGGAGTAGCTGGTGTTATTACTTTTTGTACTGTATTTTCTTCCGCCTCAGGTACTGTAACTCCATTAGCTTCATTTGGTTTGAATATATCTGCTAGGTGATCTGCGAATACTTCAGCTTTACTCAAGTTATTTCTTGCCCACGTTCCGTCTCTTTTTTTTATCGGAGGTGCATGCGACATAGGATGCTTGAATTTTTTTGCCGCTTTCCAAAGAGAGTAGTTTGTACTTTTTTCTGCTGTAAGATTTTCCAAATAGTTTGTCATGCTAGCTTCTTTGATTTTTTGTATTTCTCTTTTCAATTTTTGTTCTTTGTTATTTAATATATTTTTGTCCACCGGGTCCCTAGTTATCTGCCATCTTTTCCTAGCTCTTCTTTTATCGGCTACTAATTCTTTGATCTCTCGTGGATAGTTTGTGCCTTTTGTTTTTGTAACTATGTTTCTGGTGTTTTTCCACGCTGCTTGTTGTATCGCTTTTGCAAATTTTATGACTTCCTCTTCTATATCTTCTTCACTTTTAAGTTGATTGAGTTTGTCACGTCTATTTTAAAACTTTCCCAATCTCTGGACGTCCTGATTTCTTAATGATATTTTCACTAAGGTTTAATATTACTGCCGAGTGGTCAGAATTTAGATCAAAGTTGTCTTCGAGCTCAACATAGTTAGGTGATACTTTCTTTGAAATAAAGAAGTCAAGAAGATCTGGTGTTTTATTGCAGTCTGTTGGCCAATATGTTGGACTTCCAGTAGAATGGAAAATACCGCCATTTCTGGATATAGCTGCCTTTAATTGTTTGCCTTTTGTTGTTGATAATCTTGCTCCCCAATCCACATGTTTTGCATTGAAGTCCCCACCCACAATGTATCTTTCACCTAATTTATCTAAGATATCTAGATAGTCTTTCGTTTTTAAGTTGAACTTCGGTGGACAATATATTGCTCCGATGGTTAGATTTCGGGACCCCGATTCTACTACTATCGTTGTGAGCTGAGTTTCATCTATTTGTATGCTGTTTTCCATGTAGTGTTTTATGCTTTCTTTTATATGGATGGCACTTTCACCTTTAGCTTGTTCTCCAGGATGGTTAGTGATATAGCTTTTGTATCCTTTTATATATAAAAACATTTGGTTTGTCAAATGAGTTTCTGATAGGAGGCATATATCTATTTTTAGCATTTTGAGGAAAACTTCTAGTTCTTTTATTTTGTTCTTTATTCCGTTTGCGTTCCATGTTGCTATTCTGATGTCTTTCTGTATCATTGTTGCATTGATGATCTAGGAATATATGATTCCATTTTATCCATACGCCTTGCTAGTGCACCTACTGCTTCCAGGATACTTTGTAGCATAGATGTTTGGCTATCTTCTATATTTTGATTACGATCTTTGGATAAGGTATTTCTTTTAGCAGCATCTGAATAACTAATGCCCTTAATCAGCTGTTGCGTTGGAATGTAAGTTACATTTTCTTTGTTACTTATTTGTATTAGTCTTCTCTTTTGCAGCTCTTTAGCAATGGCGCAACCTCTATAATTAGCTGGGTGATTTTCCGAGCAATTTGAGCATTTAGCTGGAGTTTCTCTTTTTTTTATGCAATCTACCGTCAAATGATTTCCAGCGCATTTCACACAGATCGGTTGCCTTTTGCAGTATTTCATCGTGTGCCCATATCTCTGGCATCTTTTGCATTGGGGAAGCAGGTTTGTTGTTCTAATTGCTACGATTTTGACCTTCATGTGATTTATATGACTGATTTCATATATTCTTTTAATATCCTCTCCGTTTTCGAACGTTAACATAAATAGAGGTAATTTAGTTATATGCTCTACGTTATTGATTTTTTTTTTGAATATTTTATTTTCAACGCTTATTATTTTAAATTTTCTTTCTAATAGTTCGCTCTTAATGTATTCAGGATCACACGATGGATGCAGATGCCTTGCCATTACTCTGATTGGTCTCGTTATCTTGTTCTCATACGAGTGCCATTCGTAATTAGATTCGTTAGCATATTTTGTTAATTCCCTGTATTCAGAATCTGTTTTTACGTTGACTTTTATCTGGCTATTACCTAATAGGTTGGCTGTAAATTCTAGTTTTTTTGTTTTCAGAGCTTGATTCATCGCATTGTAATTATCTATGTTGCTAAAAATGACTGGTGGTGGTTTGTATATGTTTTTCTCTTTATTTTCAGGTCGTATTCTCGGACTCGCTGATCTAATAGTATTAACGGGTTTGTGTACGTTTTTTTGTGTGTTATCCACAGTATTTTCGTTATTTTCCATATTTAATAATTTATACCTATTGGAGCATGTGTAATCCGGAAAGAAGAACGGACTTGAATTGCTATTTTTTCCCTTTTGAGTTGGATTGGGATTAATTCTTTTTTTCGCGTTTCCCTTACGTTCCGAACCTGGTGTATCAGTAATTGTTGTTTTTCTTTTCTTGTTTTGTTGTAGTATCCATTTAGTTTCTCTCGCTACATTATTAAAGTTTTCTACTGACTTGTGTATTTCTACGTTTCCTACTTGAGCTGATGCACGATGTTCTTTTTCTTGAATAGCTAGGATGATGTTTTTAAGTTCTGAAATTTCACGTTTGGCTTCAGTTAAGTCGTTTTCCAATTTTTTAATTTTTTCTATTTCAGCAAAATTTGAGATTTCTGCTAATTGTTTTTCAGGTAAGTTGCCTTCTGAATAAATTTTTTTCCTTTTTGGAGTACTGGATTGACTGGTGTTGCTGTCATTTAGAAGTGAAATAACTGAACGTTGGTGAATGTTTAAATCTTGGTTTTTAAGTGCCGCTGTTGTTAGATCCACCAATAAATAGTTCAATCGTTCGGACGTGTTTTAATTTAGCTCTGTTAATTTCAATAATTTAAATTACTTTTTAAATGTTTATTACTGTAGCAATTTTTTTTTTTTTGCTTATTGTCGCAGTTTAAACTTTTAATTAATTAGTATTGATACATACTTTTTTTTTATTGATTTTTGTGAAATTATTTTTTTCGCTTAGTGATATAATTATTATAATTTTTTTTTAATTTTTTGCTTAGTGTCTCTGTTTTATAAGCTCAAATAAAAAAAAAATAATAAAAAAAAAAAATATTAGTATAAATATATACTTAGACTTGAATTTGAAACTTTTATATAAATTAATTATTGATTGAACTTGGTGCACAGTTCATTATATCACTGTATTTTTTTGTTGTAATACATAACTTTTTAATATGTATAAATGCAGTAGTGATAACTGTTGCGTTAATGATGTTGATGCAGGCTCATCAGACTTAATCGCTTGTAAAGGTATTTGCTCGAACTTATACCACTCACAGTGTATTGGTCTTAGCCGAACTGCTTCTAAATACTTTAAAGAGCAAAAACAAGGTTTTTTATTTTTTTGTACTGAATGTAGAGACATTAATCTTTCACACATTATGCTGGCAATTAAGTCAAATAATGATATATTAAAAGATATCTCCATCACTATAGAAAATTTAAAAAAAAAATCTCTTATAGCTGAACAAGAAGCTCTCAAGTTAGAAGAGAATAATAAATCATTATTTCAACATGTGGACGAGTTGTGTTGTCTAATTGATAGAATGGTTAAAACTTACAATAGTCAATCAACAAGCACGGAAATTGTTTTGAACAAAGCTGAGAAACATTTTATTAATTTTGAACTATTTTCGGATAGTATTTCAACAAGTATTGATTTGGTAATTAAAAACCTAAAATTTAATCTGGAAAATATTTACTCATCCATAAAGAAAGTTAAGTTATCCGTTGAAGGTAATTCCACAAAATTTGATTCATTTTTTGACAAGTGTTTATCTGATAACACAAATAATTTACAGAAAATTATTAATGAAATAAATCATTTAAATTGTATTACCGACATTGCTGATTTACAAGCTAAATTTTCTCATTACGGTGAAGAATTTGTGTCAGCTAAATTACTTTTAAATGACGCTATAGATGAGTTAAAATGTAAAAATATGAGTAATTGTGTTAATGAAAATATTCCTAACGTGTATTTAGGAAGAAATCAACTTTCTATTGGTGATGAATTCATTATTACCACCAACACTATTAATTGTGACAATTTCCAGGATAATAATAATAACAATTGTGAAATTAATCACAATACCTCTGTACCTTCAATTCCTACTAATCCCACAATTGCACGTAGTTCGTTATTTGTCAGAGGAATTCCAGCTTCAGCGGAAGCGAATTGGCTTAAAAGTTTAATTTCTAAAACATTTGGGATTACTGATGTTGATTGTAAAAAAGTTTCCCCGCGCTACATGAAATTAAAATTTTCAAGTTTTAAAGTTGAGGTTCCAGCTCATGATGCGATAACGTTAATTGAAAATCAATCTATTTGGGAAAGTATAAATGCATCTGCATCTTTTTGGATTGATAAAATAAAAAAGAATGGTACAAAAAATAAAAATGCATTGAGTACTTCTATTAACAATAATGTCAACACTGAAAGAATTACTAAAACTAGTAACAATATTGGTATAAATAAGAATACAAATAAAAATATAAAAAATAATAAGTCTTTTGATATTAATAATAATAAAAAAAAAAAATTAAATAAATTTGAAAATAAAAACATTAATAATATTAAAATTAAAAAAAAAATTAGTAACTCAAATACCAATAAAATTGTTTCTAATAATAATAAAACTAAATGTAATTGTAATTGTAATAATAATATTGTTAACAAGAATAATAGTAAGTTGAATGCAAAAAATAGAAATATTGTGAGTAAGAATAACAGTAATATTAGTAAAATTAAAACTGTTAGTAGTAAAAGTAATAAAACCACTAAAACTAACGTCAGCCTAAAAAGTAGTAATAATAGTAAGTATTCAAACTTTATTCAAGGTGAAACTTTTAGAGCAGGGGATCCCACCACCATTGCTCCTTCTATTGTCCCTACTAATGATACTAACAGTGCTGTCCCCACTAATCATATTAATAATAATATTCCTTTGTGTGATAGTATCCCTACTAATAATAATATTAATATTCATAAACCTGATGACATTCCCATTAATAATTTTGTAAACCCTTTATTACCACCAATTGCGAGGCTTACAAAAAATGCTGTTGAGGAAGGTGATAGTATGTATGTACTTTCAAGACTTAGGGATAATAAATTATTTGACAACGTTAGGTTGTTTTTAGCGTATTTAAGTGATCAAGATGATTCTGTATGTGTTGATGGCAAAACAAGGACGAATCTTAAGATCCTAATTGAAAAAGAAGGCCTTCCATCTCATTCTAAAGAACTTAGATTAATTTATGACCGATTTCATGAAAATTTTAATATTTCTTCAGATGAAGTATCAGCAGATTTAAAAACATATCGTAGTCACGTTTACAATAAAAGAGTTGACTACTTGCAAAGAATTAGAGAGAATACCCATAAGTACTTTCGACCATAGGCCTCTTAACATATGTAGTAATAATACTGATAATAATAAACGTGAGCGAATTAATTCTAATTTGATTTCTATACATAGTAATTCAAATCTTAATGACTTAAAAATTTATTATCAGAATGTTAGGGGCCTACGTACGAAAACTAAAACTGTATTTTCTAATTCATTTTCTATGGATTTCGATATTTATGCTCTCACTGAAACTTGGTTGACTTCTTCAATTAATAATCTTGAATTATTTGATCAATCATTTATTGTTTTCAGAAGAGATAGATATAATTTGCAATCTGATGTTATGTTTAACCCAAATCCTTCTTTGAGAGGGGGTGGTGTATTAATTGCTATTAAATCTAAGTTTAATGTTTCTGAAATTTCTATCCCGTATTCAGATTCATTAGAGATAGTTGGTGTTCAAATTAATTTACAAATGAAAAAACTTATTATAATTAATTGTTACATTCCGCCAAATTCAAGTATTGAAGTATATTCAAATTTTAATAAGGCTATTGATGGTATTTCTTCAGAACTTAGGCACACAGATGAGTTGATAATTTGTGGAGATTTCAATCTTCCTAATATTAAATGGTTGCCTCATGATGAAGAATCTTTTCTGATTCCAATTAATTTAGTAAATGAAAATGAATTTTCATTTTGTGATAATCTTAATGCTAATTATGTGCAACAAATTTCAAATGTAAAAAATTATCAATCCAGACAATTAGATCTAATATTTACTTCAGATTGGGATAATATTATGATTTCACAGTTTGGATCACCTTTAGTTAATATAGATCAATACCATCCACCAATATCGTTCTCATATTGCTATAGTGGTGTTTCTACAGCTACAATTGAAAATTCTTTTCGATTTAATTTTAAGAAAACTGATTTTCATGGGCTTAATAATTTTTTTAACACAATTGATTTTCCTACATTACTTCAAAATGTAGATTTTAATACAGTCATTGATAAGTTTTATAATATTATCATATGTGGTTTTAATATGTTTGTGCCAAAATCCAGGGATAAAGGGATTGATAATAGTCCTCCTTGGTTTTCTAAAGAATTGAAAAAGCTTAGAAATATGAAAAACAAAGCTTGGGGTAAATATCTTAAGTCTAAAAGTAACATTGATTATATTTATTTTGTGAATTTGTTTAATATTTTTAAACAAAAAATTGAACAATCCTATAAGAATTATGTTGATGATATGTCTTTTAAACTTATTGATAACCCAAAATTATTTTGGAATTTTATTAATACTAAAAGAAAATCAGATCAATTTCCAACTTTTATGAGTTTTAATGGAAATTTAAGTAATGACCCCGCTGTCATTTCAAATTATTTTCGGGACCATTTTTCAAACTCTTATGTAAGTTCTGACTTTCATATTAATGAATCTAGTTTTGATCACTTAAATGACTTTCCAAAAACTACGCTTCAGGCCATAAATCTTGATGTCAATTTAATAAAGACATACCTGGATAAACTTGGGGATAATTCATGTCCTGGGCCTGATGGCATTCCAGAAATTGTTCTAAAAAAATGTTCTGGTTCATTAACTATGCCTCTCACTTTATTGTTTCGGCGTTCTTTATCTACTGGTATTTTTCCTGGCATATGGAAGGAATCTTACATAAGACCAGTACATAAGAAAGGATCTAAAAAGGAAATAATTAATTACCGTCCAATAGCTAAACTATCCAGTATACCGAAATTATTTGAGTTAGTAGTGTTTGATGATCATTGTGCAAATTTTTTAGTTACAAATCAACATGGTTTCATGAAACACAGATCGACTGTGACTAATCTGGTTGAGTCTACGTCTACATTTATTAATAATATGGAAGCTGGGTCTCAAACTGACGTTCTATTCAGTGATTTAAGTAAAGCATTTGACCTCCTACCACAAAGTGTGATTTTATTTAAACTTAGAAAATTAGGATTTCCGCCTTTCTTCATAAAATGGATTAAGTCTTACTTAACAAATAGAACATACAGTATTTTATATAAATCAGTAATATCTTCATCATTTGAAGCTACTACAGGGGTACCTCAGGGAAGTCATCTTGGTCCTCTATTATTCATTATCTCTATTAATGATGTAGTATCTATTATTAAAAACAGTAATATTAATATTTATGCAGACGATATGAAAATATATAAAAAAATAACTTCTTTGAATGACTCAATTTCACTTCAAGAAGACTTAAATCGTTTTTCTACATGGTGTAATTTAAATTTTTTGAAACTTAATGTTGAGAAATGTGCTATTATGACATTTACTAGACAACATTCTCAAATTCAATATAATTACACACTATTTGATAAAAATGTACCAATTGTACAATCTTTTAAGGATTTGGGTGTTTATTTGGACCCAAAACTTAATTTTAAATTGCATTATAATTATATTATTAATAAAGCAAATTCAATGCTAGGTTTTATTAAAAGATGGTCAAAGGAATTTTCGGATCCTTATATTTTAAAATCCCTTTACACTTGCCTTGTTCGTCCAAATCTGGAATACGCTAGTCAAGTCTGGAATCCATATTTCGATGTACATAGCCATCGTATTGAATCTATCCAAAGAAATTTTATAAGATTTGCTTTCCGTCAATTTTCTTGGATTAATCCGTTAATCTTGCCACCGTATGAAAATAGGTTAAAACTTATTAACTTGATCACTTTAGAAAAAAGACGTGAAATGGCTGACGTAGTTTTCTTAACTGAAGTGTTTAGGCTTAACATTGATTCATCATTTATATTAAATAAAATTAATATGAATCATGACCATAGATTAAGATCTCCTAATTTATTTAAATTAGAATTTCATAGAACTACATATGGGAAGTTTGAGCCTATTAATAGGATGCTAATACTTGGTAATAAATACCAAAATGTTATTAGAATCTCGACTACTAAGCATAATTTAAAAAAGTTAATAATAAATATCTGATTTGTTTTTTTTAAATCTATTTATTACTGTTATTCTATTTTTTAAAATAATTTTATGTAAGGTTCTTGACTGTAAAAATTGTTCTCTTTTTTTACATATAAATGAATTTTATTTAATTTGAAATTTTTTTTTTAATTTATGAATATTTTTTAGTATAATTATATTTGAATTTCAGATAAAATTACTATATTATTATCATACACTTTGTTTTTATATATAGTGTGACAATATTCTAGTCATTATTAGAATAAATCAATTAATTAATTTTAGTGAATTTTAAATTTTATTTTTTTTGTTTTGTTTTTTTAAATATATGTATTGTAATTTAACTTAATTTAATATGTTATATACTTGTTAAAATGTTTGAATTAAACAGAGAAATAAATAAAATAAATAAATAAACGATTTACTTATTGGCGGAGATCTTCCTAATCCCTTTGCTTGAAAAGGATTATATTCTAATTGATCCGGTTGTTTCTGGACAGTATCTGTATTCCGCATCATGGCCTGTGACCCCACCATGAGTGCAGATTGATTTTTTTCCACTGGCGACTTAGCTAACTTCGTGAAGCCAGCCAAGCCCTCGCCGTTAGCCGTGGATTCTAACGACACTTTGGCAGATATCCCTGCCGAGTTTGTTTTCATTTTCGAACTTTTCATTTTTGTTGAAGATGAATGTATTTTAGACCTACTACCAGGTATAATTACTGCCGTCCCTCTGGGATCAGACGCAGACCAGGGAGCCGCCCAATCTGGGACAGACGCTTCTGGATTTTATTCCGCCTCACTCTTTTGTTCACCGACCCAAACTACACCAACTGGGTTGGTTACCAGTTCTTTCGTTGGGGTTGCTCGGCTTAACAGGAGGACCATGTGAAGGTGAGATTTTCGGCGTTGAGTAGTAGAGGCTAGGCTCATGTATCTGGAACCCATAAGCTATAATCGCATACTACCCCATTCTATTACTAAAAAGTAATAAATAAAAAAAACATTTTTTAAAAATATTTTCCTTTATAAATAATAATATGCGACTAAAAATAAATAAATAAGAATACTAAAATTATATAATCTTACATTTGTATCTAGAGTTAATGGTAAATTGTAGTAGGGAACTGCAAACGTACTAGATTAGAGATTCAGTAAAGGTAAAGTAGAACTGATCAAAATTAATGGTAGCAAATCTGATCAGAATTAATAGTATGTAAAGAGATCTTATGAGAATTAATAGAATTTATCAGAATCAATGATATTTATAAGGGGTCTACTTCCCTTTTACTATATTTTACCTTTACGAAATCTCTAATCTAGTACATTTGCAGTTCCCTACTACAATTTACCATTAATTCTAGATACAAATGTAAGATTACATAATTTTAGTATTCTTATTTATTTATTTTTAGTCGCATATTATTATTTATAAAGGAAAGTATTTTTAAAAAATGTTTTTTTTATTTATTTTTTAAATTTTCTTTTATTCATATTAGTAGGGATACAAACCAATTTATTTAAACGCCAAAAGCTAACAATAACTCTGCCGGCTGTAGCGCTAGTGGCGAAATTTAATGAATTGGAATTACTATTAGATTCTAAAGGTTCAAAACTGAAGTATCATTTTAATTTTAATAAAAAAAGACTTTTTTTTTTAAATATGAAATATATTTTTATTTTAATTTATTACAAATAGGTTCCGGTTAATAATGAAAAATTATGTCGGCCAAGTGGCCCCCCTACTGGATCGGCAGGCTCCCAATCTTTTGCCAAAATTCTGAATCATATTGTTGAAAAAACTGTTGTCAATGGTTGAAATCTGCTCGATAATGTTGTTTTTAAGCTCTTGAATTGTTGTGGGATTATTGCTGTACACTTTCGATTCCAGAAAACTCCACAAAAAAAAAAATCCAACGGTGTCAAATCGCACGATCATGGTGGCCAATTCACTCCTCCTCTACGAGAAATAATGCGATCTTCGAACTTTTCCTTCAAAAGATCCATTGTTTCTCTTGCTGTGTGGCAAGTGGCACCGTCCTGTTGAAACCACATATTCTCTACGTCCAAATCATCAATTTCCCGCCACAAAAACTTTCGGATCACCTCCCTGTAGCGATTTCCATTGACCGTAATCGCATTTCCATTTACGTTTTCAAAAAAATATGATGATTCGTCCTAACCACAAACCGTAACTTTTTGTGGATGTAATGGTTGCTCTACGATAACCCTTGGATTCTCTTCACCCCAAATGCGGTTATTAAATTACCCGATTTAGAGCTATATTGTGAAACGTCGACAGAAAATAATAGGCCGTACATTCCTAGTTTTATACGTCGTTCTGTTTTCAATGCTTTACACAACTTGGCACATCCTGGTAGCCGTGTAACCAGAAAATTGATTACATCCATGTATTTTTGGCCAAATATAAACCGTGACACGAATCTTTGGACCAAGAATTGCATTTCTTGGTAAAAGTCCAAGATTCAACGTCATACAAAATCACCGCACGGAACTTTTAATGTTCCAACAGAACGCTTTGAACATATCCATATGGATCTGGGAGGTCCATTTCCAGTATCCAATGGAAATTCATACATTTTAACAATTGTCGATCGTTTCACAAGATGGTCAGAAGCATATGCTATTTCTGACATTACCGCAATTACAGTCGCAAAATCGTTCGTGACTAACTACATTTCGCGATTCGGATTTCCCGCAACAATAACCACGGATCAAGGAACCCAATTCGAAGCGAAATTGTTCCAGGAGTTAACGAAGCTTCTGGGTGTGATTCGAACACGGACAACTCTTGACCTTCGTCAATCGAATGGGTTAGTGGAACGATTCCATCGGCAACTTAAAGATACCTTCAAGGCGAGGGGTAATTGTCAGAATTGGACGGTTGAGTTACCAATTATTCTTCTTGGCATTCGCGCCTGTAAAAGAAGACATCCATTGCTCGCCAGCAGAATTAGTATATGGAAAAACTCTAAAATTACCCGGTGATTTTTTTGTAAATACAAAAACAGAGTCCATTGATCATAACTCGCTCATCACCAAACTCCGTGAGACAATGAATAATTTAATTCCAACTTCGACACGACAAACGGAACAAAACAATATTTTCATTCCGAAGAATTTAGCGTCGTGCGAGTTCATTTTCGTTCGAAATGACAAAATTAACCTTCATTATCGCCAACGTACGACGGGCCGTACCGCATCATACGTCGACTACGTAAATTCTACGTATTGTACATCAAAAATAAGGATGTTTCAATCGATAGACAGGCTTAAACCGGCTTATGGTATTTCCGCTGTATATTCAAAGAAGTTTTTAAATAAGGAACGAAAAGTCAGTTGTAATAAATAAATTCACCAATGATGTTTCACTCGGAGGAGGGTGATGTAGTGACGCTACGCACACTAACATTTTAAATTCAATAACTCTCTTAAATTTCTAATTATAAATCGTACGGTTGTTTTCCAATTATTTATTAAAAATAGTACGATTTATATGTAGGTAATAGTTTATTCAATAAAAACAAAAACAAAAAATGGACATGGAAAAGTTAAAAATGAAATTGATTACATTATAACAAGATAAAAAGCTATTTTACAGTAACCATAGATTAATTAGAGCACATATATATATTAACCACAAAACTAAAAAACATCATAAACAAGAAATTAAAAAAGATATACCAAAAGTACTGAACGATAATGAAATTCACAATTATCTAGAAAACTTGTCTATAAATTGTAATTGGACGTTAATAAACTCATATCAATCTACACAAGATAAATACACAGCACTAGAAAAAGGTATAATAATGTTAGCTAATAACACAATTCTCAAAAATAATCAGCAAAAAATAGATAAACTTACTCAAGCTACAAAAGATTTAATTAAACAAAGAGAAAATCTACGATTACAAAAACATCTATCCGATTTCGAAAAGTTAGAATTAAAAGAATTGAGAAAAATATGCAAAAAAGAAACATAAAAAGATATTTCAAACTATAACAATAAAATGATAAAACATATAATCGAAGATTCAAAATCAGTTCGTAATGCAAAAAAAATATTAAAAACAGATAAAGATTGGGTAATAAAACTTTCAAAAAATAATAAAGAAATATATGATAGAAAAAGCATTAATGAAACAGCAACAATTTTTTTTAAAGATTTATATACCTCACAATTACTTACACAAGAAACCAATAACGAAATACCAGAGTTAGATGAAGAATTTGAAGTACTTCCGTTTCTACCTTCAGAAATAGATAAATCTATTGACGAACTTGCAACAGGTAAAAGTTTTGGAAATGGTGGTATCAAAAGTGAAATGCTAAAATATGGAAAACTAAAGCTGAGGAATTCAATTACAAATATATTTAACGAACTATTGGAATCTGAAAATATACCTTTACAATGGAAAGAATCAACCATCATCTTAATACACAAAAAAGGAAACAAAAGCGATGTAAACAATTACCGGCCAATTAGCATTATATCAACAATGTATAAACTATTTTCGAAATGTATCCTCCGAAGAATGAAGTCACCACTAAATGAACATCAACCGAGAGAACAAGCTGGTTTTAGATCTGGATTCTCAACCACAGATCACCTACAATCAATCAACCAAATAATAGAAAAATCAATTGAATTCCAAAAAGAGATTTATTTTGCTCTCATAGATTTTAAAAAAGCATTTGATACTATTGAACATGTGAAAATTTGGACCGCTATGAAAAATCAAAATATACCAATAAAACTTATAAGAATCCTAATTAAATTATATCATAACTGCTCGGCGAATATCTCTCTGGAATCAAAAGGATCATCGTTTAAACTAGAAAGAGGCGTGAGGCAGGGCGACCCCCTCTCCCCAGCGTTATTCTGTGCGGTCCCAGAAGAAATTTTTAAAGAACTCAATTGGTCAGATCTAGGATTGAACATTAATGGAGAGAATTTAAATAATCTGAGATTTGCAGACGACATTACATTGATAACCACATCAGCCGAAGAAATGCAAACAATGATACATTGTAATAATATCGCTTGTAATAATATTGGTCTAAAAATGAACACAGATAAAACAAAACTAATTTCGAACGGTCCAAAAAACATAATTCGAGCAAAAAATAATATTATAGAAAACGTGGAAGATTATGTATATTTGGGTCAAATTATGTCCTTCGAAAAAAGACAACAAAAACAAATAGAGAGAAGAATAACTAATGGTTGGCGACAATTTTGGAGCCATAAGGAGATATTCCAGTCCAACCTTAGTCAAGAATCAAGGAAATACTTATTCGATGCAACTATCCTACCAGTACTTACTTATGGAGCGCAAACATGGAATATGGCTTCAAAACATATTAAACAATTGGAAATTACGCAAAGATCGATGGAAAGATCTCTTTTAAAAGTAACGAGAATAAACAGAATACGAAACTCCACAATAAGAGAAAAAACTAAATTTACAGATGTTATTAAAAGAGCGAAACAGTCAAAATGGAATTGGGCTGGACACGTTGCGAGACTAGCTGATAATCGGTGGACATCAAAATGTACGGAATGGATACCACGAGAAGGAAAAAGAAAAGTTGGAAGACAACCAAAACGTTGGAGAGATGACTTAGATAAATTATGTGCAACTTGGCAACAAGCTGCCAGAGATAAAACTATTTGGAAATCTATGGGGG
>OY987255.1:40500074-40854242 GCA_963920725.1 Rhamphomyia laevipes
CTGATGATGAAATTTTTGTCTTTCTAAAGGCTCGACGGGAGCGTTTAGATGCCACGGTAGGGACTTCTTCTTCTAGGAGTGATGAAACTTATACTCAAGCTGGTGAATCTTCGAGTAAAAAGCGTAATCGATCCGGGAAGAGGTAGTCCCTAATGCAAAAAGAGCCATCAGGGTGGAGGGGCAGTCAGAGTCTAAGACTAGGGCTGTGGGTCCACCTAAGGATGACTCTTTAAAAGTGGCTCTAATAGATAGAGCACATCCAGAGGGTAAAGTTCCCGGTCATTACCAGGAAATTTTAATGCAGAAGTATGAAGATTGGCAGGTAGAAGTCCTATTGACTGAACCAATGAATTTTGTTCCACAGTTTATGTGGAGTAAATTCAAGGGTGATGTACTTAGGATTACCTGCCTAAATGATGAAACAGTTTCCTTCCTTAAGGAACAAGTAAAGTTGTGGGAACCACTATGGCCAGGGGCCGAACTTTCAGTGGTGGGTATGTTGGAGGTTCAGTTCCCTTCTATAACGATAGAAGGGAACCGAAAGAAGTCCTTAAATTGATTGAGGTCTTAAACCGAAACATCAATTTAAAGACATCGGGTTGGTCGATCTACCATAGGGAGATCAAGAAGAGGGTCAGCTTCTGATAATGGGAGTCGACAATGAGTCTCTGATGACTCTCAAAAAGGAATCTGGAAGTCTTTTACATTTTTAGAAAGGTGATAATCAATCTCCCAAAATCAGAGGGCGATGACCAAGCTGGTATACCTACCAAGGATAGCGATCTTGATTCCTTGTTGGGTGGTGTTGTTGAGTTGAATGTTGCGTCATCCGAAGTTGGCACTGATTTCACCAGTTTAGCTGATGAAGATACGCTGACTGACGATGAAAATGTTTTAAATAATACCTGTGTTTTTATAGAAGGGGCAGTATCTTCGGATACTACTGAAGAAGAAGATGGTCAAGAGCATTAGATGAAGGTTGTCCAGGCAAACCTTCATCGTAGCGCGGCCGCCACAGCCAAGCTAAGGGAACGCCTTTTACTAGGTGAATTCAATGTGGCAATCATCCAAGAACCTTATACTAGTGGTAGCAAAGGAGATACAGATATAATACGACATCTGTAATGGTAGGCCCAGATCTTGTATAATCACAAAAAAATGTGATAATACGGTTTATATTCCCCAGATTAGTAACAAAGCCAATGTTGCGGTACTTTGGGGTAAGAAGGATAATGGTTGCAATCAAGATATCATCACCGCATCGTGCTACTTACCGTATGATTCACCAGATCCCCCACCAACGGTAGGTCTAAATAATATTGTGAATTATGCGGTAAGAAACAAGAAAGAACTTCTTATCGGTTGTGATGCAAATTCACACCATACAATATGGGGAAGTACTGATACAAATAACAGGGGTAAGTCACTCTTAGAATTCCTACTAACCAGTGACCTATATGTACTAAACAAAGGCAATAAGCCCACTTTTCATAATAAGAATAGGAATCAGGTTATTGATATCACTATTGGTACAAAGTATATATGTAGTGACGTTATAGATCACCTCATTAAAATTTATAGAAAATTCCGTTTTCTATTTTCTATTAATTTTCTATTTTATATTAATTATAAATAAATCATCCGAGTAAAATCCGCTATGATTATAATTCCCAAAATATGATTGGTTAATCCAATTAAGCAATTAAACTAAAAAGAGAATTGGCATTATATAATCAAGCCTTATAAATTATTGGATGAGTCGTTATCAAGATCTCTTGCGATTAGCTCGTCATTATAAAAGAAAATAAAAGTGTGTAAAAACTAAAAATTAAAAAGTATCTAATAAATTGTTAAACAAAAAAGAACTATTTGATTAAGTTTAAGTAGTTTTAATAAATAATAATAAATCAGGGACAATTGTGTTTTATTATAAACGATTAAACCAACAACTACAATTGGTGACCCCGCTTTGAACATTTTTAAAGAAAAAAAGAAAAATTAAAGTTAAAAATTTTAAAAAGTAGTTAAAAAAAAAAAAAAAAAAATTTAAAAAAAAACGTGCTTTGAAACTTATTTTTACAACAATTAAACAGTGAATATGAACAAAATATTGCCACAAAGTAAAATAAATAGTAAACGGCACGAAAAATAATTTAATTTTTTTTTTTTGGTGTTTTCAAAATATTAAGAAATTAATTTTGGTGAAACCTTTTATTTTGAGTTTTGATTTGACAAATTAATCATGTCTAAAAATCCAGACGATACCATGAATCCCCCAAATATCGGTTTCAATGACAGCACAAATATAAATAATAATAGCTCCTCACGAATAAATGAGGGTAGAATTGATTCGGTACGCGTTAAATTACCACAGTTTTGGCCATCGAATCCAACTACTTGGTTTATTTAGGCAGAAGCGCAATTTCAAGCATACCGAATAACTAATGACGACACGAAATATTGTCTCGTAATTACAGCGTTGCCACCCGAATCATGTGATTCAATTGATATTTTGTCTGATCCACCCACAATGAACCGCTACAATAATCTCAAGTTGGAATTAATAAACGTCATTCAGTTTCCGAGACAAATCGTTTGGAAACATTAATCGCAAAGGCTGATATTGGGGACAGAAGTCCATCGGAACTATTGCGATCAATGAAACAATTAGCGGGACAAACATTTAATGATACAATTATTAAAAATTTGTGGCTTCGAAAGCTGCCACAGGTCATTCATGTCGCGTTAGTAGCGGTCGGCGACAAACCACTTAATGAATTAGCAGACATAGCGGATAAAATATACGAAGCACAACAAAATGCCAGCGTGTTTGCGGTAACAAATAATAAGGCACATTTAGTTCCGAATTTAATAAACGGTTGTCACGAATCGAAGCGATGATAGCAAGAATCGATGTTAATAATACGAGGCATTTTAGATCGCGATATGAATTTTAAGTGGGAATTTTAAAAGTCGTCGTTCTCATTCTGTTGCAGCTGATTCACAAGAACTATGTTGGTATCATAGAAAATTTGGAAACAAAGCGACAAAATGCCGCTGCAGCAAAAAAGCAAAGGCGAATCACCGCATATTGCGGCTACCGGTGCGCACCGCATATTGCGGCTACCGGTGTGAACAAATTTAATAGCCGCCTTTTCGTCCGCGATGACTAGAATAATATCGTTTTTCTCATTGATACAGGCGCGGACTTATCAGTGTTGCCATACAAAACACGTTCAAAAAACCATAACTCTGACGTGTCACTTTCTGCTGCAAACGGTACAATAATCAAAACGTTCGGGTCTAAAATGTTGAAAATAAATCTAGGGCTTCGGAGAACGTTTATACACGAATTCCTTTTAGCCGACATTGATCGTGCAATAATCGGCGCTGATTTTCTCAAGAAAAACGGGCTTATAGTAGATTTAAAAAATAAAAAGATAATAGATCCACTCACCCAACTTTCAGTCAACACGCTCACCTGTACGACAAAAACTCCTACACCGAAAATTTGTTTAATTGAGAACGAATTTTCTGCAATTCTAACGGAGTTTCCCGAACTTGCCCAACCATCAGATTATTTTAAAGAATTACAACATACAGTAGTACATCATATCATTACGAAAGATCAGCTACCATTCTCTAAACCTCGGCGATTAGACACAGCCAGACACGATATCGCAAAAAAGGAGTTCGAAATCGGAATTTGTCAACCATCATCTTCACCGGTTTCTTCTCCGTTACACATGGTACGGAAGAAAAATAACACGGATTGGCGACCATGCGGAGACTACCGTCGGTTAAATGCAAGTACAATTCCAGATCGATACCCAATTCCCCATATTCAAGACTTCGCCATGCGTCTGAATGGCGCTAAAATGTTCTCAAAGATAGATTTAGTTAGAGCTTATCATTTAATTCCGGTTGCAGAAGAAGATATACATAAAACTGCAATAACGACGCCGTTTGGGCTGTTTGAGTTTCGACGTATGCCGTTTGGCTTACGTAATGCAGCTCAAACGTTCAACGTTTTATGAACGAGGTTTGCCGTGGATTAGATTTTGTTTTTGTGTATATTGATGACATTTTGATTGCATCTTCCGACACACAAACGCATAGAAAGCATTTGCGGGAATTATGTAAACGATTATCGGATTATGGTATTACAATTAATCCTTCGAAATGCGTTTTTGGCGTAAAAGATTTAAGTTTTTTAAGTCATCATATTACGGCTGAGGGAATTTCGCCTGCGGAAGACCGGGTAGAAATTATTAAAAATTTCCCAACTCCTAAGACGATTAAACAAGTTCAACGGTTCGTAGGTACGGTAAATTACTACCACAGGTTTAGACCTAAATTAGCCGAATTTCTCAGTCCGATTTAGCACAAGCAGTACACAGTAAAAATAAAAATAAAACTTTGACGTGGCCAGATGAATTAAATTCTACGTTACAGACAGTAAAGAATGCACTTGCTGCTGCCACTACACTAGCACACCCGGAAAAGAACGAAAAGTATTCAATTGCAACCGACGCTTCCGATATCGCGTTGGGCGGTGTACTTCAGCAATCATCTGGAACAGGTTGGCGACATCTGGCATTTTTCTCCAGAAAACTTTCGTCTGCCGAACAGAAATATTCAGCATTCGACCGTGAACTTCTTGCAATGTACGCAGCAGTCAAACATTTTCGTTACGCAGTTGAAGGGCGCGAGTTCATAATTTTTACGGACCACAAACCACTTGTCAACGCTATTTGTTCAAAAACAGAACGCACTCCGCGTCAAACTCGCCACCTAGATTTTATTGCTCAATTTACGACTGACATCCACCACATACCCGGTAAAGATAATGTAGTTGCGGACAGTTTATCCCGGTTTTCGGAAATTGCTTCCATAAAAACTGATAATTTCGATTTAAATAAGATAGCTCAACTGCAAGTAGGCGATGAAGAGTTAGAAAAATTACTAGCTAACAACAAATCTTCGTGGAAATTAAATAAAATACAATTAGCAGATGTTGATGTGTATTGTGAAACGTCAACATCAAATAATAGGCTGTTTGTACCTAGCACTTTACGTCGCGCTGTTTTTAATACTCTACACAATTTGGCCCATGCTGGAGTACGTGCAACCAGAAAATTGATTGCATCCAGATATTTTTGGCCAAATATTAATCGTGACACGAATTTTTGGACTAAGACTTGTATTCCGTGTCAAAAGTCAAAAATTCAACGTCATACAAAATCGCAATTAGGAATTTTCGACATACCTGCAGGTCGTTTCGAACACATACATATGGACCTGGTTGGTCCATTACCCATATCAGAAGGTAATTCTTACATACTAACGATTGTTGATCGTTTTACTCGATGGCCTGAGGCATACGGTTTGCCAAATATGACAGCAGTTACGGTAGCAAAAGCTTTCGTTGAAAATTACATTTCGCGATTTGGAATTCCTGCTAGAATCACAACTGATCAGGGTGCACAGTTTGAATCAAAATTATTTCAGGAATTAACCAAACTACTAGGAACACATCGTATTAGAACAAGCCCTTACCACCCGCAAGCAAATGGGTTAGTTGAACGTTTTCACCGTCAGCTTAAAGACACTCTTAGGGCTCGTGGAAATAGTGAAAATTGGCACAGTGAACTTCCAATTATATTACTTGGAATTAGAGCCGCAGTGAAAGAAGATTTGCAATGTTCACCCGCTGAATTAGTATACGGGCACACTTTAAATCTTCCGCGAGAATTTTTTATTAACGAAAAACCGGAATCAAACGATCATAATGTATTAATAAATAAACTTCGAGAAACAATGCAAAACCTGATTCCGATACCAACCCGGTTAGGAGATCAGAAATGTATTTTCATTCCTAAAAATTTAGAGTCATGTAATTTCGTATTCGTCAGAAATGATAGAATTAAGCCAACTTTATCACCGACTTATGATGGCCCATACCGAATCATTAGGCGGTTACGAAAAGTTTTTATACTTTCAATTAATAATAAAGAAACTTCAATATCGGTTGATAGATTAAAACCAGCGTACGGAATTTCGTCATTAAAGCAAAAATAGATGGTTTCACTAAAAATAAAATAAATAGAATAGTTATATTTTTTTTCTTTTTCATAAAACTTTTTATTTAGATTACGTTTCACTCGGAGGAGGGTGATGTAGTGACGTTATAGATCACCTCATTAAAATTTATAGAAAATTCCGTTTTCTATTTTCCATTAATTTTCTATTTTATATTAATTATAAATAAATCATCCGAGTAAAATCCGCTGATTATAATTCCCAAAATATGATTGGTTAATCCAATTCAGCAATTAAACTAAAAAGAGAATTGACATTATATAATCAAGCCTTATAAATTATTGGATGAGTCGTTATTAAGATCTCTTGCGATTAGCTCGTCATTATAAAAGAAAATAAAAGTGTGTAAAAACTAAAAATTAAAAAGTATCAAAAAAGAACTTAGAAATATTTGATTAAGTTTAAGTAGTTTTAATAAATAATAATAAATCAGGAACAATTGTGTTTTATTATAAACGATTAAACCAACAACTACATATACAAGATTTCGTCTCGAACTGGTTCGTCTCCATGGAACCTACCTTTTCAGACCACTCTTGGTTATGCTTTTCGTTGGCTCTCAGAAGAAAGCTTGCCAGCCCCTATAGAAACCCCCTCAAAACAAATTGGCAGGTTTATGTAGAAGAATTGAGTGCTAAATTAGAACGGTTAGAACCCATCCAGATGCTAGGTTCAATAACGAAAATGAAACCACGCATATCACTAGTGTGCTGTCAGAATCGCTGAATATAGCTTGTCCACTAAGGAAACCTCATTGTAAGGCTAGGCAACCTTGGATGACAGGTACCTTATTGGATGAACGGAAAAATGTAAGGTCGCTTTTTAATAAAGCAAGAAATCGGAACTCGGAAATTTGGTGGGAACAGTACCGTAGCGCTCTAAAGAATTTTAAGAAAAACTGTAGGAAATCTCAGAGAGAGTGGTGGGTAAATTTCACGGAACAAGTAGAGGGTGTGAGTGAAGCGGCTAGGATGAAGAAAATTCTGGCCAAATCTAACATGCACCCGGAATTACTGGAAAATGAAAATGGTGACAAAACTAACTCAATGGAGGAGAGTTTAGACATTCTTATGTCGGTTAACTTTCCAGGTTGTCTGCAGGTTGACGAGGTAGAAGAGGGTACCTCTGTCACTGTAACGAACGAATCCCTTCACTTTTTAAGTATTTAATCACTGAAGAAAAGGTTAGATGGGCAATTGATTCGTTCAAGCCATTTAAATCACCGGGAACAGACGGGATTTATCCTGCCCTTTTACAGAGAGCAAACAAGGCCTTCATTAGTAGGCTTTGCAGGTTATACATAAGTTGTCTGGAAATAGGTTATATTCCAAAACGATGGCAGGAAGCTATGCGTCTCCCAAGGCTTAACTTAACTTCGTTCTTTTTGAAAACACTAGAAAGAATTATTGAACACGATATCAGAGCTGTAATTACAGCCTCGGGGTTCTCACCATCTCAGCACGCTTACTGTAAGGGCAAATCTGTTCTGCATTATGTAGTAAATACAATTGAAAAAAGTCTCGGTAACAAGAACATGGTTTTAGGTATGTTCATTGACTTAGAGGGCGCTTTCAATAATATTAAAACTGATTCGATAATTACTTGCTTGATGAAAAGGCAAATAAATCCATGTATTATTAGATGGATTTCAACAATATTAAAACCGATTCGATAATTACTTGCTTGATTAAAAGGCAAATAAATCCATGTATTATTAGATGGATTTCCTTTGTATTAAAAAATAGAACTTTGATTACAGAATTTAGTGGAACCTCAAAAATTGGTCGTGCACGTAATTGTACACCACAGGGGGGAATTCTCTCTCCTTTGTTATGGTTGCTCGTTATAAACGAGCTCTTGCAGCACCTTTTGAGAGCAGGGTACTCTATTATCTGTTATGCAGATGATCTTGCTATACTGATTACTGGTAGATTTGAGTCAACTCTCGCCGAGCTTGTGCAAAGTGCGTTAAACCTTGTTTCAAACTGGGCTACGAGAAACGGACTTAAGGTAAACCCGGAAAAAACTGAGACTGGTCTCTTTACGAATAAACGTAGGAAACCCAGTTTTATACTACCAAAAATTGGAACTAAAACCGTTACTTTAGTTGACAGAGTAAAATTCCTAGCGGTAATTCTTGATAAGAAACTTAATTGGAGGTACCACCTCGAATCCAAGGCAAGTAAAGCAATCAAAGCTTTCTGGGCCTGTAGCGGTGCAATTGGGTAAAAATGGGGTCTGTCACCGAAGATTATACACTGGCTGTATACATGTGTAATTAGATCGGTTCTTACCTATGCAAAGAATCGACCTCTTTGTGAAATATATGAAATTGAATAACCTCAATTAGCGTGTAGGGTAACCTCAGGTTCACCCACACCCCATACTACAATCATTCGTTTGATTGTAGCGTCGGGTTCCAATCTGAATTTGTCCAATGATTACCTTGCAAGTACAACAATATTTGATGAAGGTATCATAACTAGAATACCGTCTAGAGGGGAGTGGGAGAATAGTTCACCCATTCCCCTTTGTGCTCTATACTGATGGATCCGAAATGGAATCAGGATGTGCAGGAATTTTCTCCGTCGATCTGGACTTGAGTGTCAGCATCATATTAGATAACCACACCTCAATTTTCCAGGCTGAGATTGCAGCTATAAAAACTGCCGCGGAACTAATAGTAGAAACTAATCTGTGTAATAAAAATATTGTGATTTGCTCGGATAGCCAAGTAGCTATCAAAGCACTGGAAAACAAATCGATTAATTCCAAATTGGTTTTTGAATGTCGAACTTTCCTTAGGCAAGTGAAGGCAAATAATAATAATTTGCTTATCATCTGGTTTCCCGGTCATAGGAAAATGAGAAAGCGGACGAATTGGCTAGAGGTGGCGCGATAGATGGCAGTCTCCCAATTTGCCAGATTGGTTACCCAGTGAGCTAGATAAAAAGACTGTTTAAACTATGGCTAGTAGAACAAAACACGTTAGAATGGGTTGCGCTAAACAGTTGTCTTCACACAAAACTGTTCTGGAGTAACCTCAACGCTAAACAATTAAGAAGTATTCTGAATATGACCAAACCCATCATACCCATGCTCAGATTGTACACAGGAACTGTCACGGGGCATTTACTATTACGTAAACATGCCGGGCGACTCGGACTGACAACTGAAACCGCTTGTAGAGGCTGTTTTGAAGATGATGAGACAATTGAACATCTTTTATGTCACTGTCCTTCTGTGCAATAAAAGATTAAAATTTTTCGGATCTTATTTTGTAGGAAATTTAACAGAATTAAGCAGTGAAAAACCTGCTAAGTTGTCAAACTTTATAAAGGAAGTGGGATGGCAGGATTCGTGGTGAAAAATATGGTCAACGTTTCGTAAGGGGGACACAATAATACTGTGTTATTAGTTTATGTAACGAATCTAATTTATTACAGCGCTAGATACATTGTATTTTAAATACGTGCGATAATCCGCACGTGCCTTCGGATTATTGGGCCACGTGCGATAATCCGCACGTGCGTTCGGATTACCGCACTTGTACTGTATAAATATATGTATATATTTACCGGTTCGATTTGACGACTTATGCACTATTGCATTTTTTGTCTGGGCTTATTTTAAAATGACTTTTAAAAATAAGTAAGGAAACTTACCCCTAACAGTCATTATATTTTCTTATATAAATATATGTTAATCAGTAGAAAATATGTAGTTTGGCACAATAAGTTTAATTGTATGTAGAATGGGAAAGCAACAATTTTTTTTTTGAAAAATATATATATATAAATACTATTATACATATTCGATGAAACGGCTATAAAACAAACTGATATAGAAAAAAATGTAAATTTTGTATAATTCTTCTTCTTAGTGTACCACTCCGTTCCGGAGGTTGGTCATCATTGCTCGTATATGGTCTTTAGATTTTACTTTTCTAAGTAGCTCGATTGGTAGGCATACCAAACCAATCTGTTAGATTCTCTAACCACGAAATTCTTTTACGACCTCTGCTTCTTCTACCTGTTATTTTTCCCTGGAGTGCTAGTTGAAGGAGTCGGTATTTATTATTTCGCATAATATGTCCTAAATAGCTGAGCTTTCTTTTTTTTATGTTGAATAATAAATATTTTACTGCTCTAATACGATTCATTACTTCTACATTGGTGACGTGCTCTCTCCATGATATTTTCAATATTCTTCTGTAAGTCCAAAGTTCGAATGCTTCAATTTTCTTCATTTCATTCTTACTTAATGTCCAAGCTTCCACGCTATACAGAAGAATTGGCCAAACATAACACTTAAGCATTCGTATTTTTATTGCTAAGCTTACCTCACTCTTACAGAATAAATTTGACATTTTCCTTTCTATTTTATTTGTAGCATTGGATTCTATAATTGATTCTATATAGATATTTTATTTTTTGCACCCTTTCAACTACTACGTTTCTCAATGTTAATTAGTGTTGAATATTCGGACTTTTGTCAATCGCCATGTATTTTGTTTTTTTTATATTCATCTTTAGGCCATACTTTTCACAACTCAAATTCAATTTCTCCAGCATGTTACTTAAATCATCTGCATTTTCAGCTAATAAGACTGCAGCATCAGCAAATTTAATCACATTTATAGGTTCACCATTAATTTTGATACCAAAATCTAGCTCATTTATAAGCTTTATTTTTTTTTTGAAAGAAGAGTGAATGTCGATTTAAGCCAGTCATCAGGAACTACCACAGCCTCATAAATTCTATTAAATACGTCGGTAAGTATCTTAATACCATAATCATCCAATAATTTTAAAATTTCATTAGGAATTTTGTCAGGACCAGTTGCTAATCGATTTTTTGATTTTGAAATGGCTGATCTGACTTCGTCCCTTAATATTCTTGGCCCATCGTGACTCTCAAAGACCGGAACATGAGCTCTAATGTCATCGAATAGTTCTATTACATATTCTCTCCATCTATTTAGTTTATCTGAACCATTGACGATAATACGGCCATTTTTATCTTTAAGGTCACCATGACTATTTCTGGACTGCTTATTTGTTGCCAGTTTAATTTTTTTATGTAATTTAAAATAATCATGTTTTTATTTCCAAATTTTCGATTTCTAAGCACTGCGTTTCCCAGAATTTATTCTTGGCTTCTCTAATTTTCTTCTTTATATTTCTGTTGAATTCTTTATATTTTGTAGGATTTGATGTTTTATATTTTTGTCTCTCATTCATTAATAACAAGATCTTGTTTGTCATCCATTCTTTTTTTTTTCAACCATTTTATTATTATTATTATTTAATTCAATACCAATATCTACTAATGGATTTTTAAATTTATTCCATTTACTGTTGACATTCTGATCATCTGTTATTAATATCTTGTCTCTTTTTACCATTACATTTAATTTTGCACTGTAAAAATCTTTATTTTTTGGTGTTTCTAAAATAGAGAGGTTATTTTTATTTAATGTATTTTTCTTACCAACGTTTTTCAATGTGATTCTAATATTTGCTACAACTGGTACATGATCTGACTGTATGTCCGCACACGGATACGTTTTGGCTGTTTTTATCGCGTTTCTAAAACGACTATTGATTAAAATAAAATCGATATGATTCTTTATTATCGCATCAGTATTATTTTTTGGTGACGTCCAAGTATACAAACGCCTATTCGGCATATTGAACCATGTATTGCTTATAACTAATTCGTTGTCGATGCAAAAATCAATTAATCTGCTTCCTCTAAGATTTCTTGTCCCAAGACCGTATTTGCCAACTATATTACCTACTGCGCCGCATCTAACCTTTGCGTTGAAAACACCCAAGATGATTGTAACATCTTCTTTTTTTGTTGCATTTAGCAATTCTGCCAATTCACCATAAAATTCATCTATTATATTATCACCACAGTCGGACGTTGGTGCATAGACTTGGATTAAATTAACTAGATTTTTTTTAGATTTTAACTGTATTAATAACAGTCTATCAGATTTCCGTACTATACTTGTAATGCTTTTTTTGTATTTCTTTGATATTAGAAAACCAACACCTTTTCTATGTTCATCATCAGCTCCAGAATATATGAAGTAATTCATCATCGTATTAACTTCACCACTGCCCTTCCAGTGGGACTCACTTATGCCGATGATATCTAATTTTAATCTAGACTTTTCTAATTCTAAATTCTGTAATTTACCTGCTTCAAGCAGGCTTCTAACATTCCAAGTAACGATTTTCTTATGATGATTATCTTTGTTTGTACTAATTGTGTTGTTATTGTTGATTTTATTGACTTTTATATTAATGTTGTTTCTGTTGAATTTGACGTTTATGTTGTTTTTCAATGATGTTTTACTAGGGATAGGGATAATGAGGTGGTTTTCCGTTGCCTTCCTCATTTTATATTATTTTATATATATATACTACTCATTGTCCTTTATCGCGCCGGGTCAAGCTAGATTTTCAACCAATGGAATAGTGACCACTAAGCTAATGCTGGTGATATAGTTTCACCAATTAATTTATCTTGTTTAGCACTATGTTTTGAATTCATCGAGTTTTTTCTGCTTCTAGTATTACTAATTGATCTTTGCTTTAGCTTATTATTTTTATGAATTTTATTATCACTATCTTCTTTATCAATGGGTGATCCCACTCTTTTTGAATTATTGTTATGAATATCTTCTGATGTTATATATATATATTACTCTCAATTTTCTCAAGATCAATCACTTCACCATCAACTAAAAGCTTGTTGTTTTTGATAATAACTATAAATTTATAATAAATAACAATAATTTCTACTTTCTTTAAATAAAGAAATGAAAGTTTTGTCACACTCGTTTAAAAAAGTTCTCTTTCTCAAACGAGTGTTCCCGAATCTGGAAAATTAAAAAGTTCGTGAAATCAAAAGCTCTACATTGAATACAAGGAATGCAATCTATTCTTACATATCCTAATAATGATGTAAATTAATGGTAATATAAACGAGATTGTATTACAAAAAAAAAAATATATTTATCAATTATACTTATATTTATTATATTAAATTATATTAACTAATCACAGATAGTAATTTAGATAAACAATATAATATACATGGTCTAACTAAGAAAACAAGTTTTTGTAATGTAATTTTATTTTATTTGGTAGTGTCAGTTTTTAAATGTTTATGTTATTTTCCACACAAAAAAACAACAGAATTTTCTGCCAAACTTGGAATTAATTTCTCTCTAACATACTTTAAATATTCTTACTTTTATCAGACCATGTGCTACGCTGATGATAATAGGAAATAATATAGGTTTCAGAAACAATGATCATATTTTGGGTTCGAGTTCGATATTCTCAAAGTTTTCTATAATATTTGTAATTTTGAGATCATGAGAAATTATAAATTTGATAAAATTTACAGCGATATGAATTAAATGGTAAATTTAATTAGGATAGGGTGGATATGTAATTCTAGATAATATCGAGACTTAAAAACTTCGCGAAATCAAAAACTAAGGAATGCAAAAAAACATCAATTCTTACACATCCCAATAATTTTGTAAATATATACATTGTTTCGAGTTGTTTATATAAATTTATTAAATAATAAAGAAAGTTAAAAATTTGTGCTTTGGCTGGACAATTGTCCATGCCAAAATCATTTTATTGTTGGATTTGCTTCAAATTAAACAAAATTTTGAAAAGACATGGAAAACGAGAGAGAGTTGTCATGCAACTATTGAACGAGTCAAAAAAAGACAAAACTGTTTATGGACCAATACCAATAAATACTATAGACATCTCTCTGATGACAATTGTTAAAGTTTAAGGAGAAACAAAATATAAGGTCAAATGAATAATGAAGAATTTCTAACATTTATACAAAAAAGGAGCCATATGGCTCCATTATCGCGATCTAGGAATTGGGTTATTTTTGGCATCTTATACCAATTTTTATATTCCCAATTCATCAGAACATCATAAGAGAGACACGTGCATCTATTCCCATATTAATTCATGTGATGAATTTCAACTATTATCTTTAAGTATAATTAACGATGTGAACTATTTTGTATTAGGTATATTTTATTTTGACAATTTTAATCAGACAATTTTTGAGATTAGATTCACAGACATTAGATTTCCGTTCCGGGCTCTTTTGTACTGATTTTTCTTAGTGTGTAATTGTCTAACATCTTTATTAAAATACCACTGGAAGACCCGTTAATAGTACACACGTGTTCATTTCACCGTTTACTATAAAGGAGCTAGGATCTGGACACCAAAATCTTGGGGGATATATAACAGAGTTCGGGGTATAAGCGATAACAGACAGTCGGACAGACAGTGAAACCTCAAGATATATCGTGTTAGTTAAAAAGTACGTAAAAACAACTATTTTCACAGTTTTGCTATATATAGATATAAAATTATATATTAAATTAGGTTCCCCAGGTATCGGATACTTATAATGTCGTTTTATTTGGTTTTATACCACTAAAATTACTGTATATATATCAGATACCCGCCGACGTTTTCGACATATATTATATATATATGTATATATATATAAATTTTTTTAATAATTACATACATTATATTAAATATTATTAAAATAATTAATGAAAAAAATATAATCTGTGAAGCGCTAGAACTGCATTTATTTACGTTGATTCAAAATATGAATCATTATAAATACTAATTCAATTATAAGATATTAAGAAAAAGTAGCTAAACAAAATAACTTATAATTAAACTATATGACGTATAAAAATATAATTAAAAAAAGTTTCCAATTAAAATTAGAATCCGTAGGTTTTAAAAATGTATTACTTATCATTTATATTAATCAGAATTACATATATAGGTATATTTAACACTGTTATTTGGGAAATCTTGTTGTATTTCATTATAATTTGTGTCTTTAAAATCTATACAAAATAATATTAATATAAATAATATTAATACAAAGTTTTACCTGAGTTGATAATTATCCTTAACTTGAGATGAAATAACTGCATAAATTCCAATGACAAATAGTTTCAGCTCATCCAACAATGCAATTTTAGATAACACATCTATTTTTCTGAATACAAATTTCAATCAAATCAAAGTGATATATTAACTGAAATCTGAAACTGATTAGAATTTCTTGAACGAGAAATTATTAAATTATATTGCAAGACACACAAAAATTATAAATCATAAAAAACATAAAATATTTTTTCTAATTATAAGTGACACTTTTTCTTCTTTATTAAAACATTAAATTTTTATAACGGGATACTGTTATACTATGATAAATATGTTTTTTTATTGTTACAAACAGATTATAAAGTATTTTAAAATATTCAAGTCTCGTTCGATATTCTTCTATATTAATATTAATAGTAATTAATAATTTCATGTAGAAGCTATAGGGATGTTCGATTTTAAGCGATTATTTCAATAATCGATCTTTTTTGCTTAAAAAAACGATTTTTTGAATCGATGTTATGGTCGTCGATTAATCAATGAATCGATCTTTTCTTTCCGATTAGTCGACTTTTCCTGCACTGCACTTAAGTTGTTCACAATCATTTTTTTTATACAGGATTGTTTGAAAATACAACTTAAAAAAAAAAAAATATTGTGAACAGAGCCACAGAGCACAAAAAAAAATGTGCTCTGAATATATGTACATATACATATCTAGCATTGTATTAAAAATACCCGTTATAAAATAAATTTCCGGCAATAATGAAAAGCTATTGTATATATATTATTTATCTTACCTGCTTTTGGAAAATTGGAATCCATAATTAAATTATTAAATATAAATTATAACAAATTAAAATGTTTTCAGAATCAGAATTCACTTTCTATACTATAGGAATAAAAATAACGAATCTTTTTACATTTGTGTATAAAAATTGCTGTATCCATCTATATTCAACCTTCAGAAGTTTTCATACACCATCACCATAATAGTTTCCATTAACTATGAATATTACAAAAATCGATTTTTAACAAAATCGATCTTTCTGTCTTCGATTAATTGGTGAATCGATTTTCACCCCACCGATTTTAATCGATTCGCAAAATCGATCTTTTTTTGAAAATCGAACATTCCTAGTAGAAGCTTTAAACAAAATTTGCTTATTTATGCAGGGCCTGCAATTTTAGAAGAAAAAGCTTTATAAAATAAATATTAGTTTCTCTTCCAATTCGTGCAACGCTAGTGTCGTTTTATATTTTGAGATTAATGCTGGGATTAGATGTGCGTTTTTAAGTTCGTTTTGCCAATAGAAGTATAAGTATATAGAATAGCCGTTAGTTCTAGGTTATTGAGGCAAACATCTCAATGTACCAATGTACTTTTTGACAGTTTTTGCAAATGTATTTTATGCAATATTTACGGTACATTATAAATATGTACGAAAAAATTACAAAATACATTGATAATAATATATTATTTAATGTTAATACAAAGAAAGTTTTTACGACATATTTTAAAATGCATAAAAATACGTGCAAGTTTCACTTATATTGCTACTGTAATTTTAGTATTCGAAAATCGTACATCGTACGGAATAGACGTGTTTTTATTGCGCTCTCTTAAATTTAAAAAAATAACAGAAAAATAAAAAAAAAAATGTAATTTAATTTGGAATTTAAATTTAAAGTTTAATTTAATTTAATAATTTAATTCATGGTTATAATTCGAATATATTATTAATAATTGTCACAGTTAATATAAATATATTCAAATAATTGGATTAATTTTAAAAAAAGTAAAAGAAAAAGAAAAAACCCAAAACTGTTATTTAATTTGAAATCTGAAATTTAGAGTATAATTTAACTGGAATTGACTGATAGTTTAATTCGTATATAATTATTTAGTGGTACATTTAACATAAATATATTGAAATAATAAAAGTGAAATTAAAGTTGATAATTATTAATCGGAAAATATTAAATATTAGTAAACTTCTGTTATGCAATTTGAAATTTAGAGTGTAATTTAACTGGAATTGCCTGATGGATTAATTCGTATATAATTACTAATTGGTTCATTTCACATAAACATATTGAAATAATAAAAGTAAAATTAATGAAGATAATTAGTAATCGGAAAATAATTTCTAAGCAATCAAAATAAATATAATTAAGGAAAAAATGAAAAAAAATAATAAATGTTTATAACAGAATAAAAGTAGTTTTGCTATAAAACGGGAGTTGAAAATCCATAATTTTGAAAAAAGAAATGAAAATCGCTAAATTACATATTATTATTATCTTGAAAATTATTATTATTATTATTATATCTTGAAAATTTAATGTTTGCTTTAATTACGATTTAGAAAATTGAAATTCATAATTCTTGTTAATTTCAAAATATAAATAGTGTAAATATATATTCAATTATTGAATTGATTAATCGATTAAATTATTAAAATAAGAGACGTTCAAAATTATCGTTAAGGCAATTAAAAATAAATCATCGGCTGTGCAATTTAACTTATCTGGTCGTATTGGTGGTAAATTTATAAATCAAAATCTGGTGGAACATGGTGATTGTATAGTTCTATAACTCTGGAATACAAACCTAAGTGAAGAATCAGAGGTAACAAACACGGATGGTAGACTAGGAAAAAAAAATAAGTAAAATAATAAAAACTCCAGGTATTTCTTTGAAATTAAATAATTAAATTCTGTGAAATATAACCTTAGAGTAAATAGAGTTTATTTACTCTAAGAATATAACTAGAAGGTTAACAATTAAGTTTTATTATTTTCATTGTTCTGTCGTCCTCGTGCACAGTCCACAGAGTTAATTGTTTTTGTGTGCAGTAGCAGTACAGTCGCCATTATATTTATTTTCCATAATTTAAAAGTAAGTAAATGAATATCTATTTATTTTATTTATGAAAATGTATTAAATTTGTAACATACAAAACTAATCTTTTTATATATATTCTTTTTAATTTTAGATGAAATGAAAAAATTTATTTTCGATAGCGAGGCAGTTACATATGGAACATAATATAAAATGGCAACGGGCAGAGTTACGAGAACTAAGGAAAAGTTGGAGGAAAATATTTAAATTTAAAAAAAATTATATTCAAAATGTCATCTATAATTTATATTAAATATATTAAAAAATATAAATATGGAATATAAAAAATAATATTATTATTAAATAAATATTTATATCTAAAAAAAAAATATTAGTTTACTTAATTTTTGACTCCAATTTACATTATTTTCTATTCTAATTTTTAGATCATTTTTAATTCAATTTTCGTTCATTTTTGTATCATAGTTAGTTCAATTTGGTATCAATTTTAGTTCAATTTGGATTCAATTTTAGTTCATTTTCGTATCAGAATTAGTTCATTTTTAATTCAACTAGTTCTTTTTTGTATCATAATTAGTTCAATTTGGTATCAATTTAAGTTCAATTTGGATTCAATTTTAGTTCAATTTGGATTCAATTTTAGTTCATTTTTGTATCAGAATTAGTTCATTTTTGATTCCAAATGGAATCAGAAATATGTATCAAAATTGAATCCAATTTGAATCAAAAAGTTGAATCCAAAATTTGTCTAATAATGGAACATCAGTTGAATTGAATCAAAATTGATTCCAAATTGAATCTAAAAGTTGATTCGAAATTGAACTCTGCCATATATAGCTGAGTTCATTTTTGAATCAATTTGGAATCCACATGTTTAAAGGGTAATAACAATAAAACGTCATTCCAACTGCGTGTAATCGTCATCTAGTTTTTGAAAAATTGTTATATAGCTCCACACATAGGAAGTTGATTAAAGCTAATTCATAATAGAACTTCAACGCAACTGAACGGTACGCAGAAAAGTTAAATTAGAGGAAATCAATACTTCAATTCACAATGCAAATTATGCGCGTTAACGCAATTAAAAGCAGCGCAGAAGTTGCTCAACTTTTAACTTTTTGATACCGTTTAACTAAAACCATTTTTAATTTTTCGTTTTTAATAATGGACGAAGAAAAATTAATTGAAGCGATTAAAAAATATGAATTAATATTTAACAAAAAAAGTGGTGGCTATAAAAATATAGCAAAAAAAGCAGATGCTTGGAGAGAAATTTCCAAAGAACTAAATATTGAAGGTAACTGTATGAAGTACATGTAAGTTTGGTTATTATTTTATTATTTATTTCTTAATTTAGAAAAAAATTTGTCAAATAAGATGGAAGAGTTTGAGAGATCGGTTTTGCAGAGAATTAAAATCAAGAAATTTACCATCTGGAAGTGCTGCACCGAAATTAATAAAATGGGAATTGTTTGATAATTTAACATTTCTAAAAGACCACTTGCAAGTGAGATCGTAAGTTATTATTATATTAAATGTAATACAATACATATTTATAATTTTTAATAATTTAGGGGACATGGAAACTTCGAAAAAAAAGAAGAAGAACATCCAGAATCAACAAAAAATGTGTCAAGTTTTGATGAATTTTTGTTTAATGAAGATGACATTATTTTAGACGAAAGTGATAGTTTTCAAGAAAATATAACGTCACCAAGTTTTTCCAGCAGCTCCACTCCGTTTCCGGTTTCTGAAAAAAAAACAAAACTAGTAGCGGATAAAGTTGAAGCTAAATTCGTGGAAACTTTGGACACGTTAACAAGTATTGTAGATAAGAAGAAAACTACACCAACAACTTACAATGATGAGGAATGCTTTATGCACGGTACTATTGGAATGCTGCGTCAGCTAAGTCCATTCAACAGATCGAAAGCAAAAGCACAAATAATGGCTTATTTGGCGAAAATGCAACTGAATGAGTTATATGGAATTGATGAAGAAGTTTGTTTAGGGTAAACATTTTTTAATACATATTCAAAAATCGTAATTAATTTATTTATTTTTTAGGGAGGAATAATTTTACAAAAAAATACATTTAATTTTATTTTATTTTTAATAACGAATACAATATTTTCGACATAATTAACATAATCAATCACACATGAATCTGTAATAAAAAGAAATGTTTTTTATTATTTTTTTAAAAATGAAATAAATTATTTTGAATTAAAAAAAAATATATAAAGTTGAAAATTACTTTTTTTTGTTTTTCAATTGCTCCTTCTTTTAAGAAATAATTTTTTAATTCATCACGTAAATCATATGCTGATTTTGTGGAATTATTTGAACCCATTTTATAATTTTTGTTGTATGAATTTTTTTTTATAGATGCATTTTCACCACATTCCTTTCGCCAATCTCCAGGATGCATTTCACCGTGCTCATCTTCCCAATCAACAAATTTTTTGGGACAGTAAACATGAGTAAATTGTTTATTTAAAATAATGAAATTATGTAGAGCTATTGTGGCTAGAACAATTTTTTCTGCTTTTTCAGGCAAACAATTTAATGTATTACGCAGTACTCTCCATCGAGCGACTAGAATGCCAAATGAATTTTCAATTACCACTCGTGCTCTAGAAATCCGGTAATTGAAAATTCTTTTTTCTAAATTTAAATTTTTCCCAGGATATGCTTTCATAATATTTTTTTTAAGAGGAAAGGCTGGATCCCCAATAAAAAAATACGGAAATTTAATTTTTTTTTTAGGAAGATATCTTTCATCAGGTAATGGTAATTCACCAGCATATAATTTTCTACCAAAAGTAGAATTACTCAAAATACCTAAAAACATTTTTTAAAAATAATTTTTCAGAAATTTAATATATATTAATATTTACCGCCATCGCTTTGACTTCCATAAGCTCCAATATCAATTGCTGTGAAAGCATATCGAGCATCACATGCCGCCATAAGTACAATACTGAAATCTGATTTGTAATTATATTACATAGAGCAGTATGTGGTGGTCATTGAATGCTGATGTGTTTACCATCTATTGCCCCCACACAATTTGGCAAATCCCATAATGTTTCAAAATCTTGCGATATAACTTCATAATCGGTCATGTTTGGTTGTGAAACGTAAAATTCTCGAAGAGTTTTCCAAATAATATCGCAAGTTTCTTCAACAATATTATGAACAGTAGATCTACCCATTTTATATGACCATGCCAAATATTGCTGACTAACTCCTTGAGATAGATATCTGCAACATAAACTATTGTTTTTATTTAATAACAAAAATTAAAACAAATAACCTTACGATAAAGTAAGAGCCAATCTACATTCGGCTTCTATTGGTGTTCTTATCGAGTTTTTATTTAATTTATCACTTAATAGTGAAAGCAAAACATTATATAATGGCAGATTCATCCTGGTGTGTTTAAAAAAATGCTCGGGGTCACGTTCTTTTATTTTTTTTAAATGTGGCTGTAAAATATCCATCAATGTCTCTGGTGGTATTAACTTCTCGAACCCACCATCTTCTGTTGTGTTTTTTTTATAAACTTTGTACATTTCATATGTTTGTTGCAGCATGTACAAAATAGTTATAATTGTTATCATTTCATCTAAATCGTCCATTTCACCAATTTCTATATTTTAATTTTACTTTCTTAAAGAATTAATTCTAAAAGAATTCGTTTTATTGTAAAAAATAATATATAATTTTAACTCACGCTTTTTGGAATTAATTCACTGAAATTTTTAAAATGCTTTTAATTAATAATTTTAACAATATTTCAACAGCTGACTGCCAACAATGTCATCCAACGCAGAAATGTAACATTCACTGTGAATTGAAACTTTCAACTGCGTCCCGTGAAGTTTCAGTTCAGCTGCGTAACTTTCAATTGCGTCGCACTATGAATCAAGCATAATTGACGCTTGTAGCACTGTAGTATTATCATTTATATTAAAGTCTACAGTGGGCAACCCTACAAGAAATATTTATTTACGAATCACTTACGTAGATAAAAGTAGTAAACTATATTCAACTAGAAAATAATAACAAAAATAAATAAAATTAATAGTTAAAATCAATAATTAAAATCTATTCATTTATTCACTACAGTATTTAATTAATCTAATAATTTAACGGCAACTCTGGTAGTGAATAGTCAAATTTTTATATCAGCTGCGATAATTTTGTAAAATAAAAAAAATAAAATCAAATTAATAAAAGGTAAAAATTGTTTCAATTTGCAATAGTACTCGATAACATCTCAATAATAACACAAATAATAATGGCTACTTCAGCTACTTCAGCAGATATTAGTGAACTAATTAAAGTATTTAAAGAAGAATTAGGTAGTATTAGATCCGATTTTAAAGAAGAATTTAATAAAGTTAAAGTCGAATTTAAAACAGACATTTCCAATCTTGTTGATGAAACTAAAGCGAACAACAGTAAAATGAAAGAAGCGATAGATGTCGTAGCAAATAATCAACTTTTAATAAATGAAGAATCGAAAACTCTAAAGAATCAAGTTGAGATACTTAATAATATAGTTATGCAACAGGGCGATTTGATTGGAAATTTATCAGAAAAATTCGAGAGAGAAAACAAAAAAAAATAATTTAATTATATATAACTTACTTGAAGTGTATGATGAAAATTTAATGGATGTAGTAATATTAAATTCACCAAGAGAATTGGCAAAGTCTCTATTGACAAATCCATAGCTTGAATAATGACAGAAATAGCAGAAAAAGTATCAAAAACTCAGATAAAACAAGAAACAACAGTAATACCAGGCAGAGGAAAAATTCAGTTGGAGCAAAAAAAAACTATTACCAACAGAAGCTATATCTGATAAAATAACAACAAACAATACAATTCCAAAATAACATTTAGAATTATTAGTTTGCAACTTAATTTCGACCCGGCAATTCTACAAGGACATGATATGAAATACAACATTAACAGATTTTAAAACATGAACATAGCAATAACAAAGGACTAAGACCTGAACCAAACGATTAAAAATTAAAATTCATTAAGGAAATAATAAATAATAATTAAAATATATATGAAAGGTAAATATTCTAAATAAAATAAAATAAAATATATATAAAGGTAAATGTACAAAATAAAATAAGATAAAATATATATAAAATAAAATATTTCGCTGCATGGAAATAAAAATTAATTAAAAGAAGGAAAACTTTAAACCCTTAGAAGGCAACGGGAAACCACTAAAGTATAAATCCCTTGTAAACTTTATGGAACACAACAAAAACAAATGGCCCTCAGTCTCCGGCAATAAGAAGCTGCTAAGAATCCCCAGAGGTAAAACTCATAGTACTAACATTATAAATATTAATAATACTAATATCAACAACAACAACAATAACATTAAAAACAACAACGACAACAACATCAACAGGAACAACATTAACAACAACAACAACAATAACAGCAATAACAATAATAACAACAACAACAACATCATAAACAACAACAACATCATCACCACCAACAACAAAAACAACCACAACAACAACAACAATAATAACATGTATAATTCGAGTAGTGCGAATATATATAGTAATAGGAATGGTAATAACATAAAAAACAAAAATAAGAACATAAAACTGGGAACATATAATGTTAGAAGCCTCTTTGAAGCGGGAAAATTGGAAAACACTATTCAGGAAATGAAAAGAATTAATTTAGAAATATTAGGAATTAGTGAAACATGGTGGCCTGATAATGGTGTTATAAAAAGGCAAGACTTTCAAATATTTTATTCCGGCAATATTGAAAGCAGGCATAGAAAAGGCGTTGCAATTATTTTATCAAAAAAATTATCAAATTATGTGTCAGAATTTATACCAAGATCGGATAGAACAATGTTGTTGAGATTGGACACTACACCAATTAAGATCAATATAATTCAAACGTACGCGCCAACAGCTGATGCAGATGATGAAATAGTTGAAGAATTTTATGGTGAAATATCTGAGCTGACCAAACTGACAAAACCACATGAAGTAACCATAATTATGGGAGATTTTAATGCCAAAGTTGGTAAACAACGTGTTGGTAATATAGTTGGCTCCCACGGACTGGGCGTAAGAAATGGAAGTGGTGATAGATTAGTTCAATTTTGCCAAGAAGAAAATTTCAAAATCGTGAATACATGGTTTGAGCTTCCACCAAGAAGATTATATACCTGGTCATCGCCTCAACATAATCAGAACAGATTAGTCCGTAACCAAATAGATTATATAATGATTAATCAAAGATTCAACTCATCAATAATCAAAGCACAAACATACCCTGGTGTAGATGTAAATAGTGATCATAATCTACTTGGAGCTGTTTTTAAATTAAAAATAAATACGCAGCGTAAGAAAACCAACTGTAAAAAAATTGATTATGAAAAACTCAAATCTGTTATTGTTAGAGAAAAAGTTGTAGTTGAATTAAATCAAAAATTAAAAGATGTTCGTCATAGGAATGAGGAAGTAGATGGAATATGGTCAGAAACTAAAGGCATATTACAGAATGTGGCCAAAGAAAACCTTGGTTTTATAAAAATAAAACCGAAACAATCATGGATGACGGCTGAAATCCTGCAGTTAATGGATGAAAGAAGAAAACTTAAGCGTGAATTAAATAATAGTGAATCAAATAATAACTACAAGGAAATGCAGAGAGAAATCAGGAACAAGATTCGCATGGCAAAGAATACATGGTTGAACAGAGAATGCCATGAAATTGAACGATTGCAACATGTACATGATGACTTCAATATGCATAAAAAATTTAAAGAAGTAACAGGTACACAACGAAAAACAGATGCGTCATTCTTAGTAGATTCTAATAATAAAATTATTGCTGATGAAAATTCAAAGAAGGATCTATGGGAGAATTATATCTCTGAGTTATTTGAGGACAATAACAGACCAAACAACACAGTAATAATAACAGACAGCAGGTTTAAACTACCGAATAGTATGGACGAAATAAGGAAAGCTGTATCAATGGCAAAAGATAAGAAAAGTGTTGGTCCAGACGAGATACCTGCAGAGCTGATAAAGCTGATAGATGAAGTATTCTGGAAATTTTTTTTAACAAAATATATAATACCGGCGAATTTCCAACAGAATGGTTAACCTCAACTTTCCTACCGCTACCGAAAAAAAGCAGAGCAAAAAAATGCAATGACCACAGATTAATAAGTTTGATGAGTCATACTTTAAAAATATTTCTAAGAATTATTCATATGCGCATTGCTCCAGTATGCGATCAGGTAGTAGGTAAAACACAATTTGGTTTTCGTGAAGGATTGGGTACGTGTGAGGCTCTTTTTTGTACAAAAATGTTAGTGAAGAAACACAAAGATGTACAGAAAGATATGTTTTTAGCATTTATAGACTATGAAAAAGCATTCGATCGTGTCCAGCATGGAAAGTTGATAGAAATTCTGCATAAATTAAATATTGATCCATATTTAATTAATTGTATTAGAAATTTATATTGGAACCAGAAAGCAGAAGTTAAATATGGAAACACTATCACTAGTACGATAGACATTTGCAGAGGCGTACGTCAGGGTTGTATGCTATCCCCAATGCTATTTAATGTATATGCGGAGGAAATTTTTAAGGAAGCAATCAATGATACAAATGAATGGGTAAAAATCAACGGTGTCATCATTAATAATATAAGATACGCTGACGATACAACAATCATCGCGGATAGTTTAAGGGCGTTGCAGAATCTTCTCAATCGTATCAATCTAATTAGCAACAGTTATGGTTTAAAAATAAATATTGCAAAAACTAAATTTATGATCATTTGTAGAAATAAAGCACAATATATTAATTCATCAATCGTAATAAACAATGATCAAATCGAACGAGTGGAAAATTTTAAATACCTAGGTTGTTGGTTAAACGATGATTGGAATAGTGAGAAGGAAATTAAAAGCAGAATTGAAATGGCCCGAAGTGCTTTCTATAAATTTAAAAAAGTTTTATGCAATAATGAATTTAATATTAACTTTCGCATACGTTTCATCAAATGTTATATATGGTCGATTTTGCTGTATGGTATGGAATCATGGTCGCTGAAAAAATCTTCACTATTCAAACTTCAAGCTTTTGAAATGTGGACATATCGCCGCATTTTAAAAATTACATGGAGAGACAGGGTGTCCAATGAAGAAGTTTTAAGAAGGATAAATGGTCAGAAAATTCTTATTCAAACTGTGAAAAGAAGAAAAACAGCATATTTTGGCCATTTGATGAGAAATAATAAGTATGATTTACTCAAGCTAATTATCCAAGGCAAAGTTGAAGGGAGAAGAGCTGTTGGTAGAATGTGTATGTCCTGGATTGAGAACATAAAAAGTTGGACAGGGTTAAACTTTTTATACGAATTAATTAGGAAAGCTGAAAACCGAGTATCGTTCAAAAATATCATCAATAACATCGACAACAGCATATAATTGTTCCAAAGTCGCTTACATCCAATAGTGGATTGCAATCAATCAAAGAAGAAGAATTTTTTTAAATTCGAATTGAGTATAAATAATTGTTTTATTTGAATTTGTTCTAAAGCAAATAATATCTTGGTAGGCTTAATATGTTTTTGTTTTTATTTTTAATTGAATATTTTACCGGTAAATAAGTAATAATATTTAATTTTTGAGTGTGAATTTATCATTTATTAATTAATAGAATCAGTTATTGAATTATTTCGCTAATTTTTTTTTTTTAAAATAAATAATATAATGGTGCGTAGGTGCTGCATTGAAGGATATTTGGTAATATGGAGGACCATATATTAGAAACTGATATTCTACAAAATCATTATTATTTAGATATAAAGCTATTTCATATTGCGAAATTTTTTTTTTATAAATTTTTAAAAATAACCACCAGGCAGTAATACACCAAATTGATCATATTTTCTGGGTTATAGTGATATACATAAACATATAAAACATTAATTAGAAATATACACAAAATATATTTCTTTTATTGTACCAATAAAAAATATAAATTTCATTAATTAAATATAAAAATAAAAATAAAATATAATTGCTTTTCTTATTTCTTTTATTTTGAAATTGTTATAAAGATAATTATTCACAGGACATCCATAAAAAAGTCGAGATCAGAATAATATTTTATTTTGCTAATGCTTATTGGATTTTTAATTTCAAATGACAGCCTTGTATACGTATACGAATGTTTGTATGTGAGATGTTTGCCTCAAAAGCCTAGAACTAACTGCGATTCTATATACTTATATTTCTATTGTTTTGCCGTGCAGCAAAATTAGAAAACCTTCCCCAAACCGACGCGAATTTTTCAGCAACCGCGGTGCAAATTTTTCCGCATAATTTAATTACATGGCGGCTTATGAGGATGCACACACTAACGCGAATTCCGCGCGAATTTACAGCGAATTTTTCCGCGCGTTTTGTATAGAGATTTTTTCCGCAAGAACTTTCAAAAAAAAAACACTGCATGCAGCGTTTTACATGAATTTTCGCAACAACTGTCAAAAAAATTATTTAAAATTTGTCAAGTTAGTCATTCATATTGTCGTCGCTGTTGAATTAAGAACTAATAAAAAAAAATATTTATATTAATTAATTTTTTTTAAAATGGAAAAGTTTATATATTTTATAAATTTAAGCTTCTTTATTAATAATAATAATAAATATTTATTGCAATAATATACATCTAATATACAAAAAAATTTACAATTCTGGTATTATATTATAGTAATAAAAATAATATTGTAAACATTAGTAATTCTACTTGCATTCCGAAACTTTTAAAAAGTCTTTCTTCAAGTTGTAACAAAATTAATAGTCATCATATTCCATCAATAGATGAAATATCTGATGGAATTCTTTTATTAAATCAATTTATGGGAACTTTAAAATTTCAAGACACATCCTACAATCTCAGTGGAACTTATATTGTTAAATATCATAATATGACAATAGAAGTTAATGGTACTACACACATCAAAAAAGTCTAAGCAACACCATGTAATTCCGCAAAATTTTATGGGATTACCTCAATTTTTTTGTCAAATGTAGGTACATGTACATTGATTACACATCGTCACAAAAAAAATTATTTGAAAAAGTGCAAAATCCCGTTAATTAGGGAATAAAAACCAAATTTGTAATGTTTTTCAAATTTTAATGTAAATTATTTTATTATAAAATGTACAGTTCATTTTATTTTTATTGTTTTTAATAAATTAATCAATATGAGGTATTGCCTCCACTTGCATTTAGAACAGCCTGGTACCTTTTGGACATTTAAGTTATTAAATTATTAAATAATTTTCTTGGTATTCGAGCCCAATTCTCTTGAAGCAGATTACATAGCTGATCTCTTGTTGTAACTGGCGCCAAATCATTGAGAATGCTTCTTTGAAGTCTATCCCATGCATGCTCAATGGGATTTAAGTCCGTGTATTGTGCTGGCCAGGGTAACACCCGCATATCTTTATGGTCTAACCAATTTTTTACAATTCGTGCCGTATGTGGTCTGGCATGCATTAAAATAAATTCTGATCCAATTTCCGATGCAAATGGAAGCACAACAGGTTGAAGTATCTCATCAACATAAGAAGCTGCTTTTAAATTCCCATTTGGAAAAACGAGATTGGTTTTTCCATCAATTGAAATTCCTGCCCATACCACGACAGTGCTTTTGCTATAACTGTGGACTTCCTGCACATTTCTTAACCTTTCTATGTTGCCAGATCGTCTCCAAATTCTACTTCTTCTTGTATCTGGATGAAATCCGAATCGAGATTCATCGGAGAACAAAACTGTAGAACATTGTTCATTTGTCCAATTTTTGATAATTTCACACCAATTACTTCTCAGCTCTCGATTCCCACGACGTATCGCAGGACATCTCACTGGGCGACGAGAGTAAAGACCGGCTTCATGTAGTCTGTTCCTGATAGTTTGGTCACTAACAGATATGTGTTCAGCTCTATGCAACTCCGACTGTAATTGTCGACCTGTTAAATTGCTGTGCCGGCTGGTTTCAAGTACCAGATACCGGTCCTGCTGTGAAATTGTTGATCTTCCACGACCTGGATATTGCTCCCTTGGGCTTCCAGTGACACATTGCCGCTGCCACAACCTACAGATAACTGCCCTATTTACGTTGAAAGCTCTGGCAACATCAGCTTGGCTACTTCCACATTGAAGCATTCCTACGGCTTTATGCAATTCTGTTAACGTAAGATGACGACGTATATTACTGTTATTACACTAATTTATTTTTTGCACACGAATTTAAAGGATTTTTTTAACTAAACTCGCTAAATTCTAAAACAAAAATAATTAAAATTTTGTGACTTTTTGGTTTTTATTCCCTAATTAAGCGGATTTTGCACTTTTTCAGGTATCGATGTGTAGTCAATGTACCTGGTCTGTACCTGGTAATAAACAATGATCAAATCGAACGAGTGGAAAATTTTAAATACCTAGGTTGTTGGTTAAACGATGATTGGAATAGTGAGAAGGAAATTAAAAGCAGAATTGAAATGGCCCGAAGTGCTTTCTATAAATTTAAAAAAGTTTTATGCAATAATGAATTTAATATTAACTTTCGCATACGTTTCATCAAATGTTATATATGGTCGATTTTGCTGTATGGTATGGAATCATGGTCGCTGAAAAAATCTTCACTTTTCAAACTTCAAGCTTTTGAAATGTGGACATATCGCCGCATTTTAAAAATTACATGGAGAGACAGGGTGTCCAATGAAGAAGTTTTAAGAAGGATAAATGGTCAGAAAATTCTTATTCAAACTGTGAAAAGAAGAAAAACAGCATATTTTGGCCATTTGATGAGAAATAATAAGTATGATTTACTCAAGCTAATTATCCAAGGCAAAGTTGAAGGGAGAAGAGCTGTTGGTAGAATGTGTATGTCCTGGATTGAGAACATAAAAAGTTGGACAGGGTTAAACTCTTTATACGAATTAATTAGGAAAGCTGAAAACCGAGTAGCGTTCAAAAATATCATCAATAACATCGACAACAGCATATAATTGTTCCAAAGTCGCTTATATCCAATAGTGGATTGCAATCAATCAAAGAAGAAGAATTTTTTTAAATTCGAATTGAGAATAAATAATTGTTTTATTTGAATTTGTACTAAAGCAAATAATATCTTGGTAGGCTTAATGTTTTTGTTTTTATTTTTAATTGAATATTTTACCGGTAAATAAGTAATAATATTTAATTTTTGAGTGTGAATTTATCATTTATTAATTAATAGAATCAGTTATTGAATTATTTCGCTAATTTTTTTTTTTTTAAAATAAATAATATAATGGTGCGTAGGTGCTGCATTGAAGGATATTTGGTAATATGGAGGACCATATATTAGAAACTGATATTCTACAAAATCATTATTATTTAGATATAAAGCTATTTCATATTGCGAAATTTTTTTTTTATAAATTTTTAAAAATAACCACCAGGCAGTAATACACCAAATTGATCATATTTTCTGGGTTATAGTGATATACATAAACATATAAAACATTAATTAGAAATATACACAAAATATATTTCTTTTATTGTACCAATAAAAAATATAAATTTCATTAATTAAATATAAAAATAAAAATAAAATATAATTGCTTTTATTATTTCTTTTATTTTGAAATTGTTATAAAGATAATTATTCACAGGACATCCATAAAAAAGTCGAGATCAGAATAATATTTTATTTTGCTAATGCTTATTGGTTTTTTAATTTCAAATGACAGCCTTGTATACGTATACGAATGTTTGTATGTGAGATGTTTGCCTCAAAAGCCTAGAACTAACTGCGATTCTATATACTTATATTTCTATTGTTTTGCCGTGCAGCAAAATTAGAAAACCTTCCCCAAACCGACGCGAATTTTTCAGCAACCGCGGTGCAAATTTTTCCGCACAATTTAATTACATGGCGGCTTATGAGGATGCACACACTAACGCGAATTCCGCGCGAATTTACAGCGAATTTTTCCGCGCGTTTTGTATAGAGATTTTTTCCGCAAGAACTTTCAAAAAAAAACACTGCATGCAGCGTTTTACATGAATTTTCGCAACAACTGTCAAAAAAATTATTTAAAATTTGTCAAGTTAGTCATTCATATTGTCGTCGCTGTTGAATTAAGAACTAATAAAAAAAAAAATTTATATTAATTAATTTTTTTTAAAATGGAAAAGTTTATATATTTTATAAATTTAAGCTTCTTTATTAATAATAATAATAAATATTTATTGCAATAATATACATCTAATATACAAAAAAATTTACAATTCTGGTATTATATTATAGTAATAAAAATAATATTGTAAACATTAGTAATTCTACTTGCATTCCGAAACTTTTAAAAAGTCTTTCTTCAAGTTGTAACAAAATTAATAGTCATCATATTCCATCAATAGATGAAATATCTGATGGAATTCTTTTATTAAATCAATTTATGGGAACTTTAAAATTTCAAGACACATCCTACAATCTCAGTGGAACTTATATTGTCAAATATCATAATATGACAATAGAAGTTAATGGTACTACACACATCAAAAAAGTCTAAGCAACACCATGTAATTCCGCAAAATTTTATGGGATTACCTCAATTTTTTTGTCAAATGTAGGTACATTGATTACACATCGTCACAAAAAAAATTATTTGAAAAAGTGCAAAATCCCGTTAATTAGGGAATAAAAACCAAATTTGTAATGTTTTTCAAATTTTAATGTAAATTATTTTATTATAAAATGTACAGTTCATTTTATTTTTATTGTTTTTAATAAATTAATCAATATGAGGTATTGCCTCCACTTGCATTTAGAACAGTCTGGTACCTTTTGGACATTTAAGTTATTAAATTATTAAATAATTTTCTTGGTATTCGAGCCCAATTCTCTTGAAGCAGATTACATAGCTGATCTCTTGTTGTAACTGGCGCCAAATCATTGAGAATGCTTCTTTGAAGTCTATCCCATGCATGCTCAATGGGATTTAAGTCCGTGTATTGTGCTGGCCAGGGTAACACCCGCATATCTTTATGGTCTAACCAATTTTTTACAATTCGTGCCGTATGTGGTCTGGCAGTGGCATGCATTAAAATAAATTCTGATCCAATTTCCGATGCAAATGGAAGCACAACAGGTTGAAGTATCTCATCAACATAAGAAGCTGCTGTTAAATTCCCATTTGGAAAAACGAGATTGGTTTTTCCATCAATTGAAATTCCTGCCCATACCACGACAGTGCTTCCGCTATAACTGTGGACTTCCTGCACATTTCTTAACCTTTCTATGTTGCCAGATCGTCTCCAAATTCTACTTCTTGTATCTGGATGAAATCCGAATCGAGATTCATCGGAGAACAAAACTGTAGAACATTGTTCATTTGTCCAATTTTTGATAATTTCACACCAATTACTTCTCAGCTCTCGATTCCCATGACGTATCGCAGGACATCTCACTGGGCGAGGAGAGTAAAGACCGGCTTCTTGTAGTCTGTTCCTGATAGTTTGGTCACTAACAGATATGTGTTCAGCTCTATGCAACTCCGACTGTAATTGTCGACCTGTTAAATTGCTGTGCCGGCTGGTTTCAAGTACCAGATACCGGTCCTGCTGTGAAATTGTTGATCTTCCACGACCTGGATATTGCTCCCTTGGGCTTCCAGTGACACATTGCCGCTGCCACAACCTACAGATAACTGCCCTATTTACGTTGAAAGCTCTGGCAACATCAGCTTGGCTACTTCCACATTGAAGCATTCCTACGGCTTTATGCAATTCTGTTAACGTAAGATGACGACGTATATTACTGTTATTACACTAATTTATTTTTTGCACACGAATTTAAAGGATTTTTTTTAACTAAACTCGCTAAATTCTAAAACAAAAATAATTAAAATTTTGTGACTTTTTGGTTTTTATTCCCTAATTAAGCGGATTTTGCACTTTTTCAGGTATCGATGTGTAGTCAATGTACCTATATTTGACAAAAAATTGAGGTAATCCCATAAAATTGAAAAAAGTTACAGCGGAATTACATGGTGTTGCTTAGACTTTTTTGATGTGTGTAAATTTATTTCTAGAGAAATCTCATCTATGAAGGCTCTTCCGCCAAAAATGCAGCCAACATCGTTAGAAAAGAAATATCGTGAATTATTGTCATTGGAAATTCTAAAAGAAATTCAAATAAATAACACAGAACAAATCGATTTATTTAATACTGAGAAAATTATTTATCAATCTATTAGTTACAGTACAATTACTATAATAATTGTAATTATAATTATAATCATAATTTGTAAAATTAAATCAAATAAAACAATAATTTTTAAAACAAAAGAAAAAATTTCAAATGAAGACAATCCATCTGTAGCCAATGACAAACACGAATCAAAAGTACCAAGTTCTATTAACAAACCCGTCGATTCATCGGCAATAATCTTCGAACTAACAAACAAATGAGGTCATTTGGACTTAAAAGGGGAAGAGTTAATATGAATTAATATGACAGCTTTTTAAATTTTTAATAAATTCTTTTCCCAGAAACTAATTTTAAACATAAATTCGTTATCATATTGTTCCCACACAAAAATGTTTCTGACGATGCATTTAAATCTCTAGAATTTACTAATGTAATTAGAATAATGAAAATAATTTGTTCATGTTAATTTTATAAGTAATTCAGTAATCCCATAAAATTGAAAAAAGTTACAGCGGAATTACATGGTGTTGCTTAGACTTTTTTGATGTGTGTAAATTTATTTCTAGAGAAATCTCATCTATGAAGGCTCTTCCGCCAAAAATGCAGCCAACATCGTTAGAAAAGAAATATCGTGAATTATTGTCATTGGAAATTCTAAAAGAAATTCAAATAAATAACACAGAACAAATCGATTTATTTAATACTGAGAAAATTATTTATCAATCTATTAGTTACAGTACAATTACTATAATAATTGTAATTATAATTATAATCATAATTTGTAAAATTAAATCAAATAAAACAATAATTTTTAAAACAAAAGAAAAAATTTCAAATGAAGACAATCCATCTGTAGCCAATGACAAACACGAATCAAAAGTACCAAGTTCTATTAACAAACCCGTCGATTCATCGGCAATAATCTTCGAACTAACAAACAAATGAGGTCATTTGGACTTAAAAGGGGAAGAGTTAATATGAATTAATATGACAGCTTTTTAAATTTTTAATAAATTCTTTTCCCAGAAACTAATTTTAAACATAAATTCGTTATCATATTGTTCCCACACAAAAATGTTTCTGACGATGCATTTAAATCTCTAGAATTTACTAATGTAATTAGAATAATGAAAATAATTTGTTCATGTTAATTTTATAAGTAATTCAGTCTTCATTCAGTACAGTCAATATTTTTATATTAATAGTTTATAAGTTTAAATTATAAGTTTTTATGTTTTTTATATTGCACAATAAAGTTAATAAAAGTTATCATTTTTATATTGCACGGAAATTGGTATTTTAATTAAAAAAATAGTTGAAATAAATAAATAATATTAACTTATATGTTTGATTTTTATTATTTGGTACCTAATAGAAAAGATATTTAAAATAAGTGTTATCCGTTATTTTATGATTTTATGCACATTGGAAATTTTCTTCAAAATATCCGGATATCCGAATAATTATAATTTTTATTATTCGAATATCCGGATAGTTGATTTTGTCGAATATTTGCAAACTCTAATGACCATGTCATGTCATCAGATGAAGATGAGGCACTTATATTATTTGCATTATTAGAAGATGAAGAATATTTTTGTCCAAAATATTATTTTAATGAATTTATAATAACAATTTTTTTAAGGAAAAAAAGAAAGTGGGTTCATGATATTAATTTAGATCTTTTGAAGTATGAAGAATATCATACGCTGATGCCAGAAATTCGAAAGGATGAAAAACGCTTTTATATATATTTCCGAATGACAACTGATTGCTTTGATGAAATTGTAAACTTAATAGATGATGATATTCGCAAATACAAAGAAAGACTTTGTATTACACTAAGCACTAAGGTAAGAAATTGTAATTTATGTTTATGACAAGTTTTATAAATTTTATATATAATTTTACAGATTTATTGCTACTGGTGATAGCTACTACACAATTGGCTATAGTTTTCGTGTCGGATTTGCAACAGTTAGTGCAATAGTATTAGAAGTTTTGTGAAGCTATTTGGAGTAAACTACAACCTATTTATTTAGCAGAACCAACTACTGAAATTTGGAAAGAATTTGCTGAAGGGTTCAAGAATTTATGGCAATTCCCTAATTGTATTGGTAGTATAGATGGTAAACACGTGAACATAAAGTGTCCAGACAATACTGGATCAAATTATTGGTGTTACTTACATAAATTTTCTATGGTGCTCATGGCTATTGTTGGTCCAGATTACAGATTTAAATGTGTCGATATTGGTGGTTTTGGCAAAAATAGTGATGGTGGTATTTTCGAGGTTTCCAACATGGGAAAAAAATTTGAAAGAAATATGATGAATGTTCCAGTATCTAAAAATTTGCTTGGATAAAATGAACCCTGTCCTCACGTTATAATTGGAGACGAAGCTTTTGGACTAAAACCATACTTAATGAGACCATTTGCTTATCGTCAATCAAGATATGATCTAATAAAAGAAAAATATGTGGTGCAAGAAGGGTTGTCGAAAATGCATTTGGAATATTGGCTCAAAAATGGCGCATATTTTATAGACCAATAGAAACGAAAACAACACAACCATTTTAATAATAAACACAGCATGTGTCTTACACAATTTTTTACGAATAAAAAAAAGTGATGATACTACATTTTTTGAATTCCTAGATCCACCAGAGTCAGAACTGGGGGCTTTCACAAATATGACGAATGATCCACGACGAGTAACAAATCTAGCATTTGAAACTAGAGACAAATTTGTTAATTACTTCAATTATGAAAATTAACTTAAGTAAAAATTTTTAAAGGTTTGTTCTTAAAATTTGTATATTTAATTAATTCAATATTTCTATTTTAATTTAAATTTACAGAAACGTAACTTTATACCTCCAAATTGTGACTACAGTACTAATGGAAATTAATTTTAAAGATTTTTTTTTTTATACAATTTATTATTATAAATGTTTAATTATAAATGTTGTATGTATATATATTAAGTATTCTCAAAATGTAATATTATTAAAAATATCCAAAATAAACAAAATATTATTAAAACATTGTGTAAAACAAATTGTGTAATATTGTGTAAATATTTTTTTTTTAAAAAACTCTCAGTAATTTTTTAAAAAAAATACCAGGAAAATGCTATATTTTAATTCCTACAATCCTATTTGAAGAGCCCTAAATATCAGAATATGCATTCATATGCATGTTAATGAAATTTTTCAAGTTAAATATTATTCTTTATTAAATCTAAAAGTTTTTACACCATTTTTATTATCAATACATTTTAATATCAGAAATTCTACAGCATTTTAATATCACAAATAAGAAAAAGTTTACACACCATTTTTATTATGAATAAATTTTAACATCAGAAACTATTTTTAATATCACAAAAATTTAGATGATTTAGATTATTTTGAATTGCATCTGAAAAATTAAATAAAATAATTTATATTTGAATAGTTAAAAAATATTTCATAATTACCATTTTTTCAATAAATTTTAACATCAGAAACTATTTTTAATATCACAAAAATTTAAATTATTTAGATTATTTTGAATTGCATCTGAAAAATTATATAAAATAATTTATATTTGAATAGTTAAAAAATATTTCATAATTACCATTTTTTTAATAAATTTTAACATCGGAAACTATTTTTAATATCACAAAAATTTATATTATTTAGATTATTTTGAATTGCACCTGAAAAATTAAATAAAATAATTTATATTTAAAAAGTTAAAAAATATTTCAAAATTACCATTTTTTCAATAAATTTTAACATCATAAACTATTTTTAATATCACAAAAATTTAAATTATTTAGATTATTTTGAATTGCATCTGAAAAATTAAATAAAATAATTTATATTTAAATAGTTAAAAAATATTTCAAAATTACCATTTTTCCAATAAATTTTAACATCATAAACTATTTTTAATATCACAGAAATTGAAATTATTTAGATTATTTTGAATTGCACCTGAAAAATAAAATAAAATAATTTATATTTAAATACTTAAAAAATATTTCAAAATTACCTTGTGAAATTTTTTGATTAGATATAGTGTTTAATGGTAGTAAATCATAACAAAAATTAAAATAGCTGAATCAATTTCATTCAAAATTTTCATCATCTGGATTAAATGATTGGAAAAAATTTGAAGCAGATTTTTATTGAGTTCATTTCTTCCAAGTTTAATAGCTCTTGTTGATTAATTAATTCAGCCATTTTAATTTTTGTTATAATTTGCCACTTTGTACTAAACTTTTTTATAGTTTTGGCATGGGCCAACATAAGGCATTCAATTTCATCATCACTTTTATTTTTTTTTCTCTAAGTAATTCATTACTCTGCCTATGCCTAGATTTGACAATGGTGATGGTAGACCATTTCTTTTTCTTTTTCGCCCTGAAACAGATGATGCACTACAGGCCTGTTTTTGTATTGATGTTGATGTTGATGAAGATGCACTACAAGCCTGTTGTTGTATTGGTGTTGAAGAAGATGTTGGGATATTATTTATATTAAGTTCTACAGTTTCTATTTCATTATTGAACGAACCTAAATAAATGAAAACATACAAACTGTTAGCAGTTCAACATATTTATAATTAAATATTAATTCTTACATTCAGCAATATTTGGTGATGTGGCTTCTATTTCTAAACTGCCGTCATCCACAATCAGGTAATTATTTTCAATTTCAACTCCACAATTGTTTTCAGCCGCACCTTCTAAGCTAATATTAGAACTTGTTCTACCAAAACTTAAAAATGGCTTAAAAAATTCCATTTGGTTTGCCCATACCCACTTTCTTTCAAAATTCGCTGCTTGCCTAGTTTTACATTTTTGGCTTCTTAAATATTTTGAATAGGAGTCTCTCAAATTTTTCCATCTTTTTCGTAAATTATCACCTAAAAAAACACAATACAATTACACAATAACACATTTTTTTAATACAATTATTACATAAAATATTTCATATTTACTTACTATTTTCAATCAGTTATCTCCCATATTTCATCTTTTTTACGAATATTTTTATATTCTTTATTGGATAGATCATATAAAATTGGATATTTTTTAATTAGTTCAATCAATTTTTCCATTTTATCCAATTTATCCATTTTTATTTCAAACAAAATAAAATTTTTTTTTTTTTTTTTTGACAAAAAAAAAATATTTCTGACATTTGGAACGATTTTCACAAAAAAAAACGCTGCTTGTCTCGTTTTTCTTGCGGAAAAAATTTGTATGGATTATCTGCGGCAAGAAAACGCTGTAAAACCTCGCGGAAATCGCGTTGGTGTGGGCACATTCATAACCCGCCATATAATTAAACTTTGCGGAAAAAAACGCGCCGCTACCGCAAAAAAAACGCGCCGGTTTGGGGAAGCCTTGAATTAGATGTGCGTTTTTTTTGCCGCATGGCAACTCATGCGTTGACTGATAGTCAATTAGATGTGCATAATTTTTATGCGTCCGGCGGTGCAGCAATTTACGACATTTTAATGTTTGTTGTGAAATAAAAAAAAATATTATTGTTTATTGTGTTTATAAAATTGTGCTAATAATAAACACAAAATATTAATATCAATAATAAACACAAAATCTGATGACACAATGCAATTAAAAAAAAATGTTGACAAATCAGCAAAAATCTATTGTCAAACTGATTTTTGTTATTGTTAAGTTGGTAAATTTAACTCCTGCCTTGTGGCAGCGCTGCCACCGCACGGATAAATTAGAATGAGGGATATCATGCGGAACCATAGACATATAATATATATAGACAGAATCTCAAATCTCAAAAGTGAAGCCAGCATTGAATATGCTTTTTATGTTGCAACATAAAAAGTAATATTAACGCAAACTCAATTTCCTTATGTTGTTCCCTTTTTCTGGGATATTTTTTCAAGTTTATATAAAGAATAAGAAAATTGTAATATTTAATGAAAAGTATTTATTTTATTCATAAAACTTATTTTATAATTATAAAAAATTAAACGTAAGCTTAAATAATAATGCAAACATAAAAAAAATTACTTATAAACCAGAAAAATAGTTAATTTTTGCCTAATATTTTGATTTTGAAAACTTAAAGTTGTACATTTTGCCGCATAATTTAATCTTATTTCGATATTCAGTGATTATAGCTTTGATTAGGAACGCTCTATGATCCTCAAATAAATCGTCATCTGCAGAATGACCTAAAATACATATTAATTAGTAAATATATAGAAGGTAAAAGTTCATTGTAAGTAAAGAAGAAAACAAAACAATGAACTTTTTACCTTCTATATATTTACTATTAAATTGTACTTACACAATTTTTTAGGATTTTCCAAAATACCTTATCTTTTTTAGTTTTTACGGAAAAACTGCAGGTATAAGAAGTACGGCACAATTCATAAAAAAATAAATAGTACTTAATAGGAAAAATTACAGTTAATTTATTTAACATTTAATTTGAAATTATTCGTCAATTTACCGCATTTGTTTTTAAATATAAAACATGGTAATATATTGTTGTAGATATTTACACTATTTTCAGATTAAATAAAGGGTTTTCAGATTAATTGCAACGTTTTTTGAACTAAATTCAACGCATTTGCCTATTAAATTAATAAAAACGCTGCATTTGCATTGAACAATGTTGCACATATTCAATCTCAAAATCGTATATCGCTACTTACAGATTTTAATTTTATTAAATATGTTCCTAAACTTAAAATTTCATTCATAATTTCTAAAATTTTGTAGAAATAAATTCATTTAAAATCATAATTTGACAAATTATTGAATGGGACTTTTTTATATAAGTACCAACACTATTTTCAAATATCCCATTTTTTATGTCAAATAGCTGTCAGTGCCCCTCCAAGAGGGGCTCAATGCTGGCTTCACTTTTTATTAGAACAACATGTATTGGACATTCAGTCTATATATATTATACGTTTATGTGCGGAACGGACTTCATGCGTTAACGCAGTGCGTTGACATCTAATCGGTTACATAAGAATCTATGGTTTCAGGCTTCCCCAAACCGACGCGAATTTTTTCAGCGGAAAAATCCGCGCGGAAATTCGCCTAATAGGCCACACAGACGCGGAAAAAAACGCGACTTAAACGTCAAAAAAAGTGTCATTAAATGAAAAAAATATTTGTAAACATAAATTTTTTTTAAAGAAATTAAAAGACGTATAATTTATAAGGTTTCAAATAAAGTAATTATGAGGTTTTTAAAATTTACCTCAGTCAATCAAACAAATTCATAATAACTAATTATGTAACGTAAACTTTTTTAAGAAATAAAATAAATTATAGTTGTAAAGTAAGCCAAATATGCTACTGATCTCTTATTACAAATTGATAGATTATTAATTGTTTTACAATCTTTTGTTATTCCGTAAATATTATTTTTATTTGACAATATGAATTTATAATTAATTTCAATTACAGAATTGTTATTTTTTACTGGTTTAATTAACAATTTATTAAAAGTTTCATTAGTTGTTAATGGAATATTAACAATATAAAACAAACTTGTGTTATTTGTTATAATTTTGACATTGGCAAAATCTAAAGCTTCTTCAGGAGTTGCATAAGGCAAAGATTCTTTATCAGCAAGATCAGTAATAAAATTCATTTCTGAACTGGATAAATTTATATTTTAAATACTATTATAAATAAGTAGATAAATTTCACTTTTATTTTGTTAATTTGTCATTATTCCAATAAAAGTAAGAAACGGGTTCCAATTTAAATAGGAAAATAAATAGCCAACTTGTTACAATTTCTATATAAAGATATATAAAAATATGGAAAAACGAAGTTAACAAAAGCCTACATATTTTTAAATAGTTTTACAATAATTATTGGATATAGTATATAAATATTCTATAATACAAAATAAAGAAAACTTACAAGGTTCTCTCTCGTTCGTGGGATATACATATATAAAACATAATGCATAGATAGCTATAAGTTTTTACGTTCACGGTATTAGAAATTTGCCCAAGTTAGCAAAAAAATTGACTTGCAATTCTTTATGTTGTAACACTGACATGGAAATGAATTTATGGAAAGAATTACAATTACATATTGGTATATATTTTAAAAATATTATACATATACATATATAAACTGGGTGTCCTATTATATTAATTGCACCTACAATTTTATTATATGTAATTTTATAATAAATTACATGGTTTTAAATTAAAGGATTGGAAAATTATCAGTTTACCAGCGTTATCTAAGTTTTCTAGAAAGGAACTACCAAAATTTTGTAAAATCTTTTATATTAGACCGAAGGGCAATGGCACAACGTCCATACACCCACGTCACGTGGAAGATGGAGTACGACCAATATCATTTTGTGCTTCCTGAGAACAGCAAGCCTCGTGAAAATTGCCTTATATATTCTGGCTGTTTGCCTTGTGCATTTTTATCTTGAACTTTTTGTGATTAGGAATCTCCAGAACATTTTTGTATATGAGTTCATTCCATTTTAATATGCTATATCTAAAGGCCCAATTACTTATTGAGCTTTGTATATTATAAACCTTTAAAGCGACATCAGTAGCACTAGCACCTTTTCGTTGCCAAATAAATTACATACATAGTTCTGACAAAATATCAAAAATTTGAAACCTGATGGAATGTTAGAGTTTTAAGAATTTATCAGATTTTGTCTAAGCTTTTGTTTTAGTATATGAGGAGTTTCAACGTTTTAAACTTAATAAAGTGGCATTTTTATGTAGTATATTAAATAATACACTTATGTATATATAAATGCAAATGCCAATGCAAATAAATACTTATTGTTCAAAAAAGTTCATATATAGGCATAAGCGATATTAGTTAATTCTTCTTTAATTAACTTTAATTTATATTGAAAATTGAATGCTAATCTATCATTAAAACTATTTTCTTTTTGAATTGAATTTATTATTTCATTAGTTATTTTAGTTAAATTGTTAATTCGATCATTGTGTAATTGATTAATAATAAATTGTTTATTATTATTTTTTAAAACATTATTAGTTTTATCTTGAATTATTTTAAAGTCTTCATGGTCTGGATTACCTGCAATCCATTTCCATGCAGTACCAATAAAATTGAAAGATATTTTAGATCTATGATTATGAATTACTAAATTCTTTAATAAATTTTGTATTTCTTCATTTTCATGTTCAAGATAAGAGGATTATTTACAGTAATTTCTTTAATAAGAATATTTTTAAAATTTTTAACAAATTCTTGGTACTTATCTAATTCGATTACATGTATTAATTTGAAATTTCCGTCATGTATTTTTGCTTTTCCAATGTCGACAGCAATCAATTGAGAATTAGAATAATCCAAGATTTGTACTTCAATTAATGTGATATAAAACAATGATCTGAAATATAAAATTAACTAATTTTTTATAAGGCTTTTATGAATAGTTCGACCAGATTCTGTAATAACTAAAGTATTTTTATTTTCTTTAACTATTTCTTTTTTAAATCTAAAAGTTAATTTTGAACCTAACCGTTTATTGTGTTTTACGTAAATTATTTGGCCTGGTTCGTAGTTTTTTATTGGCTTTCTTTTTTTATTATGAACTGTTATGTCTTTTTGTTGTTTTATTTTTATTTTTTCGATATTTTCCAATCTAGTTTTTTCAAAATCTGCAGGAGATATGTTAGAATTTCTACCATAAAATAGTTCTACGGTTTTTTTTACTGTAGTTGAATGAACAGAATGATTGTATTCATTAACAGATCTTTCTAATAGTTCTTCGAAATTACGTGAAATACCATCGGTTTTTAGATATCTCATAATTTCAATCAAAGTTAACTCCACTCTTATATGGTGGTGATTTAAATATTTTTATTTTTTATTCATCTTCTAATAAAGAAGTTATTGTAGCAGAATTGAGAGATGGTTCATTATCAATTACTATTGATTCTGGAATATTAAAGAAAAATAATAAGTCACGAAGAGGTCTTTTAATCTCTTCAATTGCTCTTGATTTAATAATTTTAAATTGAACAAATTTTGTAAATTTATCAATTGCTGTGAGAACTAAATGTTTTTCCGTAGAAAAGATATCAATATGAATTATGTGACCAGGATAAGTTGGAATTGAAGTTGCATTAATGACTTGATTATTCGGATGTCTGTCGTATTTGTTTTCTTTGCAAACAGTACAAAGTTTGATGAAATATTTAATTTTATTGCTCATTTTAGGAAAATAATATTTTTCCAAAATTTGTAATCTATTTTCTTGTAAATTTCTATGAGCTCTTTTGTGAGTATTTAATATAATTTCATCTTGATTAGTTTAATTTATTACGTCATCAACTTGTTTTTGAGCAAATCTAATTTTATAAGTCTTTAAATGAATTGGATAAATTTCTTGAATTTTTCCTCTAATTCGGTCTTCAGTTTTTAATCCATTTATTGTGTCTGGATTAAGATATTTTTTTAAAAATTGTAATTAGATCAATTTCAGAATACTCGTTTTTTGATATTATGTGTCTTGTATAAGGCGGAAATGGTTTCTCTATTTCATAGTTTGATATGCCTATTTTTAAAGTTATTTGGTTTGTAAAAGTACTAATAGGAATTTCTATTGTAGGAATCAAATTTTGTGGTGAGCTATCACTACTATGTTGAGAACTACTCATTGAATTTATTAATGCTGGTAATCTTGATAAACCATCAGCTACAACGTTTGTTTTGCCTGGTTTGTATTTTAATTCGTAATTGTATTCTTCTAAAATTACTTTCCAGCGTTTCATTTTACTGTTAGTATTTTTATTGCTAAGCGCGTAGGTAATAGGTTGGCGGTCAGTAAGAATTTTTTACTTTCCTTGATCCGTAAAGGAAATTTCTTAATGAATTAAGTGACCAAATGATAGCCAACATCTCTTTTTCGTTTATCGCGTAATGTTCTTCAGCTTTTGACAAAGTTCTGGAAATACATGTTATAGGTCTACCAGATTGGGACAGAACTGCACCAATAGCGTAATTGGATGCATCAGTTGTAAGCTCAAATTCTTTGTCAAAATTTGGATATGACAGTAATACTTCTTTGGAAGTTAAATGCATTAATAGCATTTTCATCTAAAATTATATTTTTATTTTTAGAAAGACTTTTGGACACATGTCCATCTCAGTGGCGGTTCGTGCTGTAAAATTCTGGGTGGGCTAATTATTTTTTTTGAAATTAAGAAAAGACATTGTGCAGGTTTCCACTTTAACATGAGGTACTACACTCAAAGCGTAAACTGGAATTTAGTGTCCAGGTTCCTCAACACAAAACAAAATCGATTGGCTGATGTAATCCTAATTCTCGGTCAATGTTTAATTTTAACCTTAACCTCTAATGATGAAGATTTAAATAGATGCTCCAATAAGTAATCTATTTCATTTATCATTAGAGCATATATTTAAAAATTCATATATTTAGCAAAAAATAATATGAGAATTATATACAATATATAGCATTTTCCGATCAAATTAGGCTTTTTACACATCAAGATAGTCTTTTAAAAAATCAGTTCGAATTAGTCTTTTTAAATTTCAAGTTAGTCTTTTTAAATTTCAAATTAGTCTTTTAAAAATAAAATTTCTATGTGTTTCAAACCTATTATTTAAGTACAAACAAATAATATTATTTTTTTTAATTTTGTTCAAATTAAAATTGTATTAAGCGATAATATAATTTTAATGTAATTCTTCGCCAGCAATAGCATCTGGTATTTTTAGCGTCATATTTAAAAAATAATTTCAACAATCCTGATCGGTCAATGTTGAAACACCTTGTGCAATTGCATTTACCAAGTTATGGATAAATAAAACAAAACATTTATCTTTTGGGAAAAAAAATTAAAAAATATCGTTAAGATTTTTGGGTGAATTTAATAAATGCTTCTTATTCATAAAATTTTAATTTGAACAAAATTAAAAAAAAAAATATTATTTGTTCCTACTTAAATAATAGGTTTAAAACACAGAGATTTTAATTTTAAAAGACTAATTGAAAGTGTAAAAAGACTAATTTTAAATGTAAAAAGACTAATTTGAAATTTTAAAAGACTAACTTGAAATTTATAAAGATTAATTTGATTTTTTAAAAGACTATCTTTATATTTTTAAAGACTATCTATCTTTATGTGTAAAAAGACTAATTTGACCGGAAAATGCTATATATAATATGAAAACTATATTTATATGTAATATGAAAATTATAAATAAATATAATACATATATATACGTGTATAATATAAAAATATATATATAATTTTAAAATTTAACTACAAAAATACAAAATACTATAAATGCTATAAATGGTCACCGTAAAAACAGCAAAACAGCGGATCAAACTAGCAATAACACTTAAAATGAATTTTTTTTATAAATTATTTTATTCTAAACTCTATATCAAAAACTGCCTTTTTAATTTTCCGACAACCGCACCATTAAATTGAAATTAGAATTATGAAAAGCATTCAAATCTTTAAAACAATGCTATACGATAATACATACGTATGTATAGTAATATGTAGTAAAATAAATATTCGCATACACGATATACGCACTTGACTATATTCTTCTATTGCTTTTTCCATTAATTTTTTTTTAACAGACAATATATAAAAAAATAAGCATTATGCTGTTAATTTTTTTTCAGGAAAAATATTATGTACTACGGGCTACTGTTAAATAGTCCCTAACATTAAAGTAACAGAAGCAAAACAGTATAGAAACATATTTATAACATTTTTGCTGTAAAAAAAATCCAATAAATCATTTCGCTCAGAGAATTTTTTTTTTTTAGTTTTGCTTTACTTTACTATATAAATTTATTCTCGCCTATAGAATAAAATTCTCAATACAAAAAAAAAAAAAAAAAATCGTCATTCATGCATTTCTTTCAGAGATTTTTTTTTATTTTTGATTTACCATATAAATTATTCTCGCCTACTATATGCATATGCATAGAAGAAAATTCTCAACACAAAAAAAATATATAAAATCGTCGTTCATGCATATGAAAAATAAATGTTTGTATACATAAATACATTTAATAAAAATGTTTATATTCAAATTTTTATTCTATAGAGGAAACATATATGCAGTGGGCTACTATTTTTAAGCCCAACCGCGGTATATTAGAAAACAATACATATAAAAAAAGTTGCAAAACAAATTTAATGTATTTTTCGGACTAAGTCCGCAAGAATTTTTTCGTTTTCTTTTCCTTCATTTCTATTACATAATTACTATATGAAAATACGTATATTTTATAGGGTAGACAGACCAAATATTGTACATACTATGAAAATATTTTTTTTATATGAAATTTTTTTTTTTAATTTTTTTTATTTTGGAAGATATTTTGTGGAATTTAAATTAAGATTTCTTAAGGTGGGCTTAGCCCACCTAGCCCATTAGGACGAGCCGCTGCTGGTACATCTTCCCCTCTTAAAAGCATAGTTAGAGGTTTAGCTAACTTGGTGTAATCTTGAATAAAACGTCTATAATAACCAGACATTCCAAGAAAAGATCTAAGATCTTTTAAAGTTTTAGGAATTGGTAAATTGACAATTGCTTCTACCTTTTTTGGATTTACTTTAATTCCTTTACTTGAAATTACAAAACCAAGAAATTCTACTTGTGAACGCAAAAATTCGCATTTGTCTAATTGTATTTTAATATTAGCTGCTTCTAATGTTTTAAAAACAGTCTTTAAATTTTTGAAATATTCAGCTTCGTCTTTACCGAAAATAATAATATCATCAATGTAAATATAACATATTTTACCTATGTGATTTTTTAAAATATCATCTAAAGTTCTCTGAAATATTGAAGGTGGGTTTTTAAGGCCAAATGGTAAACGTGTAAATTCAAATTTACCATTATTTATTGAAAAAGCTGTCTTTTCAATATCGGATTCTTTTAATGGAATCTGATGAAAACAGCTTTTCAGATCAATAACTGTAAAATAATTATTATCACCTAAATTAGCTAGAATTTCCGGAATTGGGTACCTGTCAGGAATTGTAACAGTGTTTAATTTTCTATAGTCAATGACTAATCTATATTTTTTTTCACCAGAAGCATCAAGTTTTTTTGGAACTATCCACACAGGAGAATTATAAGGTGATTTAGATGGTCTAATAATACCATCTTGAAGTAATTGATTGATTTGCTTTTGAACTTTATCCTTTAAGCACATTGGATAAGGATATGATTTTGAATAAATTGGATCATTTGTTGTAGTTCTTATTTCTCCTTTTACTTGAGAAGTATAAGTTAATTTTTCATCTGGATCAGTGAATAAGTTGGGGTTAATTTTAACCAAATTAATTAATTTTTGTTTCTGTTCGTTTGTCATATGAGACATGCAAATATCAATAGTATTAACGAATTGTGATTCATGTTGTTTTAGTGGAATGATAGTATTAGAGTTTATTGTCATATAATTTTTGTCAGTATAAATTGTAGCACCTAATTATTTAAACTATCGTTTCCTATGATACCATCGAAAGAAGAAAGATGAGGTAAGATATAAAATTTAATTTTTGAATTTTCTGACCCGAATAGATTTATTAAAGCATGGTGCGTAATTTCAATATTACCACCAACTGAATTTGCATAAAAATTTGTTTCCTTAGGAATAGGATTTCGAATAAATTTAGATTGAATGTAATTTTTGTTGGACTCTGTGTCTATTAAAAATTTGAATATTTGTCCGCTCTTCACTTTGTGTGCAAAATATGGTAATGAAGAGCGCTTTACTGTAAAAAATGAACATCATCTAAATAATGATATTTTTCACATTCAGGTTGCTTTTCTTGTTCAATATAATCGATCAAAGTTTTCATCAAAATTTTTTATTCCTTTGTTATATTCTTGAATTTTTGCGTTTTGTTTATTTTGTTCTGTATGAAAAACTCTTTGAGTTTTATTTTGATTTTGAATTTGTTGTGAAGGTGGTCTTTTAAAATTTTGTTGATTTTGAGGCCTATTTCTATAGTTAACTTGACGAGAATTTATCGAACGATCAACTTCCATTGGTTCCGGTTTCGGAAAAAGTTTATGATTATTTAAATTATTTTGAGGAAATTGAAATGATAATTATTTCTTACGAAATTTGGTTTATTTGTCCACTGAGGATCATGTAACAACTGAGGGTTAAAATTATTTCTTGAAAATTGATTTCTTTTCGGTGGAATAGGAGATGGTTTTGAAATGTTTTGTATGCCTCTAACATTACCATGGCTATGTTGAATTCTGTAATCAACATTTTGTAATTTTAAACAGAGATGTAGAGCTTGTGGGAGATCTACTGGCTCTTTCATACTAAGTAAACGTGGTAAATCACCTTTAAGACCACGTACAAAAGTGTCTAATGCTTTGTCGCGATATGATTTAATCATTACATTAAGAGATTCTTCACCCATTTCCATAGAAGACAGTTTGTTTAAAATAAGTGAAAGATGACGATAAACTGCTTGATAATATTCAGGAATAGTTTGATTTCTTTGAACTAAAGCAGTCATTTGATACTCTAATGTTCCAAGATCTCTTTTATCAGCATAATGTGAATAAAGACAACGAGAAATTTGCTCCCAATTTACAGGCGTATTATAAGATTCTAAGACAATATCAGCGTCATTAGTAATCTTATTTCTAATAACATTAAGAATATACCGTAATATTTAGGAGTTCCACGTAAATTCTCGTAAGCAGATAAAATTCTATTCACACTTTTTTTCCATGAACTAAATTGACTAGATTGACCAGAAAATTCTTTTATACTTTTAACTACATCAGGAATTTTATCCATTCCATCTAAATTTACAGCAAGATTAACTTCTTGATCAACATTGTTTTGAGGATTTTGATTTTGGTTCAAATGAGATTGAATAATATTTTTTGTTTCACTTTGTATTAATTCTTTTATTAATGTTTTTAAATCATTAAGATTAAAGACTTGTACTGGATTTTGTTCTGGGTTTTGGATAGGATCTTGTTCAGTGCTCCCGCTTGGGTTTTGAAAACTACTTGGTCGTAATATATTATTTTGGTTATTCATTTTAACTGAATATTATTTTTAAAAAAATTAAAAAAAAAGTAATTTCGATGAATGATTTGTAAATTTTGTAAAACTTTAAAAAAAATATATATTTTTTTGCCAATTCAAAGAACTCTACCACTAATCTTACTAATTATTCGAAAAGCGTTTTTGTTTAAAATAATTGTTTGTTTTATAGTGTTAATTACAAATTTATAAATTTTATATTTTATAAAAATATATTTTTTATTTAATTATTTCAAAAAATTAAGAATATTTTGATATTTATTTTATTTATTTATTTCAAAATATTAAGAATATTTTATATTTATTTTATTTAATTATTTCAAATTTTAAGAATATTTGATATTTATTAATATGAGATTTATTAATTATTTAATTTTCTTTTAGAAATATTTCTTTTTTCACAATTTTAATTTTTTATTGAATTTTATCAATAATTTTTTTTAATTATTAAGGAATAGATTTAAGTTAAATTTTAATTAAATTTTTCAATTTGCACAAAATTTTATATTACTTTGCTACTAGTTTATTCACAACAGTATTTTTTATAGAAGTTTATTAATTTTAGTTAATAAAATAAAGTTTCTTTCAACTTACATAAAAATTATAATTCTGATTGACATTTTCAAGTACCTTTTCGAAGTTAGGCTGCTGTTGATATATATTTTTTTCTTGTCGAATTCTATGTACCAACTCCGTTTTACTTAGTTGAAGTTACTTCGGGGCCTTTTCCTAACTGCTTGGATGATGATCAGATGTTGATTCTGATGCTTGATACTGTTGATGATCAGTTGTTGAAAAGACGAAATTTTTATTTTATTGATTTCACTTTTTATGTGAAATTTTAACACTGAATTTAATTTATGACTTATCTTTAATTTTATTTATTAGATTAAGTCAATTATTTTCGTTACAAAATTAGTTCTTTTACTTTTTATCTTTAAGTTTAATTATCAGATAAAAAGACACACGAAAATTTTGTTATTTTGAAATAACATTTATAAACTTAGTCAATGTTAATTTTTTTTCATCAATTCACAATTTTATTATATTTTTATACACGATTGGTCCCTGCTCGGGCGCCAGATAATATTATTTATTTATTTCAACTATTTTATTTAATTAAAATACCAATTTCCGTGCAATATAAAAATGATAACTTTTATTAACTTTATTGTGCAATATAAAAAACATAAAAACTTATAATTTAAACTTATAAACTATTAATATAAAAATATTGACTGTACTGAATGAAGACTGAATTACTTATAAAATTAACATGAACAAATTATTTTCATTATTCTAATTACATTAGTAAATTCTAGAGATTTAAATGCATCGTCAGCAACATTTTTGTGTGGGAACAATATAATAACGAATTTATGTGAACGCAAAAATTCGCATTTGTCTAATTGTATTTTAATATTAGCTGCTTCTAATGTTTTAAAAACAGTCTTTAAATTTTTGAAATATTCAGCTTCGTCTTTACCGAAAATAATAATATCATCAATGTATAAATATAACATATTTTACCTATGTGATTTTTTAAAATATCATCTAAAGTTCTCTGAAATATTGAAGGTGGGTTTTTAAGGCCAAATGGTAAACGTGTAAATTCAAATTTACCATTATTTATTGAAAAAGCTGTCTTTTCAATATCGGATTCTTTTAATGGAATCTGATGAAAACAGCTTTTCAGATCAATAACTGTAAAATAATTATTATCACCTAAATTAGCTAGAATTTCCGGAATTGGGTACCTGTCAGGAATTGTAACAGTGTTTAATTTTCTATAGTCAATGACTAATCTATATTTTTTTTCACCAGAAGCATCAAGTTTTTTTGGAACTATCCACACAGGAGAATTATAAGGTGATTTAGATGGTCTAATAATACCATCTTGAAGTAATTGATTGATTTGCTTTTGAACTTCATCCTTTAAGCACATTGGATAAGGATATGATTTTGAATAAATTGGATCATTTGTTGTAGTTCTTATTTCTCCTTTTACTTGAGAAGTATAAGTTAATTTTTCATCTGGATCAGTGAATAAGTTGGGGTTAATTTTAACCAAATTAATTAATTTTTGTTTCTGTTCGTTTGTCATATGAGACATGCAAATATCAATAGTATTAACGAATTGTGATTCATGTTGTTTTAGTGGAATGATAGTATTATAGTTTATTGTCATATAATTTTTGTCAGTATAAATTGTAGCACCTAATTATTTAAACTATCGTTTCCTATGATACCATCGAAAGAAGAAAGATGAGGTAAGATATAAAATTTAATTTTTGAATTTTCTGACCCGAATAGATTTATTAAAGCATGGTGCGTAATTTCAATATTACCACCAACTGAATTTGCATAAAAATTTGTTTCCTTAGGAATAGGATTTCGAATAAATTTAGATTGAATGTAATTTTTGTTGGACTCTGTGTCTATTAAAAATTTGAATATTTGTCCGCTCTTCACTTTGTGTGCAAAATATGGTAATGAAGAGCGCTTTACTGTAAAAAATGAACATCATCTAAATAATGATATTTTTCACATTCAGGTTGCTTTTCTTGTTCAATATAATCGATCAAAGTTTTCATCAAAATTTTTTATTCCTTTGTTATATTCTTGAATTTTTGCGTTTTGTTTATTTTGTTCTGTATGAAAAACTCTATGAGTTTTATTTTGATTTTGAATTTGTTGTGAAGGTGGTCTTTTAAAATTTTGTTGATTTTGAGGCCTATTTCTATAGTTAACTTGACGAGAATTTATCGAACGATCAACTTCCATTGGTTCCGGTTTCGGAAAAAGTTTATGATTATTTAAATTATTTTGAGGAAATTGAAATGATAATTATTTCTTACGAAATTTGGTTTATTTGTCCACTGAGGATCATGTAACAACTGAGGGTTAAAATTATTTCTTGAAAATTGATTTCTTTTCGGTGGAATAGGAGATGGTTTTGAAATGTTTTGTATGCCTCTAACATTACCATGGCTATGTTGAATTCTGTAATCAACATTTTGTAATTTTAAACAGAGATGTAGAGCTTGTGGGAGATCTACTGGCTCTTTCATACTAAGTAAACGTGGTAAATCACCTTTAAGACCACGTACAAAAGTGTCTAATGCTTTGTCGCGATATGATTTAATCATTACATTAAGAGATTCTTCACCCATTTCCATAGAAGACAGTTTGTTTAAAATAAGTGAAAGATGACGATAAACTGCTTGATAATATTCAGGAATAGTTTGATTTCTTTGAACTAAAGCAGTCATTTGATACTCTAATGTTCCAAGATCTCTTTTATCAGCATAATGTGAATAAAGACAACGAGAAATTTGCTCCCAATTTACAGGCGTATTATAAGATTCTAAGACAATATCAGCGTCATTAGTAATCTTATTTCTAATAACATTAAGAATATACCGTAATATTTAGGAGTTCCACGTAAATTCTCGTAAGCAGATAAAATTCTATTCACACTTTTTTTCCATGAACTAAATTGACTAGATTGACCAGAAAATTCTTTTATACTTTTAACTACATCAGGAATTTTATCCATTCCATCTAAATTTACAGCAAGATTAACTTCTTGATCAACATTGTTTTGAGGATTTTGATTTTGGTTCAAATGAGATTGAATAATATTTTTTGTTTCACTTTGTATTAATTCTTTTATTAATGTTTTTAAATCATTAAGATTAAAGACTTGTACTGGATTTTGTTCTGGGTTTTGGATAGGATCTTGTTCAGTGCTCCCGCTTGGGTTTTGAAAACTACTTGGTCGTAATATATTATTTTGGTTATTCATTTTAACTGAATATTATTTTTAAAAAAATTAAAAAAAAAGTAATTTCGATGAATGATTTGTAAATTTTGTAAAACTTTAAAAAAAATATATATTTTTTTGCCAATTCAAAGAACTCTACCACTAATCTTACTAATTATTCGAAAAGCGTTTTTGTTTAAAATAATTGTTTGTTTTATAGTGTTAATTACAAATTTATAAATTTTATATTTTATAAAAATATATTTTTTATTTAATTATTTCAAAAAATTAAGAATATTTTGATATTTATTTTATTTATTTATTTCAAAATATTAAGAATATTTTATATTTATTTTATTTAATTATTTCAAATTTTAAGAATATTTGATATTTATTAATATGAGATTTATTAATTATTTAATTTTCTTTTAGAAATATTTCTTTTTTCACAATTTTAATTTTTTATTGAATTTTATCAATAATTTTTTTTAATTATTAAGGAATAGATTTAAGTTAAATTTTAATTAAATTTTTCAATTTGCACAAAATTTTATATTACTTTGCTACTAGTTTATTCACAACAGTATTTTTTATAGAAGTTTATTAATTTTAGTTAATAAAATAAAGTTTCTTTCAACTTACATAAAAATTATAATTCTGATTGACATTTTCAAGTACCTTTTCGAAGTTAGGCTGCTGTTGATATATATTTTTTTCTTGTCGAATTCTATGTACCAACTCCGTTTTACTTAGTTGAAGTTACTTCGGGGCCTTTTCCTAACTGCTTGGATGATGATCAGATGTTGATTCTGATGCTTGATACTGTTGATGATCAGTTGTTGAAAAGACGAAATTTTTATTTTATTGATTTCACTTTTTATGTGAAATTTTAACACTGAATTTAATTTATGACTTATCTTTAATTTTATTTATTAGATTAAGTCAATTATTTTCGTTACAAAATTAGTTCTTTTACTTTTTATCTTTAAGTTTAATTATCAGATAAAAAGACACACGAAAATTTTGTTATTTTGAAATAACATTTATAAACTTAGTCAATGTTAATTTTTTTTCATCAATTCACAATTTTATTATATTTTTATACACGATTGGTCCCTGCTCGGGCGCCAGTTAATATTATTTATTTATTTCAACTATTTTATTTAATTAAAATACCAATTTCCGTGCAATATAAAAATGATAACTTTTATTAACTTTATTGTGCAATATAAAAAACATAAAAACTTATAATTTAAACTTATAAACTATTAATATAAAAATATTGACTGTACTGAATGAAGACTGAATTACTTATAAAAATAACATGAACAAATTATTTTCATTATTCTAATTACATTAGTAAATTCTAGAGATTTAAATGCATCGTCAGCAACATTTTTGTGTGGGAACAATATAATAACGAATTTATGTTTAAAATTAGTTTGTGGGAAAAGAATTTATTAAAAATTTAAAAAGGTGTCATATTAATTCATTAACTTATATATGAATAAGTTATTAATTTATTTATTGAAATAAAAATATTACTATAATAACAAAAAAAAATTTCATATTGCAGTTTATAATAACAAAATTTAAAATGAACACATACTTTATATATTTTCTATTAATAAGAACTAAAAATTAAAAAAATCAGTGGTTGTTTACATTAATTAATTAAATTTTATTAATTAAATTAATTGAAATAAAAAAATTATGTAATAAAAATAGTATATTTTTATATAATAAAAACGAAAAAAAATACTTCATGTATTTTGTATTAATAATGCTTAAAAATTAAAAAAAACAGTCATTAATTATAATAATTAATCAAATTTCATTTTGCGGAATGCATTTTGAAGAAAATTGTTTTTATATTGGAACTTCCAGATTAAACCACGATGCTTGTCCAACTTTATATATTCCAGGTAAGTACCATGATGTTTTTTTATGTTAAAAAATGAGTTTAATTTTGATTTTTGATTTTGTTTAAAGAAATACTAATTGAAAATGATGAAGATGTTGCGGAAATAAATTGTATTCCTAGTGAAGAAAATGAATATGTATCTGGTACTTTTTTGTTTATTAATATTCAGCATTTGCTTTACTAAACTATATATTTTTTTAAAGAAAACATTTAACTTTCTGAAACCTCAGAAATTGAAAAAGTTCGAGTTGGTGTGGAAAATTGTATGGGAAAAAATAAATGTAAGATCCTGGAAAGAGATTTAAAAAAGTCGTAAAAATAAGAGATAGTGATAAAGAAAAAATTAAGAAATTAACAAAGTTAGTTAATACTAAAAATTTCACATCAATCACCAAAAATTTAACGCGAATGGTAGTTAATTTTATTACCAGTCAACTAAAATGTGCGAATGTAAAATGCAAAGGCCGGTATTTGAATATAGATGACAAAATACTGGCACTCAATAATATATATCTTTTATTTATTTAGTAGTAAACTAATTTTTTCCCTCAAATAATAACCGCAAAGTTAATAAATTTTAAGTTTCAGGAGCAAATCTTGTATTTTTAACAAATATTCCCATTTGCAAATTAACAAATGTCAAAAAAAATCTACAAAAAAATCTGAAAAAAATCTGTCGAGACAGAAGTTCTGTCTGGTTTACACTTGACATTGCGTAGACAGAACATATGTTCTGTCCAAGAACAAGTCTAGTGTAAACCACAAGTTATATATAAATATTATATATTATACATAGAGAGAGATACAAAACTTTTCGCTTACGTTGAATCAAAAACAAAATATATTTGATTCGTAAAATGTGAATTAGTGAATTTAAGCATTATATTATCAAACAAAAAAACAGTCGTTTTTAAAATATTCTTGTTTAAGGTAGATTCATTGTTTCGTCCGACTTACGAAGAACTTATATCCGCGCATATTTAAGAAAATTTAAATTTCTCTCATTTTTTAGTTTTTATTTTCCCATTTTTATGTCTCTCTGAAAAAGTTGGTTCAATTTCAACTTTAGTGCGGCGCATTTTTGAATAAACTTCAATCGAGTAAAAAACAAACGTCAAAAAACATAAATAAATATAATTTTTTTTAGTTTTATGTCATATGTAATAGAAAAAATATTTAAAAATTGTTATTTATATATACTCTATGATTATTTTTTTTATAGATTATCATAAAATACGCGTCATTTTTAAGACGAAACGATGAACTGCCTTGAGAGAAATCAGTTCGATTTAAAAGCGACGAAACAGTGAATCGACCTTTACTGCAGTTTGAAAATTAGCAACAATCAACACGTCCGTGGAAAAAAGTAGGTAAGAATAATTTAAATATAATATTAGTTAATAAATAATTTTATGAATAATAAATATTATGAAGTCTAATGGCGGATTTATAAGTATCGTTGGAGCGTAAAAAAAATGCAAATAAACACGTTGAAGCGTAAAACAAAAATTGAGTATTTATAAGTATCGCACGGAAAAAGTTAGCGGTTTTGACGTTTAAAATTTGTCATAAAAAATGGAGTCCGAAAAAGATGAATACGCTGCAATCGCACTAATTTTATTATTAAAAAAAAAACAAGAAGTAAATAAAGATATTAAAAAAAAAAACAAGAAAAAAAGGGCTTATAAAGTACGCCCTATAAACAGGAGCAGATTAGAGCATGGGTTTTATAATGGTTATTTTCTTCCAATGAAAAATAAGGATGCACCTCAATTTTTCAAGTACACAAGAATGAATGTTTCAATTTTTAATAAATTGCTAGCAAAAGTAGTTCCTCTCATCGAAAAAAATCCTGCACACCATCCAATTGAACCTGAGAACAAAGATTGGCCATAACCTTACAGTGAGTAGGTATATATTTTTTATTGGCGGTGCTTAATTATGTTTATATTTAAGCTTTTTGATCCAAGGATCATCCATGCAAACAATAGCTTGGAAATATAACATTTGAATAACAACTGTACATGTTATAATTGTTGAAACCGTGGAAGCCATTTGCGTAGTTTTACAGCCTGAGTATTTAAAAGTTCCTAACAATGAACAATCTTGGAACTCCATAGCTGATCGATTTTTCAGTAGGTGGAATTTTCCACATTGCATTGGTATTAACTTGACAATTTAGCTGTTACGTAGTGTAATCTTAAAGTTCAATATTCTATTAGGTGCTCTAGATGGGAAGCATATCGTCATGAAAGCACTCAGGAATGAAGGATCACAATATTTTAATTATAAAAAAAGCCACAGCGTTGTATTAATGGCGAGTTGTGATTCCGATTATAAATTTGTGATAGTAGATATAGGTGGATATGGGTCAGTCAGTGATGGTGGTGTCTGGCAAGATTGCTTATTTGGTCAAAAATTCAATGCTTCCAAAATGAATGTACCTATATCAAAAAGAATAACAGGAGCTCTGTCTAGAGCTAGGACAGTTATAGAAAATTCATTTGGAATTCTTGCGGCCAGATGGAGAATGCTTTTGCAAACTATTTATGCAGACGTTGCGCTTGTAACAAAAACTGTTGTATTACTCCATAATTTTTTGAAAACTGAAATTCCGTCAGAATACTGTCCTAGAAATTATGGTTATCTAAATGGAGAATGGAGGAATGATATTTTGTCGGACAAAATGCTTAAATCCATTTCAAAATTAGGAAGCAACAACTATGACGCAAATGTGAAAGCCATACGGGACAGTCTCGCTGTTTATTTTGCGACTGAAGGAAAAATTTAATTCTATTTTCTACGTTTAATACTATTCCATTTCTAATAATAACAAAAGTATTAAATTACACTAAAATATTATATAAACTATAAACATACCTTGAAAAAATTAACTATAAAATATTGAAAAAATTGTCAGATAAAATGAACACAATAAATAAATAAAATACTATTTTTTATTTAAAAAACTATATTTATTCTAAAATTATATTCATCACTGTTGATTTAATTTTTTTTTTTCTTCATTTAAATTCTTCATTTCCATTAATAGATATTTACAAAATGCTGAATCTGCATCTTCTGTTTCTTTATTTTTAGAATAGTCTGAAATATTAACAACTGCATCATCTAAATAATTTGTAACTGCATTCGTATCATTTCCCTGGGCAGTTCGTTGTCGTTTTGGTACCGATGGAATCGGAGTTGATGATGTCGATGGCTCCATGTTTATATTTTCATCGTCAAGGTATTTAATCTCACCAAAACTATCATTAAACAGGTCGTTAATGTCAAAGGTTGAGGTGGAGTTAAGCCTGCTTGTTGGTCTTAATAATAAATAAATTTTTAAACAATATTTGAACAACTCCATAGGAGCTATATGTTACAGCACCATTACTTTTTTGTAATAATTGCATTTTAAAAAAAAAATAGATGTTCATATAGTAACCAATCCTCCGTGTCATCAGGAGCAGCAGCACCTGATGGGATGTGGCTTTTTTTCCTGGTTTCTTTCACAAAACGATCTCGTAAGTATCGCCATTTCTTCTGCGCTGCATCAATATCTAAAACATAGTATATGTATTATATATTTATATACCGCAGATTGTTAACAATTCTTCAAAATACCCTCCAATCCACACTCTACTGCAATTTCATTCCATGCCTTTAATTTAATATCTTTTCGCTTAAATAATTTTGCTCTTTTGTCAAAACTTTTCTTTTCAACCGATTGAATAAATTTTATATTTGCCTTTGTTGCGACGTCCATGGTGTTGATTTGATATTGATATAAATTTTGTTTTTATTTGTTTAAATTTTGTTTTTATTGGTAAAAAAAAATCAGTGATGATAGTTTTACACAAAATAATGCTTGATTATGCCAACTTTTTGTGAAGCTGCACGGAAAGTCTAATTGGAATGTCAGCGCATTTTTATGAAAAGTTAAGTTAAATTTAACTTTTGCGTTTGTGCGTTTTTCTGTCCGCCTTTATAAATACAATGTTACTAGTTCATATATTTTAACTTTTCCGATTGGAAATTTTGCGTTTTTTTTTGCGCTCCAACGATACTTATAAATCAGGTATAAGTGTCTAAGTAACTTATTTACAAATACTGAAGATTATATATTTGGATGTTGACATAACAATAGTTATATAAATTTGCAAAGCGTTAATAATTTAAACAAACATAAGACTTATATTAAGAAAACAACAATGTGATTTTAATATTTAATAAATTATTATTACAAATTGTAAATTGTAATTGTATCAATTTGACATTTAAATTAAATGAAAAATTACAATAGAAAAATTACAAGGCCGTGAAAATTATTCGACATGGAAGTTTTCCATGGAAACTTACTTCAAACATGAAGGTTTATCAGAATGTTAAGTTGGTACTGAAACAGATGACAAAAAATGTTCAAAAGCGAAGACATCGTTGATTCTAAGCATTAATAAACTTAATTACATTCATATTCGAGATGTAAAAACACCACAGGAAGTTTGGACAAAATTAACGTTCGAAGATACTGGCATGATGTGTAGAATTGGTTTAATCCGTAAAATAGTCAACACAAAATAGGAAAATTCTGGTTCAGTGGAACTCTATGTTGGTGAAATTATTTCATTGGTACATAATTTTACGGGATAGGTTTTAGTGTACCAGATGAATGGTTAGCAACTTTCCTGTTGACCGGTTTGACTGAAGAATATGCACCAACGTTCATGGCCATGGGAAGTTGTTCGTCCACGAAATTAACAAGTGATGCTGTTATGACAAAATTTTTGCAAGCTGTGCGTAGGTTTGAACCAGAAAGTAACTAGAGATGGTAAGCAAAAGAATTTTAAATTTCGTTGCTACACATGTAAACAGAAAGGCTATAAATCACCGGGTTATCCAAATAAATTTAAACATACTGGAAATGATTCAAATACGAAACCAGTGAAATCGAATAAATAAAAAATATCACCAGCCTTTCGTGCATCATTTTTGACAGATAAATTTAATAAACATAATTGGTATATTGACTCAGGTGGCACACCATATGTGATGTTGAATCAAGATTGGTTAACAAATATAAAAACTCCAGATATTAATGAAATTGTTGTTGCTAATGATGAAAAAACTAAAGTTGGATCATGTGGTTTAATAAAACTACGTGTAGAAAATAATGGAGAAACAAACATCATCGAAATTCATAACGTCTTATATATTCCAGCATTGACAGCCAATCTGTTATCGGTAAGCCACATAGTAAATTTATTATTATTAATATTATAAGCTTTTATTAAAACAGTATAATATAATTTAACCATTATTAAATTCTTTTAATCCTAATCAATATATAGATTACTATATTCAGTATAAGCAAATTTAAATTCAAAAGTAGTTAAAATATTGTGTCTTAGAATTTTAACTAATGAAATTTATTTATAAATTAAATTAAATATAAATCAAAATTATCCAGTATTCAAAATAAGTAATTATTTAAAATTTATCATGAAATTAATTCAAAACAAAATTTAAAACAAAATTTAAATTTTTAATATTTTAGTATTTATGTCTGGATACTTGTTTTGCAAGCCTCGTTATCCTTATCTAATCTTTGCCAAAAATTATATGTTTTACAGATATTGTCACTCCAACGTGTTATTTGTCTACCTATTCTTCTTATCCCATTTCTAGGTATCCACTGGGTCTGAGTTGGTTTGATCGTCCATCTGTTGTCATCTAATTCGTAATATGCTGTTTTGTTTTAGCAATCATCTCTGAGAAATTAGTCAGATTTCGTATTGTTGTATTTCGTATTCTTTGTCTCTTTGAAATTTTTAAAATACTTCTTTCCACTGCTCTTTGTGTTAATTTAGCAGTGAAATTCCACGTTTGTGAGCCATATGGCATGGCGAGTAGTATCGCAGCATCAAACAATATTTTCCTAGAATTCGCATTTTAGTTTGAGTCAAAAACGTGTTTCTGTTTTCATAGTTGTTTCCAACCATTTGAAATTCTTCGGTCTATTTCTTTTTCTTTTTTATTTTCAAGTGAAATTAATTGGCCAAGATATACATATTCTATTTTTTTGCCTGCTATTGATATTTGTTTCTTCTCGTCTTTAATTGGTTGGTGGTTTAGGTGGCGAGTCCCAGCAACTTGCCCGGCTACTCCAATTAGCGCATATGCGCCGTTTTGTTACCACTCGTACTCACGAAACCGGTTTGGTTACTCGGTGGAAAAGGGTTTAGATCCACCTCGTGTTATTCAAGAAGCGTACCATGTCTCTGGGTTGCTCCGTGGCTATTTTGTTGAGATCGTTAAGGAATGGACTGCCCTAAGAGTTGTGCCTGGCTCTGGCACAACTCTTAGGGCAGCTGCTGCATGATTCGTTGAATGGGATGCCCATTCTGGCCGCAGGTTCGCCAATTGGCCAGTGCTCCGTATATACAGCTATAGTTCTGGCTATGTCCTTGCGGGGTATTTTTAGTAGGTAGTCCCTTTTTCTTTTTTCGTAGGACGGCCATGTTTTCCTGGCCGTTCTGCACGTGGTAAGATTCGTAAATTGGCTAAAGATAGGAAGTGTAGGTGGATGTCTCTTTTAATAGTGTTTATTGAGAGGTCAACTTGCTCTGCAAGTGCTGCATCCAGATCGCAGCCCCTCCTTGCCAATTCGTTAGCATATTCGTTCCCTGCGATGTTCCTATGGCTAGGAACCCACAGTAGAGTTACATTATACTGGCTACCAATAAGTGCAAGCTCGTTCGAGCATTTCTGCACCAGTTTAGATCATATAATGGCTGAGTGAAGAGCCAATATAGCAGCTTGGCTGTCTGTAACTATTTCCACGTTGTTTTTAGGAGATGTGTCATTTCTCACTAGTACACATGCTTTCCAGATTGCTAGCATTTCAGCCTCGAAAACACTAGATCTGTCTGGAAGTCTATACGATTGAGCTACTCCTAGAGTTTCTGAATAAACACCAGCACCAACAGTCAATCTTTGAACTATCGGGGTATAGTATAATGTGGGTTTCGCTCAAGGGATTGCCAACCTTCCAATCCCTCCTTGTTGGTATCTTGACTTTAAATTTCTTGTCAATCTCCAACTTTGGAGTGGTGTAGTCTCTGGATTTGGGCACCAGTGTCCTGGTGACAGTACTAAGGATATTACTATGTGCATAGGGTTTTTCTAACCAGTACCCATTTTCTTTGAGTCTGACTGCACTGCAAGTGGCTAGCTGTTTATTGTGTGGGTCCAGCGGGAGAAGATAGAGCATTGCATCGAAAGCATCCCTCGGCGTAGATCTTAACGCCCCTATGATGCTTATTCATGCACTCCTCTGAACTCTACCTAGCATGGTACGAATATATTCCTTTCCCACGGCTAGCCACCATACTACTGATCCGTATGTGAGAATAGGGTGTACTATGGCGGTGTACATCCACAAAGCCATGCTCGGCTTTAATCCGCACTTCTTTCCAAGCATTTTTTACAGGAGTACAAGGCTATACAGGGCTTCCTGGCTCTTTCTTCAATGTTAGATCTCCAATTCAGTTTCGGGTCGAGTATTACACCCAAGTATTTCAATTTAGAGGTCATTTTAAGCGTTATACCTTCCAGCCTAGGTCGGATGAATGTTGGTATCTTTGTTTTCTTTGTAAATAGCATGAGTTCTGTTTTAGCCGGGTTAGCACGGAGGCCGCAATCTTTGGACCATTTGCTAACCATGCCCAAAGCCCTTTCCATAATCTTGCTGATTATGTGGAGATACTTTCCAGAAACTAAAATCACAAGATCGTCAGCATATGCAACCGCTATAATACCTTCGTCTTGGAGTTTTTTCAGAATTTTGTTCATTATCCATAACCACAGTAGGGGAAACAGCACACCACCTTGTGGAGTTCCCCTCCTTACATATCTGGTAATCTGATGGTTACCGAGATACGTCTGGATCTCCTTGGTCACGAGCATGCTAGCTATTCACTGGCTAAGTGTCCCTTCGACACATAATTCGGCAAGCGAGTCTTGGATGGCTGATACATGAATATTGTTAAAAGCACCCTCTATGTCCAAAAATGTGGGTAAAGTGAATTCCTTATATTGTATTGATTGCTCGACAGTTCGCACTACCTCACTTAAAGCCGTTTCCGTTGACTTGCCCTTACAGTAGGCATGCTGATATTTGCACAATGGAGTTCTCTCCAAGGTTTTCCTCAGATCCACCTCGAGTATGCGCTCTAGGGTCTTTAACATGAAATATGAAAGACTTATTGGCCTGAAATCTTTAGCCATTTCGTGTCCTCTCTTTCCAGTTTTCGGTATAAAAACCACCTTCACCCGTCTCACCCGTCTGCATATTAGTAGGTTAGTATTCAAAATGAAATCAAATAGTGACTCACCTCTTTCATTAGTTTACGAGCTTCACCATAGGGTGTGCCAAGCATTAGCGTCGCATCCGACAAGCAATCTTCGTCCTCTGGCGTGGACCAACTGCTGAAATTTCGGTTGGTTGGTTTGTCATGAGCCATATACAATGAGCTAATGTATAAATCTTTCCCGTCAGAACCCTCCACCTTTACCACTGTTAGATCTTCATAGCTATAATTGGGACAAAGATGCGCATTAATGTGTTTTTTTTACTAAAATGCACGTTCTTGGCTTACCTTGATCTGTGTCCACGGTCTTGTAGAACAGGTTATAGTCTTTGGATTTAAGACCTCTGATCCTGGAGGTAATCCAGGGTTCTTGTATCAGGGCGATGTCAAGGTCTTCCTCACTTAGGAAGATCATCAGGTTATCCGAGGCACACTTAGAGTGCTTTAAGTTAACCTATACTACCTTCTTCACCATTTCTTTTTTCATCTGCTCCGGTCTCCTTAGCTAAAAACATTTCCTCGAGCAGATCGCTAGCTTCATCTAGCTCATCCACCTCCGGACTTCCTGACTGGAATATCTTCAGCTTGGCTAGGCGAATACCAAATCGCAGCTTTTCCAGAGGCTGAAGGCTTTTCTCATTTATCAAGAGAAGGAACGATATACTGTTCTTTGACTGGTCAGACATATCCGTTACCTTTTTTATTACAGCCCAGTTATCTATTGGAACTCCTGGATTGTGAATTCTCAAGCACGCAAGGAGTTTCCCCCCTCGAATTTCATCCTAGGTAACCAGATGCGGGCTCCAGGTCTCCTAGGGATTTCCTTAGCCGGGATGAGGCCAATCTTGGCTTCGTCCCAAGCGTCAGTAATCTAAGCAACACTCTGTTTGAGGAAATCCATCGAGAAGTGATCCTCGCATCTGATTACCCGGTAGCCCTTGACCACCTCGGACGAATCGAAACAAGGAAGTGGGGCCACCTGGCTTTCAAGCAGTGGCGAAGCTAATGGTTTTATATCGGGTGTTTAATTCAATAAATACAAAAAAGTGGCAACAGTGATGAGTAGATAATAGGGAACCACTTTATCTGCTGGCCCTAAATTTTATAAGCACAAACTAAATTACAAAACTAATGTTTGTAAAAAAAAAATCAAGACAGATAATAATTTACTATATGCTCCAGCTAGAGCATATGAAACATTAATCGGAAATTTTATTATTAAAATACTGACCTCTACCTAGCTAGGATGGTACATGATCATGAAACCAACTAATGTACTAAATTTCATCGAAATCTGTGATATAAATCATTTTGTCATTTGTTATAAAAACAAAAACAAAAAACGTTTCTGATTGTTCTCGACATAAATCAGAAATTCTAAAATGGACCCACTAAAAGAATCGTTATCATCTTGTGAGGACATAAGGATCAAGTTAAAATGAACCTGTGAGCCAAATTGTCATTAAAATCCATACTGTATTTATAAACTCGCAACCGCAACAACGGAACAAAAATTTCTCGGTTTTTCTTATATTATTTTTCTTACGTTCATTTAAAATTATGAACAAGCACAAATATATTTTGTAACCCTAACAAAAAAATAATTCCTTATAATATTTGCAACCGCAACGAACCAACATTTGTCAATTTTTCTTATATTATTTTTCAAACGTTCAGTTAAAATTCTGAACATCGACAGTAATATATCCCAATAACAAAAAAAATATTCTCTGCCTCTATATAGTAAAATCACAACAGTAACAACGAACCAACATATAATTTTTCATATAATATTTTTCAAATGTGCATTTAAAATTATGAACATCGACAGTAATATATCCCAATAACAAAAAAAAAATATTATCTGCCTCTATATAGTAAAATCACATAGTAAAATCACAACAGTAACAACGAACCAACATATAATTTTTCATATAATATTTTTCAAATGTTCATTTAAAATTATGAACATCGACAGTAATATATCCGAATACCAACAAAAAAAATATTGTCTGCCTCTATATAGTAAAATCACAACAGTAACAATGAACCAACATATAATTTTTCATATAATATTTTTCAAATATTCATTTCAAAATATGAACATCGATAGTAATATTTCCCCCCCGGGGATTCCACCTTGACGCGGTGGTGGGGCTTAAGTAGGATCGATGAGCAAAGTGGGCGATGTCGGCGGATACTGTAGCTCTGTACAGTATCTGGCAGGTCCAACCATGCCGATAAGGCCACGAGTGAGGTCTGAAAACAAAGAGAATCCGCAACAATATGGACCATGGCTACGAGCAAGGATAAATCGCGCGTTGGGATGTCAACGCAAGTGTCGTCTGTTCCTACGGCAGGCGGCGAGGGCTTGGATCTGGAAGGATCTAAGTCGCCAGTAGGACCATGCATTACGGTGGAAACAGGCCTTAATGCATGTAACAATGCTACTGATTTTGACTTGGATGATGAACTGCGAGCATTGTCGCAATCCTCGTCCACAATTCTAGGACTAGATAATCTAGAATTGGGAGGTCTTTCGGATTCTAGTTCCGACATGGAAGTTGATGGTAACAAGACCATCATCAATCTGGAAGACCCAAAAGAGAAAGAAGTTGGCAAGGTAGGCTCCAGCACCAAGCCAACTGAGACGTTCCGGAAGATCAATCCGCACACTGGCGTTCAATCTAAGAACATGAGGAAAGATGCGCTCAACAGGATCAGAAGCGCTAGAAGACGGTTGCACAAACTGTCGCTGAGGGATCCTAAAGAACTAAGTGCCTGGGACAAGGAAAAACTTGTCGAAGCCAGGCATATAGTTGAGTCAGTTGAACTGAAGGAACTGGTGAAACCGTCAACCTCCAATGCGTCTGATAAGCAGACTAGGGAGGCTGACACTAAGAAGTCGAAGCCGTTGTCACCAACCTCCGGTGCGTCTGATAATAGGACTAGGGAGGCTGGTGATAGACGAGTTGTTAAGGCATCTCGATCCGGTGCGGCTAAACAGACTAGGGAGAGAGATGATCGTGACAACAAATCACGTACTGCACCGAAGCCCACCGCTGGAAAAGCCGCGGTAGCTAAGGAACAGTACGTGAAGAAGAGAGGTAGATCTGACGACAACTTGATACCAAAGGCCCCTAAGAAGGCAAAAGGTTTAGTCGATGAGTTACAGGTAGCCATTGTGGACGAGGGCTCCCCGGAAGGGAAGTTCGAGAGCGACCAATGGCTAAAGGTTGAAGAGAAAATTCAGGATGCGCTTATTGATTATTTCGCCTCCGGCGCAGCGGACGAAATTCAATTCGATGGTGCAGGCTGGGAGAAGGGGTATAAAATAGTGGCTTGTGCGAATAAGACTTCGAAAGATTTCTTAACCACCACCCTACACAAGCTGGATGGTATCTGGGAGGGATCAAGGTTGAGAGCCATCCCGAGAGCCGATACCATCAAATTCATGAGACCGAAGGCGTGGATCTGGGTACCCAAGCCGTTCCAGACGCCAGATAGGCTGTTGAGTCTTCTTGTTGGGCAGAACAAGGAAATGAAGGCAGAGGATTGGAAGGTGCTGAAGGTTGATGCTAGGACGGAACGTGGTCAGCACTTCCTAGTTAGCATCAACAGGGATTCCCTACCATTCCTAGAGAAAAATAGGTTTATGGCCAGGTTCAGCCTGGCACATGTTTATGTGAGGATGGTAGGTGGTGGTGGACCTGATGATGGAGGTGATCCAGGTAAACCTCCACCACAGTAGGGCTGCCACAGGCAACCTGATGGGGTATATGAGCCAACAGGACATCGACGTTGCGCTCATACAGGAACCATGGATTGACGGTAGAGGAAGAATTCAAGGTCTAAGAGGTAAGGATTTTAACCTGTATTACAAAGAGGGAGTAAGTAGACAAAGATCTTGCATTTTAGTTAACAAAAAGATTAAAATGTTTCTTTTAAACGATTTCAGTAATGAAGATAACACAGTGGTAGAATGGGGTAGGAGTAAGATGGATAAGCCTCTACTCCTAGTCTCTTCTTATATGCCATTTGACAGCGTGGATCAGCCACCGTCTGAAGTTCTGAGGAAAACAATAGAGAAATGGAAGTACGATATGCTGATCGGTTGTGATGCCAATGCACATCATACACATTGGGGAAGTACGAACATCAATAGCAGAGGTGAGTCTCTTTTAGATTATATTAGTGGTACTAATCTTAGTGTATGTAATAGGGGAACAGCCCCTACTTTTATAACTAGAAATAGAAAGGAGGTCCTAGACCTGACATTAGCCACTAATTCTAGTTCACTAACGGTAAGAAATTGGAGGGTGTCGGATGAAGCTTCGCTCTCCGATCACTGTTGGATTAGGTTTCAGGTTGACTGTAAGCGAGAAGAAAGGGTCAGTTTTAGAAACCCTCGAAAAGCCGACTGGTGCGAATACAGGGAGGCTTTAAATGGCTCCCTGAAGGCACCAGCCAGGGAACGTCTAACAAAGGGTAAAATGATCGACAGAGTGGTTGATGACATAGGCACACTGATGGCAGATGCCTTTGACATGAGCTGTCCTGTTAGTCGGACGAAGAACGGCAAAAAACCATCTTGGTGGAACGTCGAGGTGGAAGAGTGTAGAAGAATTGCAAGATCATTGCACAACAAGGCGAAGAGGGATAACTGTATAGTTGACTGGGACAACTATAAGGAAGGTCTAAGGAAATTTAAGTACACGGTAAGGAAAGCCAAAAGGCAATCATGGAAAATGTTCTGTGAATCAATGGAAGGTGTCAATGAGACAGCAAGATTGAGGAAGTTACTGGCGAAGGAACCAACAGTTCCGAACTATATAACTAAAGAGAATGGAGAATGGGCTGAATCATGCCAGGATACACTGGACACACTGATGAAGGCCCATTTCCCTGGCTCCCAGCCAGTGGGTAATGAATGCTCACACGAAGGGACGAGAGGCACGCAAGAACTTTGGAATCTAGCCAAAGCTATTGTGACGGAGGAGAAGGTCGTGTGGGCGATTAAATCATTCGCTCCATACAAGTCACCAGGTCCGGACGGTATTCGACCGATTGTGTTGCAGAAGGCCCCTGGATCGCTGGCAAAATGGTTGGTAGTGATTTTCAGAAGCTGCCTATATATGGGTTACGTACCGAGAAGCTGGAGGAAAGTGAGGGTTATATTCTTACCTAAACCCGGTAAGAATAGCCATACCACAGCAAAGGATTATAGACCTATCAGTCTGTCATCCTTTTTGCTCAAGACAATGGAGAAATTAGTAGAGGTCCATATAAAAGGCAGCTGTCGAGATGGCTCTCTCTCGACAGCTCAACATGCTTATTGGAAAGGGAGGTCGGTAGAAACAGCACTCCATAATACGGTGACACAAGTTGAAACGTAACTGAATCATAAGGAGTACACATTGGCAGCGTTCCTTGACATAGAAGGGGCGTTCAACAATGTTAAGACTGATACTATTGAGAAGGCGCTGAGTGATACAGGCGTGAATAGAGGAGTCACAACCTGGATTGGCCAGATGCTGAAGACAAGAAATATAATGTGTAGCTGGGGTACTAGCGAGGTAAGTTTATCTGTCACCAGAGGCACACCACAGGGAGGAGTGTTATCACCATTTCTGTGGTTGCTGGTAATGGACAGTATTTTGAAGGAGTTAGAGAGGAAAGGGTACAAGGTTATCGCATATGCGGATGACCTTGTGATCCTGGTAAGTGGGAAATTTCTGGACACTATCAGCATGTTGATGGATACGGGCCTCAGCATAGTAACGAAGTGAACTGATAGCTGTGGGCTATCAGTAAATCCAGCCAAAACGGAACTGGTTCTTTTCACCAGAAGAAGGAAAATCCCAGTCTTTAAACTACCAACGCTGAACGGAGTGGAGCTGACACTCTCGAGCAGTGCAAAATACCTAGGGATAATACTGGATTCCAAACTAAATTGGAATAAAAATGTTGAGGAAAGGGTGAAAAAGGCAACAACTGCACTATTTACATGCAAGAGATTCTCAGGAAAGAAATGGGGTATTAAACCGGATATAGCATACTGGCTCTACATCAGCGTCGTGAGACCCATACTCACGTACGGTGCGCTAGTATGGTGGCCGGCAGTTGAGAAGAAAACAGTGATGAGGAAGTTGGAAAAGGTACAAAGATTGGCGTGCATAAGTATTACGGGAGCTCTTCGTACCACACCAACTAAAGGGATGGAGATCATTCTTGACCTACATCAAGTGAGCGAGGTGGTTAAAAACAACGCAGCGAAGGCGGCATTGAGACTTCGTGAATCCAATGCTCTAAAATTCAAGCCGTATACACATAGTGTTATATTGGAACAATATCAATTGGATACTAGAGGAGTGCAAACAGACTATCTAGTACCACAGATGTTCTTTGAGAAGGATTACAGCATTCAAATTCCAACAAGGGATGAATGGGATGGAGATTCGGTAATTCCGGAGAAGGGGATTGCTATATTAACGGATGGATCGAAGACAGCCAGCGGAACTGGTGCAGGTGTCTTCTCTGAACAGTTAAATATAAAGGAATCAGTGAGGTTACCAAACCACAGCAGTGTGTTTCAGGCGGAGGTGCTAGCTATAGTACATGCAGTCTCATTAGCAACGACGAAGGTGATATCGCATGAGGATATCACAATCTACGTCGACAGTCAGGCTGCTATCAGGGCGCTTTATTCAACGGTAATCAAATCAAGCTTGATTAGGAGATGCAGAGAAGTGCTTCAGACACCGATGAACTGGCTAGGAAAGGTTCTGAGAAGGATATAGATGTCGCTGATCAGTCAATTCTTATCCCACTGGGAGTAGTTGAGAAAGAGATTGACAGAATTACGGTGAAAAAGGTAGAGGAAATTTGGGTCAATACCAACACCTGTCAGGTTACTAAAGGTTTTTGGCCGGAGAGGAAAGATGCTTTTATCGCAGAATAGGAGCAACCTGAGAATGTCGGTGGGTATAATAACAGGACACTGTCTCTTGGGCAAGATGGACAAGAGATTGGGGCTCACCACGGTGGATTCATGTAGAGGATGTCATGACTTAAGTGTAGCGGAAGATATCAGCCACATGCTGTGTGACTGCCCTGCATTGAGCAGAAGTAGGTATCGCTTTTTGGGTAACTACAGGTTCGATGGACTTGAGGAGTTGGTAGGGATCCCAGTCAGAGATCTGCTAAAGTTTGTAAAGAACGCGGGGTGGCTTGAAGAGCAGTAGAGGGGGTATTGTTGTTACTCAAGGGGATACCTATGGGCCAACTAGTGGCCTAGTGTTGGGGATATAATCCCCCCCTTACTAACTAACTAACTAACTAGTAATATTTCCCAATACCAAAAAAAAATATATTCTCTGCCTCTAGATAGCAGATTCACAGCGTACCACAACTAACAACAATTTATCATATAATATTTTTCATATGTTCATTAGTTCATTTAAAATTATGAACCAAGCTTTTGTTAGAAAATTTCGTATTCCCAGAGAATATTTTTGAAAAATTGAGAGTTTTTTATAAGTTCTGTTCTATAGTGTTCAGTTTAAAATATGAACAAACAAAGAAATTCTTTATAAAAGTAGAGTAAGGTAGGATAGGAATAGGAAAAAGAATGGAAGGGAATATTTCTCTATATGCATTTTTAATTCTGGCGTACTATATAAAAATTCTTTATAGGTATGGTATATACACAAATATTTTTGAATATGCCATGCATATTCAAAACTATTTGTGTATACATATATAAAGAATTTTTATATAAATAGTAGGCCAGAATTAAAATTAAATTTTTATATAGGTTTTTTTTTTTTAATTTGCATATATTTTGTCTATGTTTTTTTTAAAAGTTTCAATAATAGGTTTGGGTGTTCAGTGAACACTTTGAACAGTACCACACTTTGCGCTTGCTTTCTAGGACGAAATCCATCACAAGTTCCGACAGTTTTACTTCTAGCTGTACCCACAGATCGGCCGTGACTTGCCGGTTGCATGTTAATGTACTTTTCATTAACTTTGGCAAGTCGTAAGTTATCTTTAGCGATATCACTAAACTTTCGCTGTGATGTGACTTTAATCGTTTTATTATTGGTCTCAGTTCTAGCGACCTTCGTCTTTGGCATGGCACCACAGGACTCTTCTTGAGACCTGTCTCTCTTGCTAATCATACCTGCTTTATCTGAGTTATGTGTCTCAAGCTGTTGCACTATCTCAGAGTATCTCTCTTTATCCGACTTGTCTCTCTCATTGACCTTCGGCCTCATTCTGAGCTATCTTGCCCAATAAGAACTTGGCTTTCAGTAGCCGTCTCTTGAGGAGGGAGCTTCTCGTAGAGGTTTTAGTTTTTGTTTTTACAGTACTTTGTCTGGTACTGGATTTGCTTGGATGCTTTGGAGTACTGTGGCTGGTACTATCGCTACATCCAGGTATGGCCTTGTTGGTACACTGACTTGTACTTGATTTTATTGCAGAACTTGTAGTACTATGGTTGGTACTAGTGCCGTCTATAATCGTCTCCTGACTGGAGAGGAGCAGATCATCTTCGGAAGATGATCCAATATTATTTTGTTGTTGTTGTTGATTTTTGTTGTTGTTTGTAGATTGTTATTCATTGTGCTTCCCACGAGTATGTCCGGATAAACGGTCCATCCTGGCAGAGCCGACATACCAGGATAAGGCACTTATACAACCGACCTTGCCTGGGCATCGGAGGGAGCTCGCCAGCGACTGGTTTAACCCCCAGGCCTTCAGTCCTCGGCACGGTGCTCACACCACCTTGACGTAAGGTTTGAATGGGTAGGTGGATGTTGGAGAGAAAATACGAGGAGGGATGGGAGGGGGTTTGGGAAAGGTGTTGCGGCTGTTAGCTACGTAGAAACACATTTCCCAGGATGCCATCGGCAAACCTTAAATTTTTAAGATATTCACCTCAATTCCTATGCCTAAAGAATCCTAGTTTAAAGGTCGAAAAATATATTCTAGTACCGCAACGAAAAATGAAGGTGATAACGGATCTCCTTGTCTTACACCCCTTTTTAATTTGAATTTTTCACCTTTACTTTCTAGGGACACCATTGCTGTAAACTATTGATATAAATTTTTAAAAATTCTTACTAATTTGTATGGGATACCTTGGTTTATTAACGCTTTCCATATCGTTGTATGCTCAATTGTGTCAAATGCCTTTGTAAAATCTATCGATATGATGGCCGATTCCTTTCATTGTAACGGGATTTGTTCTGATTCTAGTATCCAATTAAATAGATTTGTTATGCTAGAGACTAATTTAGATTTTCCTTATTTAAGCATTTCAACTTTCAAGCCATCATTACCAAAACATTTTCCATTTGGAAGTAAATTTAATGCTGCTAATAGTCCCGAGTTTAGAAATCTCATCATCATCTATATTTAGGTCTATTTTTTCGATTTGTGTTACTTTGGATTTATATAGTGTTTCAAAAAAATTTGTAGCTATGTAGTTTATTTCCTGTCTACTATAAATGTTCTTCTTATTATTTGTTAATTTCAAAATCCTCTCCTTTCCTTGACTAAAGTGTAGTTTGTGTATTTTTTATTGATTTTGAATCTTCGATAATTTGTTTTATAATTCTATTATTATAATTTTTAATATAATTTTTTATTGCTTGTTTTGACTATTTTTTTAAAATACTCAATTAGGGTAAAACGACATTTATTTGTAAATTAATTAGAAATAAGAAACAATTTATTTATCCTGAACCAACAAAAATTTTATGGTGTAATCCTGAGTTCAGTGCTGTACCTAAAAATATTAGAAATTTGGAATATCATAATGAAGTTCCAGAAAATATCAGTAATGAAAATAATGAATCTTTATTAATTGTTTTGGATGACTCATGACTTAATGTTAGATGCTTACAATAGCAAAATATCTGTATTATTTACTAAAGGATCAGACCATAGAAATGTATCGGTTATTTTAATCACGCAAAACGTCTTTCATCAAGGAAATCATTGTGGTGACATATCACTAAATTGTAAATATCTAGTGCTTTTTAAAAATCCTCGAGACAAATCACAAATTGTACCTCTAGCAAGACAAGTTTATCCTGAAAATTGAAAAGAATTTCTAAGAGTATATAATGAGGTTATATACATTCCTTCCTTATGGTTATATAATATTGGATATGACACAAGACATCAACGATATATTTCGATTTAGATCAAATATACTCAATACAAATAATTTTGAATGTTATTGTACATTAAAACAATTAACAGAGTTATCTGAAAAACATGAAACGTTTGAAAACAAATCATCATATGTTACATGTGTTAAAAAAGTTTAAACCAAAATTACGTCAAATTTTGATTAAACATTGCGATTCAGAACTTATTAAAACTATTTGTGAAATTGTTATAAATATCCTCAATGGAAACCACAAGGTGTCAAAACATACTTTTAATCAGTTAAATAAAAATAAAAAATTATTGCGATACTAAGCTTGTCCTAAAAAATCAATAAATATAAAAAGAAAAATTATTATACAAAAAGGTGGTCTTTTACCTATGTTAATAGGTTCTGTATTATCGGGAGTAGTTGGTAATTTGCTAACAAAATACTTTAAAAATGAGTAATTTACAACGAATGATTGTTATACCTCCAGAACTATACACTAAACTTAAAGATAATTTTAATAGTGATAAAGAGCTTTCACATCTTGATAGAAGCATGAAAGAAATCCTAAAAAATAAAAAATTATCTGATAATGAAAAGTGGTATATATATCGTCAAAATTTTTTAAAATTTGCAAACAAAAAACGGCAACATTTACAACAAAGATCTATAAGTAACAATCATCAACAAAGATTTTCCATTGCAAAAATACAATTAATAAAAATATTTTGTCAAACGTTGGAACACAAACCAATCAAGATTTATTTGAAAAAAAAAAACAAAAAAAAACGCAAACAGATTTAGCATCAACTAAAGATATTGGTGCTCAATACTTTGCTCCGGAAGACGAAATGTATACATTTATTCCACAACCTTCTCAGGCATCTCAAAAAAGTATTGATGAATTTGAAACAGATGATGAAGTTTTTGATAATGATGATGAGATTATACAAATTGCACTCTCAGCAACACCCACAGGTAAACGTATAAAAGAAAGAAAATCTATAAGTTTATCAGAAGTCCGCATGTTTGAAACAGATAAAGGTGATATTATTTCAGTACCTATATTTGATAGACCCAAGAAAGATACCAGTATAAATCGTCAATTACGTTCTTCTACAAAAAAAGGAGATTCTCAAGCTATACTAAACTTTCCAATTCACAAAAAAAAAAAAAAAAATCAGAAAAACATAAACCAAAACACCTTCTGTACTTAATTTCCCAGAGTGGAAAACTTTTAAATAAAAAATGAATCAAACAGATGATTTTTATATTACACTTCTGAGTGATGCTTCTACTAATTACTATGAAAATAATTCATTAACAAGTTTTACAAATAAACTTCCAAGTGAAATTAATTTAAGACATGACAATTGGAAAGTAGGTGTTATTAATTATTTTATACCTAACATACTAAATGAAGATTATGAGAAAAGTGTAAGTATAATAATTGGAAGCAAGGAAAAAAATAGGTTGTGTTAAATGACATAATGGGCTCTCTGCTAATTATATAAGAGTCACAAATAAATTAATATCTCATTTAATTGTAACTGCATACAAACTGCAAACATCATACGATACCCCCACCATTATAGACGTTGTCTTATCATTTTTCTGTATTGACCGGAATGATAAAATCTTTAAAATCATTCAGAACCTTTTAGTGACGAATGCAACAAGTTTATCATTGTGATAACAATCGGAAAAAATAATAAATTAAATAATCAGTCACGTCGGTTAGTCAGTACAGTTCTTTTTATATATATATATATAGTTAACAAAATTATAAATTATTTAAAATCATAAAAACTATAAAATTTAATAAATCATAGTTAATAAGTTTTCTAAAATATATAAACTAAAACAGAAAATATAATAACTTTCCTAAATTTAATTAACAAAAAAAAACACCAAATAGTTAAAATATTTAATAAAAATCATAATTTTTAAACTATAGGTTAAATTTAAAGATTTATGGTGACATTAATTAATCAATTCATTTTTATTTTAATCCTTAATTAGTTTGTTAAGTTTATTAATTCATTATAAAATAAAATATAATAAACAATTATCCGTATTATAACGTGAAGTGAAATCTACTGTGTTTTATTGGAATCCGTAATTTGCGAAGTTCCTTTTTCTGGAAACCCATCCATCGTGAGTTATCTCAGGGTACAGCAAATGGTCCTTCGAACCGGATGAAGTCGTACAGGAAAGGATACAAGAGCATATAAAGATTCATTTGGTACAGGTTAGTCGTTCTAATTTTATTTTATTTTCTATATACGTACCTTAAATCAAATTCTTCAATATAAAGTGAATTGAACTCAATATTACATTGTAAATTTTTACTTTATATTGAAGTCAATATTAAAATTATATTTTTTTTTAAAAAATTATATTAAAATTATATTTTATATTGAAATTATATTAAAATCATATTTTTTTAAATAAAATTACATTATATATTGCATTGAAATATTAAATTCAGGTTTAAAAAACTGAATTTAGATTTATTCCGCTGAAAATTATTAAAAGGGAAATTATATTTTTTTTAATAGGTAACATTTGTTGCTATGTAAGACGGCATTTACCGTTCATTGCATCTTTCTTAATTTTTCAATATTATAATGTACCTATAATAATTAATAATTCTTATCCATACGCGCAGATTTTTCATAAATACGCAGATTGATCTTGATATATGTATATGTTTATCAATTTTCGTATTCTAATAATTTATATTATATCTGAAAAAATTAAGTTGGTGTACACATATATAGGACAAGAATAAACATTTTTTTTTGGGTTTTTACCTGAAATTTTATTTTCCTTCATTTTCAATATTATAACATAATTATAATATATAATAAATAATTACTAAGTTTCATATATTTCCATTATATACGAAAGTTAATATTAATATATGTATACATATCAATTTTCGTATTAAAATAATTTATATTGTATATGAAAAAAAGTATATGAATATAATTTATATTGTATATGAAATGTGTGTAATACACACATATACAAAAAATAATTAATTTATATGGGTACTCGCTCCATATTAAAACAAGTGTATATTTTGTTAAAATAATTTATAGTGTATATGGATGTAATACACACATATACAAAAAATAATTAATTTTTGTGGGTACTCGCGCCATATTAAAACAAGTGTAATTTCTTGTTAAAAATTATTACACATAATTTTTGTTTCGTTTATACACAATTAATTATATATTTTATTTTATTATAAATTGTGTGGGGTCATCCATTTATAACGTCGAAACGTATAATAAAAATAATTTTAACGTCGTTAATCGGAATTTGTTTTTTTTGATATTACATTTTATCAAAGTAATCAATAACGAAATAAAATTAACTAATTTATAGTTAACCAACGTTTAAGCATCAAACTTTATTTATTGAATAAAGTTGATGTATTGCAATAAAATAAATTATTTTCTTATTTAATCTGCCTAAAATTTTGTGTATATATTTCCGAAATACACAATTGTTTGTATAATTAGCTTTATTTACCAAGTTATAATAAAATTTTATATACTATATAATACATACTGTATTAGATTATAGTATCTATAACCACGTGACGGTGAATTTACATATAAAATCTATTCAAATCAATAATTTTTATTTCGTCAATTGCTGCTAGTACAGTAGCTTATATATTTCCAAGTTAATCAATAAGAATTTCCCTGTTTCACAATGCCTAAAACTCGCTGTGATGATGCTTTAGATAAAGCCATCGATCGCTTTCAGGTAATCAAACCAAATTTTTGTTGACAAACCCAAAGATAAGATCACCCCAGGTTGGTTGAAAAATATTAAGCAGGAATTAGAGTCTCGATTGCTAATTTTAGAAAGCGAAATGGAAAATGTGCCCTCGTTGTTCGCTGAAGACGAAGAAACATTAAAGGAATATCGGAAGTTGTTCTACAAAAATCAAAATGATTATTTTGACATTATTGGAGAAATTATTGATTATTTAGACACTTTTCCTATAAATAATAAAATGCCGCAACAGCAAAACCAATTTCTCTCTGAATCTGCTCCTGTCAGTTCACCCAAAGTTCGGCTACCTCCTCTTTCAATTGAAAAGTTCACGGGAGAATATAATAAATGGCGATCTTTCCGAGATCTTTTTTCGTCCATTATAAAACATAACGCCACCTTGACTCCAGTAGAGAAGTTATATTATTTATCTAGTTATTCCGAGGGTAGGCCAAATGACATTGTTCTTAAATATCCGTTAGAGTCAGCTAGTTTTGACTCAGCGTGGAAAGCGCTTATCGCTGAATACGAAATTCCACGTGTTCTGCTCAACTAAAACAATTATTCGCATGTCCGATTGTAAAATCAGAATCTGCATCGGCCCTGCGAGAATTACAAAATACTTTTAATGAGAATATCAATTCATTAAAAAACTTAGAGATAAATACTGCCCATTGGGATCCAATCTTAGTATTCATGGCCACATAACGATTGCCGACGATCTCTCATACATTGTGGGAATCAACATTAGATTCCACCTCTAGTTTTCCGACATGGGAAAAACTAAATTCGTTTCTCACTCAAAGATTCCGAACGCTTGAAGCGATTGACATGAAACGCAGTGATTCTCAATTATACAGTGTCAATCCCAAGGAGAAATGCATGACTTCTCTTAAATCATATCAATCCTCTTCGCAGAATATCTGCTCAATTTGTTCAAAATCGCCACATTCAATCATGCAATGTGATATATTTAAATCCTGGTCTCCGACCAATCGATTTGACTATGTTAAACAAAATAAATTGTGCATCAATTGTTTGGGTTCGCACAAATTTCAACAATGTACGTCCATAGGGGTGTGTCGTCATTGCTCACGTAAACACCATTCCTTATTACATTTCCAAACCGCGCGACTTAAAAAATGAATTTGAATATAAATCAAAAAGCGAAAAAGCCTCGATCGCAAACAAATCATGAATTAAATTCGGCATGTTCGAATCAATCCGCTGGTTCGCCTAGCAATTCATTATATATTAAAACTGTTTCTTATTTCACACAACAGAGCAATAAGGTTTTATTAGCTACGGCGTTAGTTCATATCGTGCATAAAGGGAAGATTCATATCGCTAGAGCATTGATCGATCAAGATTCAGAAACGTCTTTTATGACTCAGTCTCTCGCACAACTATTAAAGTTAAAACTTATGCCATGTTCGGCGTCGATTTCAGGTGTGGGAATTGCGCAATCCATTCATACAACGAAGTATGCGTCAATCACACTTCAATCACAATATTTGCCTGCAACATCAATTGTAGTTCGGGCACTCGTTTTAAAAAGATTGGTACATTCGTTACCATCTCATCCCATTCCGAATGATCTCGTTCCTCAATTTTCCAAAATTATTTTAAGCCAGATTCTATTGACTTATTGTTAGGAGCAGATGTATATTCGCAAATAATAAGACCAGGGTTTTATTCTAATTCTGGTTGCGTCGGTCAAGAAACTATTTTCGGATATATTATTTCTGGTTCTTGGAATGAACCAAATAAATTCTCTGCTTCAATCGCAGCCACGTTCAAATGTAATATTGCGTTGGGAAAAAAAACTATTCAACGTTTTTGGGAAATCGAAGAACCTCCTACAGTTTTTGATCAAAATGCTGACGCACAATACTGCGAAGAACATTTTGAAAACACTCATTTTCGTCGACCAGATGGGCGCATTGTCGTCGAACTGACGTTCGTACAGGAATACCCTGAAAAAAAATTTCTAGCACCGTCGCGCTCCATCGCATTGTCGCGCCTTCATCATTAAAGCGTTCGTTTGCTCGCAACGCTAACTTCAAAAAGTCGTAGGACTCTGTAATTTCTGAATATGTTGCACTAAACCAAATTACGACAGAGTCACCTGCAGAAATATTGGATACAAATCAATCAAATGAAATAATCTGTAATAATTTCTACCTTCCTCATCATGGGGTGGTAAAGGAGCACAGTCTCACCACGAAATTGCGAGTCGTTTTCGATGCATCATGCAAATCGTCGAATGGTGTATCACTTAATGACGTTTTATATGCAGGACCTCCTCTGCAAAGTCAAATACTCGACATTCTAAGTAATATTCGAATTTATCCCTTACTATTCAATTGTGACATCAAAATGATGTATAGGCAAATTTTAATAGCCGATAAACACACTAATTTTCAAAGAATTTTATATTTAGATGAGAATAGAAACACACTCGATTACAAACTGTTAACCGTTACTTTTGGGGTGTCATGTAGTCCATATCTAGCCGTGCGATGTTTACGCCAGCTCGCGCTAACTGAGAAGGAAAAATTTCCTCTATCATCGTCCATTCTCTTCTGTCGATGACATTTTTGGAGGGTTTTACGATAAAAAACTGCCCTTGATACGCGAGAGCAGCTTATAGCCCTATTGTCGACGGCGGGATTCGAATTGCATAAATGGGTCGCGAATAACCCTGCCCTTTTACAAGGGATTCCAGCGGAATATCGTCGTCACTCCTAAAAACATTAGGAATTCTTTTCGATCAACAGTTAGATCAATTTACATTAGCAACGCCAGAACTAAAAATCAGTTATCCACTCACCAAACGAAAAGTATTTTCAGGTATATCAAAAATTTTCGATCCAGCTTGTTGGTTATCACTTATTTTTATCACCGCAAAAATCTTAATGCAAGATATTTGGTCTGATAATGTTGGTTGGGATGAACCTATCTCTTCATTACGAACTTCTACGTGGGAAACATTTATTACTTCATTGGAACATTTACCAAAAATAGGAATACCCCGATGGTTCAACACCGAACCCACCGCCAGATTCGAAATTCACGGTTTCTGCGATGCTAGTACCAAAGCCTACGCAGCATGCATATATCTTAAAGTAATCAAGGGTAACCATATTTTTACATATCTAATGCTATCGAAAACAAAAGTAGCGCCGCTTAAAACTGAGTCTTTACCCAGACCCGAATTATGTGGAGCGCTACTTTTATCCAAATTATTAAATTACATACAAAAATCCTGGCAATTAAGTGTATCCAATTATTATGCATGGTGTGATAGTACCATCGTCCTCGCATGGCTAGCAATACCCTCGTATCACTGGAAAACTTTTTTGTCAAATCGCGTCACAAAAATCATGCGTAATTGTCCAGAAGCAATATGGTCTCATGTGATTTCTAAGCAAAATCCTGCAGATCTTGCTTCGAGGGGGACATCCCCTCAAGATTTAATACAAGATAAAATGTGGTTTTATGGTCCAGAATTCTTGCAAAAAATCGAGATACCGGACAAATCTGACATACTGATCGAAACTAATTTAGAATTAAAAACAATAAAAGTATGTCACTCTATTACAGAATCGAACATTAATACATTCCTCTTAAAATTTTCTAAATTTACAAAAGCTATACGTATGCTAGCATATATCTCTCGCTTCGTAGATGCGACAAAGAAAAAACAAAGAACTTATTCATCGCATAATATTTCATACGAAGAATTTGAAACAGGAAAACAATTAATAATCCAAGTATATTACTCTGAAGAAATAGCTGCGTTAAATAACAAAAATATCATATCTTCTAGGAGTAAATTAAAAGCTTTAAATCCCATGTTGGATCAGGTAGGAATTTTACGCATTAATGGACGTCTATCAAACCTCACAATATCAATGGTGGAAAAGTTTCCTATAATCATACCGACTCAATCACATTTAGCTATATTAATTACCAACTCGTTTCATTTACAATATTTTCATGCATCCCAGCGATTCATGGAGTCGTTGATTCGACGATCGTATTGGATTCCACGGCTGTCGCAAATCGTCAAGCGCACCATACATTTATGTAAAATTTGTTACGTGGAGAAAAGAAAAATAATATCGCAAATTATGGCTCCTCTACCATTGGATAGAATAACACCAAGCACGGTGTTTGCTAATGTTGGGTTAGATTTCGGTGGTCCCATTTCCCTCAAATTATATGAAGGGCGATGTAACAAAACTAAAAAAGGCTATATATGCACGACGTGGTCTCTGTCAAAAGATCTACTGTGACAACGGTACAAATTTCGTAGGGGCAAAAAATATCCTTGATAAGGAATCATACCTAGCTATAAAGAATGCTACGGAAGAGGCAAAGCATGTCTATACGGCTAGACATATTAATTTTATTTTAAATTGCCCTGTTCCTCCTCACATGGCAGGTTTAGCTGAAGCTGGCATTAAGTCAGTCAAATACCATTTAAAACGAACTCTATCTAATGTAAACTTATGTTTCGAACAGCTGTCTACAGTATTATGTAGAATTGAGGCATGTCTAAATTCTCGGCCTCTGTGTGCTCTGAATGAAGACCCACAGAATTTAGAGCCGTTAACTCCGGGACATTTTATCCGTGGGGATGCACTACTTGCACCCCCAGACTCTTCTCTAGATGTTTCAGCATCATCTAAACAATTTAAATTGTTAAGAAATTTAGAACAATTAAAATTACATGTCTAAATTCTCGGCTTCTGTGTGCTCTGAATGAAGACCCACAGAATTTAGAGCCGTTAACTCCGGGACATTTTATTCGTGGGGATGCACTACTTGCACCCCCAGACTCTTCTCTAGATGTTTCAGCATCATCTAAACAATTTAAATTGTTAAGAAATTTAGAACAATTAAAATTACTTTTTTGGAATCGTTGGAAAACCGAATATCTCCATACTCTACAACAAAGATATAAATGGCAAACACCTACAGATGATATACAACTTGATGATTTGGTAGTACTTATTGATAAAAATTCTCCACGTCAATCCTGGGTAACTGGACGGATTGTGCAAGTGTTTCCCAGCAGTCGTGATGGTCATATTAGAATAGTACTCTTAAAAACAAAATTTGGTATTTTCGAAAGACCAATTTCATCACTCGTATTATTACCAAAATCAGATCATTAATTGTCAATCATTTATAATATATAAATTGTTTACATTTAATTATAATATAGTTTTATTTCAGCATTTTTATTGTTAATTTATATATAATTTCATATATCATTTCTAATCGCTCTCTTTGAGCAACATAAGTTTTTTTTTTCTTTTTAGGATATGATATGCAAATTAATGAGTAAACTGAATTAATCACAATTAAACAACTAAATCAGCAACGTTATAATTTATCAACATATCAAAATATCGACATATTCAACTAAAAAAATTCTATGTTACAACATAGTCGCAGTTAACGAAAGTCAACACTACAAGGTTCAAGAATTCAAAGACCGAGTTTTACATTCAAAATAGATTATTATTAGTTACCTATATTTTGTACAATTAAATTATTCATTTTGATTTGAGATCTATCAAACTTATCATATAGTAATTATTAAGTTCAATAGTATGTAAAACATTATTTAATTTCTTTTGCGTTGAAACTTATACATTAATTATGTTATTTACTTATGTTATTGCTTATATTCATGAATTTCTATTGAATTTTATATGATATCTGTTCAACATGATCCTTTAAAATTTTTGTAAATTTTATTTAACGACGTGACACGATTTTTTATTTTATTTTAAATAATTTATATTACAAGTCAATATGATTCTTTATTTTGTATCTAGCATCTAACTCTAAAGAGCCAAACAGAATGTGCGGTTGTCGCTGTCGTTTGTCGTCGTGAAATGTCAAAAAAAAAATCAAAAGTACATATATCGTATTATTGAACTACAATTATGTCGTCTGTCGTTGTCGTTGTCGCTGAATTTCAATTGATATTTGATATTATCGCTTGTCGCGGTGTTTTGACATATATTTTTATTGTTTTTTTTTATTGGATAAAATGGAACACAAATTAATAGAAACTATTAGGAAAAGTTTAAAAAACTTTTAAATTATTGAAAAAATCAAAAATTTTACAAGCTACTACACTTTGAAATTATGACAGACTTGTTATTCGTGGCGTTCTATTGTGTTTAGTTAAGGGGCGATAACGACAGCGACATCACGACTGGCGACAAACACGACGACATACGACAGCGACAACGACACATTCTGTTTGGCTCTTAATGCTAAATCATGTGGTGGTCAATACGTGAGGCATAATGTATAGAGATAAAACTGAATTTTGGGTGAGTGGGTATTAGAAATATCGCTGTTGAAACCCCTGGTGTTTCAAGGGGGGCGATGCTGTTAAATGACATAATGGGCTCTCTGCTAATTATATAAGAGTCACAAATAAATTTATATCTCATTTAATTGTAACTGCATACCAATCACAGTGTTGTGCATATGCGTTTCCTGCATGTGCCATCTTCAGACGATTTGTCAGCGTTTTATTGATTTAATAATTATTAAATTGTCGCTATCAAATAACATAATTATTTAATTTACATAAAAAATTATTTGCTTGCACCGGATACGATTTGCAAAAGTTCCCAAGCCTTAATTATTTTGGTTGTCTCTTACAATAATTATTAATTTGAAAAACGCTGACAATTCGTTTTAAAAATATATCAACTTTCACCCAAAAGCTAAATTTGAAATTGATTGAATTAAGTATGGGAATTCAATTTAGATCTATCGAAGAAATCAGTCGTTTTATTTACAACATTTTGGCGCAGCCGGAAAACTTTGTTCTTTTTATTATTTCTATTATTAAAGTTTTTGTATTAAATTTATTTATTAAAATTTGTTAAACTTTAAGTAAAGTGAATAAAATAAATAAATAAATTATTTTATTTTAATAAAGTTTAAAGTAATATATATTGAAATAATATATAAAATTATTGTCAAAACATAATAATAAATTTTCGCGTAACAAGACATTTATATAATAAATTTTATAAATTTTTTTTTAAACATTGTAGTTGTTAATGTAATAAAAAAAGCAAATTATACAAAAAAAAAAATGATAATTATTGTTCAAAGTTAAGTGATTTTTACTAAAAGATTTCAATAAAAAATTATAGAACATAATTTGAAAGTTTAAAAATTCTTTTTCAAATCAACCAATATTAAAAAAAAAAAAATGTATTTATTTTGTTAAGATCTTGGTAGTGTATTTTGTGTTTGCTTTTAAGAAAACATTGTGAACATTACTAATTTAGTATATTTTTCAAAATATACAACAAAAATTGAAAGACACTTTCCAAATAAAACTGTCATCAGATTCCAACCAAACTACAAAATTTTTGTGCGGGTTTTGGCTCTAAATACTATACAAATTGGTAAGTCTATTTTATGTATTTAATTATTTTATATTTGTAATAAATTACAGCGTTCCATTATAAATATTTAAATTGACATTTATATAATTTTTCAATTCATAGTTGAAATGAAAAATATTGTTAGTTACCTAAATATTTCATAATTTTATTTAAAAACCAATTAATATATGGACGTAAATGAGTTAGTATTAGAAATAAAAACATTAAAGGAGAAATTATCACAGTTAAAAAAGGACATGGAAGATCAAAAAGTAGAAATAAAAAGTTTTAATGAATCTCTTCTAAGTGAAATTAAAAATTATACCAGTAGGGAAGTTTATAATCTCATAAAAACACAAATTTCATCAGAGTGGGGTCACTTTACTAGATTAGAAACCACCGATAGAATCCTAACGAAATTACATAACGTTATAACTGAGTATCGAGATAATCAAGACGAAGAGATTCATCAATTAAAAACCAAATTATTAACAAAATTAAAATTAATAAAAGAATTTGAAGCAAAAAAAAAAATTCTGAACAAATTAATCAAGAAACGGAATTAAAAGTTAAAGAACTTAGTAAACAACTACAAGAAAGTTTACAAATAAGAAGCAAATTAAATACCCAGCTTCAAGAAAATATAACACGCGTAAATAAATACTAGAACAAAATTGATAATATTAATACTCACCAGAAAGAAAAACAAAAAGATTTAGAATTAAAAGTGGAATTTTTGGAAAGGAAAGTTGAAGAAAAAGAGATACAAATAAAAGCTCTTGAAGAAAGTTTGAAAGGAGTATATGAAAATAGTTCTAGTGCTAATAATTATTTAGAAAAGACCACGGTTGAAACCTCTATTGTTTCACAAACGTTATCCGAAAATATTCTGAGAGAAACGCACGGAAAAATTAAAACATTAGAAATGTCTTATGAAAATATTGGTAAAATTATTACACGATTTGTACCTCATTTTACAGGTGCTAAAACACCGGATTTAGCGGGGAAGGTATATGAATTCGTAAATGCATGCCAATTAGCACTAAAATGTATCGACGCAAAAGAAGATCTCTTCTAACAACTAAATTAGGTGGAGATGCATTCGAGCTTGTCCGAGCACATTCTGTAAAGAAATTAAAAGATTTAGAAAAATTAATTAAATCTACTTATTTATCAGCCAGGACATTAGAAAGCGTTATGTATGAATTAAGCTGTACCTATCAGTTCGTAGCTGAAGACATCAAAAGTTTTTCTAGACGACTTCAACATTTAGAAAACTTGGCAAAAGAAAATATAGCAGCTAGTTACAATGCTAATGATTCAGTTGCATTGCTAAATGAATTGCATAATTCTGTATTAAAAGCATTTAAAATTGGCCTTGTTGATATCGGGCTCAAACAATTTATGTTAACATGCAATGAAACCGAATTCGATAAACTTGTTGATTCGGCGTTAAAAACATCTATGTTGTTGGGGTCGCAATTTAACCATTATAACCAACAACAAATGTTCACACAAATTCCTTACCAAAACCAACTTCCAGTCCAAAATCCGCAGTTACTAATGAATAATAATATAAATAATAATAGTTTAGCTAACAAAAATATGTTTCCTAATAGTAATTTTTATAATCCTAATTTTCCGAGTAATACCGTACAAGAAATTGGTCCTAGCATTACAACACAAAATTATTTACAAAACCATATGATTTCCTCTTCAAATTTAGGTCAGAATTCCCCCATGCCGAATCAGCAAATTCCAAAACCAAAACAAAATTTCAAAGTTTTATGTGGTTTTTGCAATAAACCAAACCATACATATGCAGAATGTAGAATTAGAAAAAATACGCCATATTGCGGAAATTGTAAGGTGTACGGACATGGGACTGATAAATGCCCTCGTGCAAAAATATTAACGACGAAAACAGTTAATAAGAGGGTAAAATGTAAATGGTGTTCTAGGCTAGGGCATCAAGAAGATAATTGCTATAGCAAACAAAATTACTATAAGTCGGAAAAGGGAAACGACCAAGGGGCCAGTGCGAACAACTAAACTGTGCCCCAAAAATCATTGCAAATAAAGATCAAAATAAACACACTGCTCCAACTTCATCACTGCCTAGTAAAATAAATACAAATTTATCTGACATTGAAAATAAAGATCAAAATAAAAACAAAAATATATTAGAAGAGCAAATATCAGACAACAACATACAAAAAGAGTTTAAAAATTTCAATATATTGCAACTAAAGGGCAATGAATTGAAAAACTCGACATTGGATTTGTCTAATAATAAAAAATATAAACGTAGGTCAAGATTTAGAAAAAATATACAAAATAAAAAAGATAGTATTATATTACAAATACTTAATTTTTATTTAACATTTGCATATATTAGAATTTTTAGTATATTGGAATGTGTAGGTAAAGTTGTGTTAGGTATATGGAATGACGTAAATATGTTATCAAAAATAATATATAATAAAGTGTGTATATTAATAAAATTTTTGAAAAAATACTTTAGCATAAGAAAGAATGATTATAATAGGGATAAGATATATATGAATAGAGAAAATCGAAAAGATGATGTTTTCGTGGAGTTACCTTTGCTTTCAGCGAAAAATGGTAAAATATTGGTATTGGTCGACACTGGGCCAGATACCAGCCTTATTAAGAAAGAATCTTTAAAAGTTGTTAGGAATTTAATAAAAACAGAATCGAGAGAGTTAGCTCTCGTATTTGGTGGTGTTAGTAGTACACTAGGTACAATACAACTTAATTTTTCACTTAAGAAAATTCTTAAAACAAAATGGCATTTAGTGGATAATCTGAATGATATCCCTGCCGATGGAATATTAGGTCGCGATATTCTCTGGAATCGATCCGTTCTAGATTCTATAAACAAAAAATTAACTTTACTTAATGAGTACAGGCAGATAATCTGTGAATTACCATTAAAACAAATAAATAAATCTGATCAAGTGAATTTCATAAAAATTCAAGCGCGTACGAAAAAGGTAGTACAACTTCAATTACCAGTCACTTCTGCTGAACTTTTAATTGAATCGCAGGAAATTGATACAGGTATTTATTTAGGTAATACGATAGTCAAAGTCCACAAAAACATGATCAACGTTCCAATAATAAATTCTACTATTAAAGATTATACAATTAATAAAAATTTAGTTCCGAAATATTCAAATTTAAATAATTTTAAGATTATTGGTGAAAACCAAAACAAAATTTTCAATTTTACCAGTAATTCTCCTTCTAATAGAATAAAATTATTATTAGATTCGATAAAATTAGATGAAACCTTAAATAAAGAAGAAAGAAACGCAATTGAAAATTTATGCGTACAGTATAATGACGTATTTTTAGTAAAAAATGATGCTATCTCATATACAACAGTTTTAAAGCATTCAATTCAAATTAAACCGGACCAACCAGCTATAAATCAAAAACAGTATAGATTGCCTGAAGTGCATAGAACAGAAATAAACAATCAGGTTTCAAAAATGTTAGCTGATGGTGTTATTTCTGCAAGTAAATCTCCGTGGAACTCGCCGTTTCTTCTTGTCCCCAAAAAGCTGGAAAGGATGGTGAGAAGAAATGGAGAGTTGTAGTAGATTTCAGAAAGTTGACTGAAGTGACGATAAAAGACGCATTCCCACTGCCTAGAATAGACGATATTCTAGACCAGTTGGGACAATGCCAGTATTTCACAACTTTAGATCTCGCTAGCGGCTATCACCAGGTCTTAATAGACCCGGTTGATAAGCCAAAAACTGCATTTAGCACCGGTTTGGGGCATTATGAATTTAACAGGATGCCTTTTGGGTTGACGGGAGCACCTGCAACGTTTCAACGAATAATGAACCATATTCTAACAGGGTTGCAGGGAATAGATTGCTTTGTATATCTAGATGATATAGTTATCTATGCAAAAAATCTTAATGAACACAACGAAAAATTGGCAAGAGTACTATCTAAATTAAGACAGAATAATTTGAAACTAAATACAGAAAAATGCAATTTTTTGTGTAAAGAAGTAGTATATCTTGGCCATGTGTGTTCTGAAACTGGAGCATCACCAGATCCAGCAAAAACAGGAGATTTTCCTGTTCCAAAAAATAGTAAGCAGGTTCAGTCATTTCTAGGTTTCGTCAATTATTATCGGAAATTTATACCGAATTTAGATGAAATAGCAGCTCCAGTAAATATATTGTTACGAAAAGATACTACATTTAAATGGTCCTCTGAATGTCAGGAATCATTTATTAAATTAAAAAACTGTATAACTTCTCCACCTTGTTTAGCTTATCCTGATTTTTCAAAAGCTTTTACTCTAACGACGGACGCAAGTAATGAAGCACTAGGAGCTGTGCTCTCCCAAATAAATGATGGGGAGGAAAGAGCTATCGCATTTGCAAGTCGGTCGTTAAATGCAGCTGAAAAAAAATATTCAACTATTGAAAAGGAGTTACTAGCTATCGTGTGGGCTACGAAAAATTTTCGGACATATCTACTGGGCCGTAAATTTACAGTTTTTACTGACCATAGACCTCTTAAAGGTGTGTTTAATGTTAAGGATCCTACTTCGAGGCTTATTCGATTTCATCATAAGTTATCAGAATATGATTATAAAATCGAATACAAACCTGGAAAGTATAATATTAATGCCGACGTATTAAGTAGAATCCCAACACAAGCTACAGAAAAAATAGTAGCTGTACAAACAAGAACGCAATCTAAAAAACAATGTACCGAAAATAATGATAAATTAGTTGATCATAGCAGTACAACTATTAAAAATAGCACAAAAACTTATGAAATTTTAAAAAACGCTAAAGATATTCAGACAGTGCTAAATGATTTTCATAATTCTGCATTAGGTGGTCATCAAGGTTTTAAAAAAACATATTGGCGTATAAAAGAACAATTTCGTTGGCCAAACATGCAAAAGGATATAAATAACTTTATTAAAAAGTGTCCTAAGTGTCAGACAAACAAAAGTTCAAGAGGAACTAAAATGCCAATGGTTTTAACTGACACTCCAAATTTACCATTCGATAAAACATTTATGGATTTAGTTGGTATTTTACCATTAACATACTCTGGAAACAGATATATATTGACATTTCAGGATGACCTATCAAAATATATGGTTTTCGTTCCGATACCCGATGCAGAAGCCGCAACAGTCGCCAAAGCTTTTTATGATGAAATAATTACACGATTCCGTATACCAAAAATTGTAATAACAGATAACGGTACAAATTTTACTTTAAAATTATTTTCAGAAACTTGTAAATTGTTAGGTATTAAAAAATTACATATTACAGCATACCATCCTCAAGCGAATGGGTCTTTAGAAAGGAGTCACCGTCCTCTTGCGAAATATCTAAGAAGTTTTGTAGAAAACGACATAAACAATTGGGATTAGTGGCTCAAACAAGCAATGCATGTTCATAATAATACGCCACATGTATCTACCAGATTATCTCCGTTAAATTGTTTGTATGGATTTAAATTTGAAATGCCTACAAATTTAAAAAGATCACCGGCTCCGATATATAATCATGACTACTACCCTAATCAATTAAAATATCAAATTCAGAAGGGACATGAGCTAGCCAGAAAAAATCTAACACAAGCTAAAAAATTATCTAAAAAAGCCTATGACCATAAATTAAATCCAAAAAAATTCGAAGTAGGTAATAAAGTATTACTGAAAAATCCAACTAGAAAAAATAAATTTTCTCCTATTTGGATTGGACCGTATATCGTAAAATCAGTACCTACCAGCATAACTACCGAAATTGAAATTAGTAAAAAACTGAAAAAGGTACATAACAATCGAATAAAATTATTCCATGAATAAGATAAAACAAAAATATCCTCAAAATTAAAATAACCATAAATATTTAATTTTAAAAGTAAAAACCATTATTACCTATCACTAATACATAAACAAATAATTACATATATATATATATATATATATATATATATATATATATACGAATATTTTAGAAATTATTTTTGATAAAAAAAATACTTATTACTAATATTTTTTTTTTATTATTTAGTAAAAAAACTTATTACTAATATTTTTTTTATTAGAATACAAAAAAAAAATGTACATATTATTATAAAAAATATACATATATTATTATTATATATACATATCTAATTAAGCTATTTACAGAGTCCTAAGGGAAGGAAGTGTCAAAATTTATCAAAGTTCCAACCAACTGATGGACAACAATAAATATTTTTTTTTGTATTTTTCAGCATAATAGAAGAAAATAGATAAAATACCATTAATAATATATATTTCATTTCATTTGTAAAAATCTTAAACTTTAATTTTTGAGACATTATTTTAATAATATAATATATAGAAAATAAAATAAAGCAAACAAAAAAAAAAATTAAAAAAAAAAATTTTTTTTTATACATACCTATATAAATTATAGAATAAATTTATTAAAAAAAAACATTTTTGTTCATTAATTTCATTAATTCAAATAAACATATTTAAAGATATTAAGTTTAAATACATTATACGCTATACAATAAAATAAATAAATAAAATGAATAGTTTATTAAGATTATTAGTTACAATAGCAAATGTAATGGTCGTGATGGTTATTGCTGATGAGAAACCTCCGTACCGGTATCAGGAATTAAAGAATACACCAGTCATATTCGAAAGTATAGGGCAGACAGTATTTTATAAGGATGTTTGGACAATTTTAACTAAGTTCACACCAATGGATTTCACAGTCGTTCTGGATATAATTTCACAATACGAAAAGGAAATTGACACACTATGCGCTGGTATCGAAAATAGGGATCGGCACGGTAATGTTTTCAAATTCTGTAAAGCTATAGTTGCGGAATCAGTGGAAATTACTAAAGCACTGGGAAAAAATAATGCACATTTACAACACACCTTTATACGTAACCGCAGAAAACGAGCCATTGAATTCATCGGAAAATTTTCGAAGTGGGCTTTTGGAACAATAGACAGCGATGATGCACATAAAATATACCACCAATTAGCTACCCTTGAGAAAAGAGACACTCAGACTTTCGAGTTATTAAAACATCAAGTATCAGTCATGGGCTCAAATTTCGAGCGTATAAGCAAACCAATGAAGGCAATGAAGCAAGATATCGTTTCGATTACCAATAATCTAAGAGAACTAGGTAGTACATTTGATAACTTCACAAATGTAGTTAACAACGAAATTGCGTTATTAAAGTTTAAAATGGATATATATGAATACATGGCTCTAGTAAATTCAAAATTGCTGGTAATACAAAATCGGCAGTCCAACGAAATATCAATTTTAAATGACCTGAGTCAGAATAAATTACACCACTTCTTGTTAGATGCCGATAATATTACCAATATCCTGAAGGAGGGTGTAGTAGCATCAAGAATTATAACTTCAATGCAAGACTTATACTTATTACATCAAGCGGCCACAGTATCATCGTATCCAGTTGACAATTATCTAGTAATCAAAATCGTAATACCATTGCCTGGACCCACAATATATAAATTACAAAAGGTCTATATTTTGCCAGCACCATTTAGCGATCAGTGGGATTTAATGTTACGAACAACAGAAGATTTCATAGCCGAAGCAATAGATTATTCGACTTTTGTCATGCCAACCAACGCCGAATATGCAAACTGCAGAGAGATAACACAAAACGCATCAACTTCAATTACAATTTGTAAACATAGAAAACCCATTCTAACTAGTGAAAGTCCAGAGTGTCTAGTAGATTTATTGCAGCATACCGAAAGTTCGAAAACAAACTGTAAATACATGGCTGTACCAGCGACAGAAGGAGTCGTAATAAAAATGGTATCAATAAATCAATGGCTTTACAATTTACACATTCCATTGACAATAGATATAAATTGCGAAGGCATTCATTATAGTGTGACACTTGAAAATATGGGAATCCTGCAGCTGTTAAAACCATGCGAATTTAGAAATAATCGAATTAAATTACCATTCGAAAAAACACTCTATACAGAGTATGAATATAAGCAATCTAGACTAAATCATACGTTCATTTGGGATACTTTGAAGATTAAATTGTACAATTTAAAAAACAAAACACACAACGCAACAGAATACCATAGAAGTAAGCTGCCTTTGAGTGTCGGCAACCATAAAGAAATAATAGCCGGCCTAACAGAAGGTAAAAAATCAATAGAAGAACTAGAAAAAGAAATTAATCGAGCGGAAGAGTCAAGAAAAAATTTAGACCAGGACACAGAGATCGAAATACATCGCTACTCTATAGTCTCAACTGGTTCTGCATTTGTGTTTTTAACTATAATTGTTATAATCGCCATAGTGATAAAGAGAAAAGGCAAAAAATCTGAAAATGGAATGTCGTTACAGCTTAACACAATCACTCCAACCACAACCTTGGGGGCAGAAGAACCAAGCAGCTCTAGGCGTTTAGCACCGCGTCCAGCAGCTCCTAAAAATTTAACTAGGAAATCAATAAGACGCTCAAGCGACCTAACATTTGCTTGCGTATAATAACATTTGCTTGCGTATAACTATTATTTTGCAACAATTATTTTTGTTAATTAAAATTCAATTAAATACAATTCAAAATTGTTAATTATAGTAATATTTTTGTTAATTAAAATTCAATTAAATACAATTCAAAATTGTTAATTATAGTAGTATTAAATTACATATGAAAGTAAAAATAATCATTATTAAATTAAGTATATACATATAAAACTTTATATTGTCTTTTTTGGGTATTCTATTTTCTTAATATTTTTATTGAAACGTATTTTGGAGTAATTCAAAACCGATATTAAATTTAAATAAATGCATATTATGTAAAAAAAAAAAAAACTAAATATAAAAAAATTGAAAATTATATTAATCTTAATGTTAGTGTTGTAAAGTCAATGTTTAAATTCAAATACTTTTGTTCTATACAAAATAAATAATAAACTATAAAAAAGTATGTTAAATTTCTATTTAAAATATTCAATTATAAAGTTAGCTTTGAAATTATACATTATGTACTTTGTACTATATTGTACAATATTTTTCTCTCTATACGAAATTAAAAATATAATAATAAAAATGATAATAACTTGTACTAAAATAATAATCAATAATATTATTAATTTTCATTAAATATTGTATTATGTTACGAAATAATAAAGACAAAACCGAGTTGAATCAATTTCAAATTGCTCAGTTTGGGATAGGGAAGAATGTTGTGCATATGCGTTTCCTGCATGTGCCATCTTCAGACGATTTGTCAGCGTTTGATTGATTTAATAATTATTAAATTGTCGCTATCAAATAACATAATTATTTAATTCACATAAAAATGATTTTAATTATTTTGGTTGTCTCTGACTTAATTATTTTGGTTGTCTCTGACAATAATTATTAATTTGAAAAACGCTGACAATTCGTTTTAAAAATATATCAACTTTCACCCAAAAGCTAAATTTGAAATTGATTGAATTAAGTATGGGAATTCAATTTAGATCTATCGAAGAAATCAGTCGTTTTATTTACAACAACAGTTTGCAAACATCATATGATACCCCCACCATTATATACGTTGTCTTATCATTTTTCAGTATTGACCGGATGATAAAATCTTTAAAATCATTCAGAACCTTTTAGTGAAGAATACAACAAGTTTATCATTGTGATAACAATCGGAAAAAATAATAAAGTAAATAATCAGTCACGTCGGTTAGTCAGTACAGTTCTTTTTATATATATATAGTTAACAAAATTATAAATTATTTAAAATCATAAAAACTATAAAATTTAATAAATCATAGTTAATAAGTTTTCTAAAATATATAAACTAAAACAGAAAATATAATAACTTTCCTAAATTTAATAAACAAAAAAAAACAACAAATAGTTAAAATATTTAATAAAAATCATAATTTTTAAACTATAAATTAAATTTAAAGATTTATGGTGACATTAATTAATCAATTCATTTTTATTTTTATGCTTTATTAGTTTGTTAAGTTTATTAATTCATTATAAAATAAAATTATAATAAACAATTATCCGTATTATAACATGAAGTGAAATCTACTGTGTTTTATTGAAATCCGTAATTTGCGAAGTTCCTTTTTCTGGAAACCCATCCATCGTGAGTTATCTCAGGCAGGGCAGCTACCCTTACAGGGAAAAACTAAATTCGTTTCTCACTCAAAGATTCCGAACGCTTGAAGCGATTGACATGAAACGCAGTGATTCTCAATTATACAGTGTCAATCCCAAGGAGAAACGCATGACTTCTGTTAAATCATATCAATCCTCTTCGCAGAATATCTGCTCAATTTGTTCAAAATCGCCACATTCAATCATGCAATGTAACATATTTAAATCCTGGTCTCCGACCAATCGATTTGACTATGTTAAACAAAATAAATTGTGCATCAATTGTTTGGGTTCGCACAAATTTCAACAATGTACGTCCAAAGGGGTGTGTCGTCACCCGAAATGGGTTCGGGTTCGCTGCTTTTATAACCATGAACCCGAACCCCGTTGAACCCAAAAACTCATCTAGATTCGGGTTCATAAATTTAAAAAAAATATTTTTGCACATAAAAATATTGTGTGTACTTAAACCAAAAAAAAAAAATATTTTAGGATTTTGGGAGCAACATAAAATGGAAACACCATTATTATATCAGGTGGCCCAGATCATCTTCGCAGTTCCTGCAACGCAAGTAAGCGTAGAAAGGGCTTTTTCAGCTTTGAAATTTATTTTATCACCACAAAAATCAAATTGAAAAGAAGAAAATTTAAAAAAATATTTTAATTATTAAATTAAATGAAATTTTTTTTGAAAAATAAATAATTTTTTTTTGAAAAATAAATCATATTGTACTTTTTTTTCTAAATTTTTAACCCGAACCTGAACCCGAACTTTTTATTTTGATTAACCCGAACCTGAACCCGAACCCAATTTTTTCAGGGTTTCAGTCCCTGCTTATTACATTTCCAAACCGCTAATCAGTCCGCTGTACAACAAACATGCGCGACTTCAAAAATGAATTTGAATATAAATCAAAAAGCGAAAAAGCCTCGATCGCAAACATATCATGAATTAAATTCGGCATGTTCGAATCAATCCGCTGGTTCGCCTAGCAATTCATTATATATTAAAACTGTTTCTTATTTCACACAACAGAGCAATAAGGTTTTATTAGCTACGGCGTTAGTTCATATCGTGCATAAAGGGAAGATTCATATCGCTAGAGCATTGATCGATGAAGGTTCAGAAACGTCTTTTATGACTCAGTCTCTCGCACAACTATTAAAGTTAAAACTTATGCCATGTTCGGCGTCGATTTCAGGTGTGGGAATTGCGCAATCCATTCATACAACGAAGTATGCGTCAATCACACTTCAATCACAATATTTGCCTGCAACATCAATTGTAGTTCGGGCACTCGTTTTAAAAAGATTGGTGCATTCATTACCATCTCATCCCATTCCGAATGATCTCGTTCCTCAATTTTCCAGGTTTCAATTGGCTGATCCAAATTATTTTAAGCCAGATTCTATTGACTTATTGTTAGGAGCAGATGTATATTCGCAAATAATAAGATCAGGGTTTTATTCTAATTCTGGTTGCGTCGGTCAAGAAACTATTTTCGGATATATTATTTCTGGTTCTTGGAATGAACCAAATAAATCCTCTGCTTCAACCGCAGCCACGTTCAAATGTAATATTGCGTTGGAAAAAAAACTATTCAACGTTTTTGGGAAATGGAAGAACCTCCTACAGTTTTTGATCAAAATGCTGACGCACAATACTGCGAAGAACATTTTGAAAACACTTATTTTCGTCGACCAGATGGGCGCATTGTCGTCGAACTGCCGTTCGTACAGGAATACCCTGACAACAAATTTCTAGCACCGTCGCGCTCCTTCGCATTGTCGCGTCTTCAATCATTAAAGCGTTCGTTTGCTCGCAACGCTAACTTCAAAAAGTCGTAGGACTCTGTAATTTCTGAATATGTTGCACTAAACCAAATTACGACAGAGTCACCTGCAGAAATTTTGGATACAAATCAATCAAATGAAATAATCTGTAATAATTTCTACCTTCCTCATCATGGGGTGGTAAAGGAGCACAGTCTCACCACGAAATTGCGAGTCGTTTTCGATGCATCATGCAAATCGTCGAATGGTGTATCACTTAATGACGTTTTATATGCAGAACCTCCTCTGCAAAGTCAAATACTCGACATTCTAAATAATATTCGAATTTATCCCTTACTATTCAATTGTGACATCAAAATGATGTATAGACAAATTTTAATAGCCGATAAACACACTAATTTTCAAAGAATTTTATATTTAGATGAGAATGGAAACACACTCGATTACAAACTGTTAACCGTTACTTTTGGGGTGTCATGTAGTCCATATCTAGCCATGCGATAATTACGCCAGCTCGCGCTAACTGAAAAGGAAAAATTTCCTCTATCATCGTCCATTCTCTTATCGCTAACCTATGTCGATGACATTTTTGGAGGGTTTTACGATAAAAACTGCCCTTGATACGCGAGAGCAGCTTATAGCCCTATTGTCGACGGCGGGATTCGAATTGCATAAATGGGTCGCGAATAACCCTGCCCTTTTACAAGGGATTCCAGCGGAATATCGTCGTCACTCCTAAAAACATTAGGAATTCTTTTCGATCAACAGTTAGATCAATTTACATTAGCAACGCCAGAACTAAAAATCAGTTATCCACTCACCAAACAAAAAGTATTTTCAGGTATATCAAAAATTTTTGATCCAGCTTGTTGGTTATCACTTATTTTTATCACCGCAAAAATCTTAATGCAAGATATTTGGTCTGATAATGTTGGTTGGGATGAACCTATCTCTTCATTACGAACTTCTACGTGGGAAACATTTATTACTTCATTGGAACATTTACCAAAAATAGGAATACCCCGATGGTTCAACACCGAACCCACCGCCAGATTCGAAATTCACGGGTTCTGCGATGCTAGTATCAAAGCCTACGCAGCATGCATATATCTTAAAGTAATCAAGGGTAACCATATTTTTACATATCTAATGCTATCGAAAACAAAAGTAGCGCCGCTTAAAACTGAGTCTTTACCCAGACCCGAATTATATGGAGCGCTACTTTTATCCAAATTATTAAATTACATACAAAAATCCTGGCAATTAAGTGTATCCAATTATTATGCATGGTGTGATAGTACCATCGTCCTCGCATGGCTAGCAAACCCTCGTATCACTGGAAAACTTTTTTGTCAAATCGCGTCACAAAAATCATGCGTAATAGTCCAGAAGCAATATGGTCTCATGTGATTTCTAAGCAAAATCCTGCAGATCTTGCTTCGAGGGGGACATCCCCTCAAGATTTAATACAAGATAAAATGTGGTTTTACGGTCCAGAATTCTTGCAAAAAATCGACATACCGGACAAATCTGACATACTGATCGAAACTAATTTAGAATTAAAAACAATAAAAGTATGTCACTCTATTACAGAATCGAACATTAATACATTCCTCTTAAAATTTTCTAAATTTACAAAAGCTATACGTATGCTAGCATATATCTCTCGCTTCGTAGATGCGACAAAGAAAAAACAAAGAACTTATTCATCGCATAATATTTCATACGAAGAATTTGAAACAGGAAAACAATTAATAATCCAAGTATATTACTCTGAAGAAATAGCTGCGTTAAATAACAATAATAGCATATCTTCTAGGAGTAAATTAAAAGCTTTAAATCTCATGTTGGATCAGGTAGGAATTTTACGCATTAATGGACGTCTATCAAACCTCACAATATCAACGGTGGAAAAGTTTCCTATAATCATACCGACTCAATCACATTTAGCTATATTAATTACCAACTCGTTTCATTTACAATATTTTCATGCATCCCAGCGATTCAGGGAGCGTTGATTCGACGATCTGTGACGTATGCCGCTAAACATATCATGAAAAATATTCATCATATGATTAGTGTAGGTCAGTATTATATTTTGTTTATAAAATATAATATATGAATATGAATACTAGCATACGAAACCCTAAATAATAAAAAAACACATACACTTGTGTGCGTTTATATATTTATCAATAATGCAACGAGTGCCTATTCATTTGTTATAGTCAAAATATTTCGGTAATTGACCTAAACATTCTTAATATTGGAATTCCTAAGAATTTCAATATTATATATAAATTAATAGAATATTAAGGAATTTATATTTGTATTAGTAAATTTTAGCGTATAAAAGAAAGCAATCGAAATTAAATAAAGTTACTTTTTAATTCAAAGTCAAACTGATAGTTTCTTTTAATTTATCTGCAACTCGCTAAACAATTAAATTCAACTATCTTATCCCAACTCCAAATGAGATCGGCCTAAAGCTACAAACTCATTAGTGACCAGCGGCCATTAGAGCTAAGGTTCTGGAGCGGATTATATATAGGAATCATTGAGTATATATATATATTTGCTATAGGAGCATAATATATATATATATATATATCCACGAAAGTAAACATTGTTGCACCTGGACCACCGTTGGATGGAACAATTCGAACAGACCCCACCCAACCTCACAGATCGTATTGGATTCCACGGCTGTCGCAAATCGTCAAGCGCACCATACATTTATGTAAAATTTGTTACGTGGAGAAAAGAAAAATAATGTCGCAAATTATGGCTCCTCTACCATTGGATAGAATAACACCAAGCACGGTGTTTGCTAATGTTGGGTTAGATTTCGGTGGTCCCATTTCCCTCAAATTATATGAAGGGCGATGTAACAAAACTACAAAAGGCTATATATGTTTATTTGTTTGTTTCGCAACTAAAGCGATTCATCTGGAAGCTGTTAGTAGTCTCTCCACTCGAGCGTTTCTCGACGCTTTCGAACGATTTGTTGCACGACGTGGTCTCTGTCAAAAGATCTACTGTGACAACGGTACAAATTTCGTAGGGGCAAAAAATATCCTTGATAAGGAATCATACCTAGCTATAAAGAATGCTACGGAAGAGGCAAAGCATGTCTATACGGCTAGACATATTAATTTTATTTTAAATTGCCCTGTTGCACCTCACATGGCAGGTTTAGCTGAATCTGGCATTAAGTCAGTCAAATACCATTTAAAACAAACTCTATCTAATGTAAACTTATGTTTCGAACAGCTGTCTACAGTATTATGTAAAATTGAGGCATGTCTAAATTCTCGGCCTCTGTGTGCTCTGAATGAAGACCCACAGAATTTAGAGCCGTTAATTCCGGGACATTTTATCCGTGGGGATGCACTACTTGCACCCCCAGACTCTTCTCTAGATGTTTCAGCATAATCTAAACAATTTAAATTGTTAAGAAATTTAGAACAATTAAAATTACTTTTTTGGAATCGTTGGAAAACCGAATATCTCCATACTCTACAACAAAGATATAAATGGCAAACACCTACAGATGATATACAACTTGATTATTTGGTAGTACTTATTGATAAAAATTCTCCACGTCAATCCTGGGTAACTGGACGGATTGTGCAAGTGTTTCCCAGCAGTCGTGATGGTCATATTAGAATAGTACTCTTAAAAACTAAATTTGGTATTTTCAAAAGACCAATTTCATCACTCGTATTATTACCAAAATCAGATCATTAATTGTCAATCATTTATAATATATAAATTGTTTACATTTAATTATAATATAGTTTTATTTCAGCATTTTTATTGTTAATTTATATATAATTTCATATATCATTTCTAATCGCTCTCTTTGAGCAACATAAGTTTGTTTTTTTTCTTTTTAGGATATGATATGCAAATTAATGAGTAAACTGAATTAATCAGAATTAAGCAACTAAATCAGCAACGTTATAATTTATCAACATATCAAAATATCGACATATTCAACTAAAGAAATTCTATGTTACAACATAGTCGCAGTTAACGAAAGTCAACACTACAAGGTTCAAGAATTCAAAGACCGATTTTTACATTCAAAATAGATTATTATTAGTTACCTATATTAACATTAATTATGTTATTTACTTATGTTATTGCTTATATTCATGAATTTCTATTGAATTTTATATGATATCTGTTCAACATGATCCTTTAAAATTTTTGTAAATTTTATTTAACGACGTGACACGATTTTTTATTTTATTTTAAATAATTTATATTACAAGTCAATATGATTCTTTATTTTGTATCTAGCATCTAACTCTAATGCTAAATCATGTGGTGGTCAATATGTGAGGCATAATGTATAGAGATAAAACTGAATTTTGGGTGAGTGGGTATTAGACAACGAATTAGAAATATATGGAAGGAGCACAAATTTTCTTTCTCTTTCTGGTTCACACGATTTTTCATAAAATCGAAAAAGTGTTTATGAAGCCAAGAAATTGGTAGTTCTCTTTCTTAGCTCGTCGAATTGTGAAAAAAAATTTGGTTAAGAATTTGTAAACAAACGATTGTGTTTTAAAAAATTAGTGAAATTAAATATTATTGAATTAAAAAACATTAGTGTTAAATTAAATAATTAAAAAAAACTATGAAGAGACTAAAATTGAGTGAATATTATAATTTATGTGTAAGGAAAAATCGGTGTATTGTTCCAAACATATAAATATTGAAAATAAAGTTTCTATGCACAGGTATGTTAATTAGTTAATTATTTCACTGAATTTTTCCTAATAAATAATAAAATTATCTGAATATCTGTACAAAATTACTAAAACTATTTTTTTTTATTGATAATTTTACATTTTTCTTAAATTCAATACAGATAATTATGTTAGGTTAGATCAGCTATTATTTGGTATGCCAGGGTCGGCTTTTATTCAAAGAGTTATTTTTAAATTATTATTAAGTTCAAATAATTTATTTTGATTAATTGTAAATTTTTTTTTTTTTTTTTTTATATAGATTTCCACTTGATAAGGATGTTAAACAGAAGTGGATTTATAATATTAGTACTCCATCTGGGACTCCAAATATTAGAGAAAGAAGTACAATATCAATATGTTCTGCACATTTTGAACCCAAGTACCTGAAAAGGCTTGGTCAAAATAAATATTTTTTAACATAAAATGCTATGCCAATCTCAAACGTAAGTAAATTTAGATATTTTTAAAAATATTTGTGTATATATTTATAAATTTTTATTTTTAAATTTCAGCAATACAATTATAAACAAAAAATATTGAAGATTTTGTTAAAATTGGTGCGGAAAATTATGGCGAAGAAGTATTTCCAGTTATTGCTAACTTAATCCACTTCCCTAATTTAATTCATTTTATTTCATAAATTGTAGTTATTAAGTTTCATTATAGTTTTAAGTTTTATTAAGATTCTATTTTTTAACAAATATACAATTTACAATAAAAATTCTAAAATAATATATTTAAATAAAACATTTACTTAAAACATAAAAAACTTATATTTTATTTCTTTAAAACTTATTAAATTCATGAAAATAATACAAATATTATAATAAATCAATTTAAATTATATGTTTGCATATATCTAGGAGCCAGCCTCAATTGGACGAAAACTTAATCTGTCCCTGATATGTCAAATATAAAATTTGACAATTTGACGAGCTAAGAAAGAGAGGAATATACCCAGACAGGCTTCATTTATTTTACTTTATGCTCCTTCCATATATTTCTAATTCGTTGGTATTAGCAATATCGCTGTTGAAACCCCTGGTGTTTTAAGGGGGGCGATGCTGTTAAATGACATAATGGGCTCTCTGCTAATTATATAAGAGTCACAAATAAATTAATATCTCATTTAATTGTAACTGCATACCAATCACAGTTTGCAAACATCATACGATACCCCACCATTATAGACGTTGTCTTATCATTTTTCAGTATTGACCGGAATGATAAAATCTTTAAAATCATTCAGAACCTTTTAGTGAAGAATACAACAAGTTTATCATTGTGATAACAATCGGAAAAAATAATAAAGTAAATAATCAGTCACGTCGGTTAGTCAGTACAGTTCTTTTTATATATATAAGTTAACAAAATTATAAATTATTTAAAATCATAAAAACTATAAAATTTAATAAATCATAGTTAATAAGTTTTCTAAAATACATAAACTAAAACAGAAAATATAATAACTTTCCTAAATTTAATAAACAAAAAAAAAAAAAAAAAATAGTTAAAATATTTAATAAAAATCATAATTTTTAAACTTTAAGTTAAATTTAAAGATTTATGGTGACATTAATTAATCAATTCATTTTTATTTTAATGCTTTATTAGTTTGTTAAGTTTATTAATTCATTATAAAATTATAATAAACAATTATCCGTATTATAACGTGAAGTGAAATCTACTGTGTTTTATTGAAATCCGTAATTTGCGAAGTTCCTTTTTCTGGAAACCCATCCACCGTGAGTTATCTCAGGCAGGGCAGCTACCCTTACAGGTTGGGCATAGGAAAAACATATCTTCCTTACAAGAAAACTGATTCAAGATGTGATTGGAACGCCATAATTCTACCAACACTTCTTGAAAATATATTCTCAGGATTGGGTTACAACAAAAAGGAATGTCAACGGTATCTAATTTCGGAAATTTATGTTTATATAACAGATGATGCAAATTACAATGATGCCATCAAAATTCAGGAATTTAAAGATAACGATAGTATATTGATGTGTGTATAGGTAACTCTAAATTGAATATAAAAATACCTGCTAGGAGATCACATTCAGACAAGTTTTTAATAAAAACAATATTTTCTCAAGTCATGAATATTAATACATATAAAGAGAAAATTGTTAAGGGTTTTGAAGTTTTTTTAAACGATTTCACTTCAATATCAAAACCAGGAATGTTGTTTATTTATACAGATATAATAGAACCATGTTTTATCGGTGATTCAAAAGTAAGAGTTGTTAACACTATTGAAACCAAAAATGTCTTTGAATCAACAATAATCAAATATAAGAATATACAATACCATAATGTAGAAAAAAAGTTTTTGATAACATATCAACAAAGTTTAGTGATAAATCTGGATATGATATAAAATTCAGCAGAAGTGTTATACCTACAAAGATATTATTACATTTTATAATTTTTTTTATATAAATAAATAGAAATTATTACATTGTTATCTATTAACCATCATTATATAAAATACTACTTATCTCAAACAGGGGGTAATATTGAAGAAATAGGACCTTTGTTTCATTCATCAGTAAATTATCAGAGGGGTCGAGGTTTAGGAGATATTTTTGGTGGATTATTTCGCTATATAAAACCACTTTTATCATCTGGTTTAAATTTTTAAAAAAAAGAAGCACTTTCATGTGGAATTGGGGCCTTGTCAGATATTGCTACTGGAGCAAGTCCCAAAAAAGTTTTTCAAGATAGAGGAAAAGAAGCATTAAAAAATTTAAGACGTGAAGCTGTAAATAAAATTCATACAATGTACGGTTCCGGAAGGAAAAGAGCTATAAAAAGGAAATTTTTTTCAAAAACTGGCCATTCACGCCTCAATGTGAAGAGACGTAAAGTTAAAAAAGTTAATAAAATTAAAAAAGTTAAAAAAGTAAAAACACATAAAAAAACGTGTATTAGATATTTTTGATTAAACATGTTGGAGTGTATGAAATCTGAGTTAAACATATTTTATTCACCACCTATTCAATCAAGTATTTTAAAATCAGATGAAGTTGCATATAATCCAATCGCTTCTTTAGATAATTCTTCAACTATTGAATTTGTTTCGTTGGGTCATGGTGATACATATAGAGACTTGTCGTCAACATATTTAAAATTAAAAGTACAAATTTTGAAGAAAGATGGATCAGTTTGGAATGATGACAAAGATAATGCAACACCTCCAAGATTAATACCTCAACCATCAATTGTTAACAATTTACTGCATTCTATAATTAAACAATGCAATGTTCAGTTAAATGGAAAAAATATTACTTCATCTGACGACCACTATAATTATAGAGCTTATCTTGAGTCTTTACTTAATTATGGTAGTGATGCTGCGTCTACACATTTAGAATGTGCTGGTTGATATTTAGATAAACACGATGTAGGAAAATCTGGAAATAGTGGGGCCACAGAACGTAAAAAGCCCTATAATAATAGTATCGTTGTTGAATTGATGGGTAAACTTCATGTAGATATGTTTAATCAACCGACGCTCTTAATAAATAATGTGGATATAAGAATTTTGCTTGCATTAAAAAACCAGATTTTTACTTTTTTGCTGACGATAGTGATGACAGTCAAATGAAAATACTTGAAGCTACATTATTTATGAGACATGTCACAATTAGTCCTAGCATTTTACTTGCTCAAAATGCCGTTTTAGAAAAAACTAATGGAAAATATCATTACAAACGTGTTGAATTAAAATAATTTACCGTACCTGCAAACAGTTCCAATATATCGCTTGACAACGTTTTCATAGGTCAATTACCAAATTCCATAATATTTTGTATGACAGATAATGAAGCGTTTTCGGGAAAACGTTCAAAAAATACTTTCAACTTTAAACATTTTGACATGACTCAATTTATGATATATGTGAATGGTGTTCAAATACCAAATTTACCAATTGAAACAAATTATTCGGAAAAAAAATCCTATTGATACACGTGCATATTACACGCTATTTAACGGTACAGGAATACATCACCCGGACCGGGGACATCAAATTACAAAAAGTATGTTCAGCAAAGGTTATTATATTTTGGTATTTGATTTAACACCCGACATATCAGGAAACGGCTCCTGCCAAAGTTTATTAAATCAAAGAACAGTAAGAATTGAAGCTAAATTTTCAAAAACTTTAAGTACAACCGTATCATGTATTGTATACGGTGAATTTGACGGGAGTTTACAAATTGATAAAAATCTAAATGTGTACACAAACTTGTAAATAGACTATTATACTTATTTTACAACATTTAAATGCAGACAGTTAAATAAACAACATGGTATATAAAAATTATGCGTTAGTAGATATGAGCTTCTGCTCTGATAATAAAAATACTGTTTTTGTAAAATCTATAAGTATTACGGGAATCAAAGAGTCGTGTAAATTATTCAATAAAGAATTCAAATATAAATATCCAACAGCTGATGGAATAAACAATATTGATAAAGTTAACAACTTTTCATTTGGCAATTTATTAAACGAACAAACAACTATAGAATTTCAACAAACATTTAAAAAAATTGATATTATTTTTATTAATGGCCAAATGAAAAAAGAGTTTATAGAAAATTTACTTGAAGGAGAGACAACAACAAAAATATTAGATTTTTCAACTTTAGAATAATTTAATGGATACAATACAAATTATAAATACACTCAAATGCAATAAATATACCCGAAAGCAATTTAAAGGAGTTTATGCCTCAAATAAAATTCCTAAATTTATTAAACGACCAGCAATACTTGTAATTAATAGAGATCCTTCAAATAAACCTGGAACTCATTGGATTGCAATTTTATGTCCCTCCGTGGGATGTATAGAGTACTTTGATTCATATGGTCGTCGACCTCAGCAAAAGGAGTTTGTACAATTTCTAAAACGTAATTCAATTTGTAATATTGTTAATGAACGTCAGTTACAGGGTTTAATGTCCGATGTATGCGGTTATTATTGTTGTGTTTATTTATGGTATAGATGTAATGGAAAAAGCATGCAATTTTTTTAAAATAAATTTGACAAATATAATTTTGCAAAAAAAGATAAATTAGTTTTGAACATGTTTACACAAGTTTTTACACGCGTAAACAAAAATAATAGTAAAAATGCCAAGAACAAATGGCAATGTGCAAACCTGAAAATGTATAAAATGAATATACAATTGCCTAAAAGTTTTAATTTTCTAAGATGAACACATCGATGGGGTCTAAATAACGCATATCTCCAGCTAAAGGTAAAGGTAAAACAACAGTTGAAAAGAAGTATAATAAAAACAACAACAACAAATTAAAAACTAGAACTTCAAAAAATCTACTATTGGCCTACACTTACTTTCTAAATGATCAACATTCATCTAAAGTAATAATCGGATTCAGTACTGAAACTTTTGAGACCGAAATAAAGAATGTCCTACATACATTTTTTTTAAAGAATGGGAAAAATATTTTACCAATTTCAAGAAATTAGAAGAAAAACGTTCTGCAGATCAAACTGAATTATTGTTCAATCTTCTGGAAGATAATGAATCAAAGGCTTTAACAAAAATATTAGTAAACTTTACTTTGGACAACGACAACAATAAAATTTTTGCAATGTTTAAAAATGAGCATCAACAATTTTTGAACATAATAGAATTTATAAATGTTGTCAAGTCATACAACAACAATACCTCCAACAACGTAAAAGAATATTTCAATAAATTTATGGAAAAATGTAAAGCAAAAAGTTTATTTCAATTATCTTTTGATGACTACTATATCCCGATGAATCTGTTGTATGTACACTGCAACTATTCACGATTATTTTTCGAAATACCTTTATATTGTTCAAGCAAATTATTCGAAAATTTAATAAATATTAATTTTAATATTGAAATGTAAAAATAAAAAACAATTCTTTTTTAAATAAAAAAACAAAATAAAATTTAATAATCCAATTTTTTATTTCTTAACATATACATATACATATTGATACAATTTTGAACCGCACATCTATTATTTGGTTTTTTGTTATAATGAATATGACAATATGCTTCGTAATTTTTTAAAGAGATCAATTTGGGTATATCATTTTCAAGCTCTATAAGCTCTGTTGATGTTTGCTGTAAGTATTGACGTAAAAATTTTTTTTTTCTGCATTCCTTTTACATAAAGTTTATGATTTTTTCAATCGTCAAATTTATCAATGATCATAAGATTTTAAATGATTTTCAATTTGGTTTCAGATCTAATCACTCAACAATTCATGCAATTAACAAATTAGTATCAGACACTAATTGGTATATAAATGATAAAAAATGTGTGGGGGCTTTATTAATAGATATGAGTGATGCATTTACAACAATTTGGACAAAAGGTTTAATCCATAAATTAATTGAATATAATATGCCAGACCATTTAATCAAAATCATCAAAAATATGATTACTCATAAAACTTTCTATATCGAAGCAAATGGAGTCAAATCTTCTAAAGAATTCAATATCAATAATGGATTACAACAAGGTACTGTTTGTTCACCTTTGCTATTTATATTATATATTAATGGCTTACTAGAAATGCTGAATAATATTCAGAATAATGATGTTACAAAATATTCTATTGCATTTGCTGATGACCTCACAATATATGTTGCAGGTAAAACGTTAGACAAAATTGAACATTCACTACAAGAAATGTTTAACATCGCTCAGGATTATATTAACTCTTGGAGATTAAGAATTAATGATAATAAATGTGAGCTGATACTATTTCGAAACATTTTAAAATATTGCCATCCAACATTTCGAAAAAATTGGAAACAATTTCAAATGAGATCAAAGGATGACAACATAATAACTTCATCCAGTTCAGTTCGCTACTTAGGAGTTTATCTGCAACATAACATGAATTATGATATACATATTAAAAAACAAATAGATAAAGCAAAAAAAGCATTTGCCATCGCCAAAAAGTTATTCTACTCTACTCATTTACTACCTAGAGTTAAAATTATAGCTTATCAAACTTTGATAAGACCAATCATAACATATGGCTGCCCAATATGGTTCAACATTAGTTCTTCTGTGATGGAAAAACTACGACTGTTTGAAAGAAAATGTATAAGAGTTTGCCTTACAATGTACCGAAAGCCGAATACAAATTACAAACATTTTATTTCAAATAAAAATATTTATGATATAAGTAAAATCATCAGAATCGATAACTTCATCATTTCGTTGATAAGAAATTACTACATAAGAACGCAAATAAATCAAAACAATTCTTTAGTTAATCATGCTATATTCCCAAATGAAGAATACATAAAAAAAACACTGATATCCGGATTTGTTCCACCTGAAAGTTTTTTATATCTAGATAAATATAAATATTTCCAAAATAATTTAAAAATACCAATTTTTTATCATAGCAACCGTCGAGCTACAGATAAAAGAATTTTTTTCAATCCGATGACAACAAACAATGATTATAAGTATAGTACAGCGATATCTATAAGAGATTTTAAAAGTAAAATTAACACTAGGAAATACTGGTGGTTAAATTAATATGTAACATGGAAAGATTAGATTTAAGGGTAGTTGTAGGGTAGGTTAAGTTGTAGGTAAGGTAGGCTTAGGTTTTTATCTTTTATTATAATAAAAAAATAGAAAAATATTAATTGTTTTTAAAATAAAATTTTCAATTTAATAAATAAATAAATAAATTTAACATAAAATATATAAATTTAAAAAATTGGGTACAAAAAAACACATTAAAAGAATTATTAATTCAGATAAATATTAATTTAGAGAATTCCGTTGAGGATCATTAAATTATATAATTTTGTAAATGCATTCAGTAGTTTTTTAAGTTTTTGTATTGAATAATATGTAAATAATGAATATAAATAAAAAAAAACTTAATAAAAAAAAAAAAAATAAAAAAAAAAAAAAAAGTTTATGATTTTTAAAAGTTTTCAAAACATCTGCAACATCATTGTATGGAATGAGACCATCATTCCATTGTAAATTGTTAATATTAGTACATATGTAATTATCTTGTACGTTGTCATCATTTAGTTCTTCTTTAGGATAGGAAGGTTTAAAAAAATATAGTGTAGGTATTATTGAACCTTGACTAAGTACTGCCAATTCTTTAACGAAAAGGTGATGTCCATTACCCACCACAAACTGATGACCAATATATAATATTTTTTTTGTCATTATAATTTTTGTTCCTTATTTTGGTTAACTGCAAACGTTCTAAATGAAAGGTGTAATACGAATGAAGACATACAAGATATTTTTAAACATTATATATTTATTTTCATTATATTTTAACAATATTAATATTTCTTAAATTATTTCTTAAATAGATAACATATACAATTTTTAGTTTTTACATTTTTTAAAAAAAATAAAATATTACATTATATTTTGTATTTGATAACCGTATGGGATTGTACCAAAATCATATCCAGTGCAAATTCTTTTTGTGAAGGTAAAACAAATTTTTAGATTCACTGCCAGTTACGACTACAAATCCTTTTTTTCTTTTAATTTTTTTGGCGTCGTGTATTGTGTATGTATCAGTAGACATAGAATCATTCAGTAGATTTTTTAAATTTTCAAAATTTAAATTTTTTTTATTTGTTAAATTACATTTAATACCTTTACATTTCGCAACTTCACCATTTTGATTTGTCTCTGGATTAAAATATCTATATGAATTTGGTCCCGTTGATACAAATTCTGTAATATATGTTCTCGGACCATAGTCTGCTAATTTATCTGTAAATTTTCCTAAAAAGCTTCCTGTAACATAGGCTTGTATGGTGAATCTTTATTTTCTACAAAAATTATTGAGTCTGTATCACAATACAAAACATTGTTTCCAATTTTATAAAGTTCTTCATACAATTTTATACGAGCATGTGCTGTGGTATATATACCTACAGGTAAATAGACGTGTTTAAGTGGTGTGCAAGTTCTGCTTGTTTATACTACCATTTAACCCATATCTGTTGTTCTCCTGCTATAAACAAGTCTTGAATTTCTACACCTGGTGAATGTACAAGCTTATTAAATTCATCAATTGATGATACTACACTAGTTTGATTCGTTTCCATTTTCTGAATCATTTTGCCCCAAAGTGAATTAAGACATAATTTGGCAGTGTTACGGTAAGACGGATTTGGAATAACTTTTGTTTTATCTAATAAAAGATTTTCAGTTTCGTAATACTTTTGAATAAAATTATGTTGCTCATCTGGAGTGTTACAATCAATGGGAAATCCATTGGCTTCTTGTTTGATCTTGATAAAAGTGTTCATGTACTCTGTAAATAAACCTCCTGTTTTTGTTGCATGATTGTATATAGTAGTCTGGTATTCCCATACTTCATATAACTCTAAAATTTTATATCCTTTTTCTAAACTTAACTTAATTACTGTTGCGGCCCATGTACTTTCTAAACTACGTTCCCTAATACAATGTGTACATATATTTGTAACGTTTTCATTTTCTCCACAAGTCCTACATAACACCAAAAGAAATTTATTATTAAGTCGTACAGGTAAAACTGGCATATATAAGTCTGTAGGAGGTAAAATACAACATTTAATAATACACTCAATTTGTGTAATATCGGGAATATTTTTACATTCATCTTTTTTACAAAAAAGGGTACAAAGAAGTAAAATCTAAATATCGAATTTTATCGCCCGGTTTGGTTTTGCAGTAAAGCTTAAATATTTCAGTTCGACCACCAAATATCGCATCACGAGGTTGTAAAGCACGATACAAAAGTATTGGATTGTTGTTTAATTCGTTATTTACAGTGGAATTTATTTTTAAAAATTCTTTAAACTCACATTCCTACATAGTTTTAATATTCATTTTTTTTTCTTTAAAATAGTCAAGTCTGAAAATTAGACTATTGTATTTGTCATCAAATGTACCACAATTATGTATACAAGATCTATTATAAAAACATTTGAGACAACCATGATAAAAACAACCCAAAAATTCATATACTGTATTTGTATGTGAATTGTAACCATCAACTTGAATACCACAGTTTGGTAAAACTACTTCATATTTTATTTGCCCATTAACTTTTTCGTTTTCAAACACTAACCAATTTAAACCTATAAATGACTGCTGTTGTCTTGAACTGTAATTATTATTTGGTATAATACCCAGTGTGTTTGTTTTCTTTGAGAAAGTTTTTTCTATATACATTCATTACTGCTTGAGCAATTGTTAAACTTTATATAAAAAGATTTACATTAAGCAATGATATAAAATCATACATAAATTTAAGACAACCTTTTCTTAGTATTTTAACGTCATTTTGACAATACTTTATTAACTCATTTCGGTTATTATTTTGCCACCATTCATTGAATTTTTGTAAGTCGTTAAAACTTAAACCCTGGGTAGCAAACATATTTTTATCTGGTATTTCTCCTATATAGTTATAGTTTTCATCGGTGTTAGTGAGGATAGTCACCTTTACAAACACCTTCTAAACCAAATGTTTTGGAAAATTTTGCTAAAGCCATTGGTAAGAAATTTAAAGAGTCTATAAATGAAATGTTTGTATTAAATGTAATTTTGAGTATTTTGAAACCTGCCATAATTGGTTTAATAGGTTTATTTCTTGTTAACAATTCCGAAACTATAAACTGACCATCATAACTTTTAAAATTATGTGCTATACAGCAAACTTTATCTTTTTCATTAGAAGTAATGCTTAGCAAAAAATCAACAAATTTCTTGATACAATTACTCTCGATACAATTTTCAAAAATGTAAAGGTGTTTTTTACAATTTGACATTGGAAGTCATCATCATAAATTAAATAACAATAATGACAAACTTTATTTACTATACGTAAATTAGGGATATGACGATAATTAATTGATTCAGTTGTTTGATTTTCAGTTGTATCTATTGCTTGATTTTGAGTGCATTCAATATCATAAGAAATTAAGGTAAATTTTTCTGGTCTTTTTTTCGTATATTTTTTGATAAAACAATTATGATCGTTATCAACTATTTTATTACAAATATTGCAATACTTTTCATTACAACAATGTGGTTTATAGTTTCGTTTTGTAAAATTACAAAATTTGAAACATTTTTCACACACTTTAACCATGTCACAAACAACCCCTTTACCATATTTTTGTTTTTTTATGATTTTCATAACATTGTAAGCCACGAAAAGTTCTAAGACATAAGTTGCATTTTGAAGTAGTTACAACAAAGGAACACGGTATGAGTAACAATATTTACATAATTCTTTACAATTATGTGTATACGAATAAAATTTATTACAAAAATTACATTCATACTTTTTTCCATAAAACAATTTAACATTTTTCAATGTGATAAAATGTTTTGAGTTTTCTAAGTTAATAATTTTTATACCCTTTTTTGTAAAGAAATAATTTTGCTGCTATCAGTTTTATCCATATATATGGTTAAATTATATTCAGGCAAAGACGATCTAATATCAAGATTCAAGATGGACAGTAATATATTTTTACATTATTTTTCACTAAAAACTGGCGAGGGGCTTTAGCCAAAAAAACAGCTTTGTAATAAATATGGTTTGAGAAGAATAATTATTATATATATGGTTTTGATATTAGATAATTCGATGTGCTTTTTAACACAAAATGTTTTTTATTTTCGGTAATTTTTTTTTGTTATATATTTTTAGAAAATAAATGAATGAAGATAGTAAGGGATAAAAAACATGTTGAGAAAGAGGAAAGAAATATAAAATATATTTTATAATATTGAACCATATATGCGGTCTTTAACCTATATTGTTTCTTCTTGCATTTTTTGTTTTGCTTTGTTTTTTTTTGTTTTTTTTTTTCACAAGAAATTTTCAAGGCCAAATTTTTCAATTTATTTTTGAAAAATTTAATTTTCATATTTTAGAATTTTAAGTTTTTATGGAATCAATTAGGAGTGTTTTGTGACGGACTTTGAAGTAAAAAAAATCGACTGCGATTGTTGAGGTCGGCACTCTATGTGACTACATAGGACCCTGAAATTGTATGGGATTACTTAGGTGAAGAGGGTAAGGTGTAAGGTCTCGTTTGTAGTATCAAATTAAAATTCTTATTGGGCAGAGTATGAAATGAATCTGCAAAAGTCATTAATTTTGGTAATATAAAACAAACATATCTGATATTTCATATGAAAAACTGAAAATGCCATCACTATTTATGTAAATATTATGTAATATATTATGCAACCCTAATTTATATAATTTTATATAAAGTTATAGAATTTGAATGTATGTATTGCAAAAATTTATTTGTGTTAGCGCGAAATAGTTTTCTATATTTATTTCATATTTCATTCAATCTGCTAACGAAAAAAATATAACGAAAAAAATTTACCGAAAATAAAAAATATTTTGTGTTAAAAAGCACATCGAATTATCTAATATCAAAACCATATATGTAATAATTATTCTTCTCAAACCATATTTATTACAAAGCTGTTTTTTTGGCTAAAGCCCCTTGCCAGTTTTTAGTGAAAAATAATGTAAAAATATATTACTGTCCATCTTATACATTATATAATTTTTGATTCAGGTAAAACCTTTTGAAATTTAAAAATATCCTCGATATTACACCCGGTATCTTTGATAATAACATTAGCCTTTTTCAACAGTATTTTAACATCTTGTTTTAAAAGCTTTGAATTTTTTCGTAAACATTTTTTTTATATTTTTAGTGTTATTGTCAATATTTACTAATTATATTAGATTGCGGTAAGCAACTAATATTGGATGTGTATCCTACATTAATTATACTTTTTGTTTATCGTAAAATATTTTCAGTATCAGTCATATTAGCAGGATTTAATAATCATTTACCGGACTGTACCTGATTTACTTTTACACACACTTTAATCCAATCAGTTGAAAGAAAAGACTCATTTGATTGGATAACTGATGTTAATAAATCAGTTATCATTTGTGGTGTAATACTTGAAATTATTTTAAACGGTAATTCAATAGGTCTTGTGTTTTCAATAGAAGGTATTGTAATTTGAAGACCCATTAAATCTTTTTTTTATATAATCTAATATATTTTGAAAACATTTTTCGAACCAGTCACTAATGTTTTCAAAGTGCTCAAAATAATCATTTAATTTAAAGACATAATTATTACTATTAACTTTAAATTTAGGACTAAATGCTAAAGATTTCCTTACAATATACACATACTTTTTTTGTCCTGCTCCTACCTGACAAAAATCCTACCTGATTGTGATGGTATTTGATCTGTTTCGCTGTTATAAATCTCATACTGGTCTACCACCCACTACAACCTCGTAAGGCTTGTTCTTGTTGTGGTTGTTGTTGTATTTGTTGTTGTTGTGGTTGTTCTTGCGGTTGTTGTTGTATTTGTTGTTGTTGTTGCTGCTGTAGTTGAGTTAACAATTGTATTCCATTGGCTAGCTGACCTAAAAGTCCGGCAATTTGATTTGCTATATTATTAATTGCGTTCTATAAAATGGAAAAAAATATTTGTAAGTTGCTTTAAATTTTTTGTAAACAAGAATTTACTTACAAAATCCATTATTTTGGTTACAATATAAGAAGATATGGTAAGAATATTTGTTTATAAATATATTTTTAAAACTATTAGTTCCTAGAATATTTTTAAACTATTAATTTTAGTTTATATATATACTTAAATCTTTTTATTATGTTAAAAAACATTATCTATTATTTGTCTATAAATTTACCTTTTTACCTTTACCAATAACCACGAATTTAAATTAAACAACTTTTTTTACACGTTATAATATTATATTTGTATTTATTTTACGAACTTGAAATTATGTGACTATCTTGTACCAATGTCCAAAAAACAAGAAGGCATCTAATATAAAAATGTAATATCGTTCTCAAAATTTAATTATTTAACCAGAGAAATTTTAAAGAGTATTAAGTTACAACAAAAAAAAACTAATGAAAGAGAACGTATTATAGAATTTTAATTTACAAAATAATTAAACAAAAAGAAAATAGAAATTGATTATAAAATTTGAAATAATTAAAGGTTCAGGTCTCATTTCCGAACATCCCGCCGGACGCTGAAAGATTATTTTCAGAATACGGAAGAGCAACTATTTTGGCAGCAGGTCGATCATAGGTACCCTTCTAAGTGGCAACACTGGCGACACGGACGTAACCATCTGCACCAGACATTACGCGTGTGATACTTCCGAGGATCCACTTGCATGACGGGAGATTCGGTTTTTTCAGTAGAACAACGTCACCAACGCAGAGATTTTTTGTTGGTTTGGTCCACTTAGAGCGCTGTTGAAGTGATGTTAGGTACTCTGTATGCCAGCGTTGCCAAAACCCACGACTGAGATGACGGAGTAGTGTCCAATTTGATCGGAGGGACATCTCCGATGGTTCTTCTGGCTCTGGTATGGCGGTATAAGGTTGACTTATCAAAAAATGAGCTGGTGTTAAGGCATTGACGTCTGAATCTGAAATAGCGAATAGCGGGCGTGAATTTAAAATTGCTTCGATTCGAGTTAGGAGTGTGTATAGCTCTTCATATGTTAACCGATGATCACCGATTACCCTGTTCAGATGTGTCTTAATTGATTTCACACCTGCCTCCCACAGTCCGCCAAAGTGTGGTGATGAAGGAGGAATGAAATGCCACTCGATGTTGTCTTTAGAGAGATGATCTGTGACGATGGTGTTGTGATTCTGTGAAAGAAAGAGTTGATACATTTCATTTAATTTTCTTTTAGCCCCATGAAAATTTGTGCCGTTGTCGCTATAGATCACATACGGCTTACCCCGGCGAGCGGTAAAGCGATCGAGAGCTGCGAGAAAACATTCGGTGGTAAGATCAGTAGCGAGTTCCGCATGTATCGCGCGAGTTGTGAAGCAAACAAAGACACAAATATAACCTTTCGTAAATTTAGGATTACGACCGCGCCACGAACGAATTGTGATTGGTCCAGCGTAATCGATACCGACGCGACTGAACGGTCTGGAATACTGAACCCGATCGGCTGGAAGGTTACCCATTAACTGTGTCGAGATGTGATTTTTGTGTTTGAAGCAGTTGACGCAGTTGAACGCAATTTTACGTACTAGAGTACGGCAACCAATTATCCAATATTGTTGGCGTAATATGGCGAATAATCCATTTACTCCAACATGGCATTGTTGACGATGCGTGTACAATATGATGAGATGGACTACGATATGGTTTCTTGGTAATATCAACGGATGTTTTGCCGAATACGAAATTGAGGAATGTGTGATTCTGCCACCGACACGAAGTAAACCGCGTTCATCTAAGAATGGATTAAGTTTATGCAGTGTATTGATACGTGGCAATAATTTGTCAGATGATAATGATTTTATTTCAGCCGAAAATGCCGAAGATTGCGTGAATTTTAAACAAAATATTTTAGCTGTCATAAGTTCTGAAGTGTCGAGTGAATTGTGACGACGCGTTAATCGATTTCTTTTGTTGGTATTATTAATAAAACGATGAACGAAAGCAACTACACGATAAAGCTTCATCCAGCACGATATGTTTTGCAGAAATCTGTCCATAAAGTGAGTCGACTGTGAATCGTTGCCAATCACTGTTTGATGAGCTAGCAGAGGTTGCTTGCGTTCTTCTGATGCACTCAATAATTCAATCTGATGGTATTATTGGACAAGACGATTCCTCTGGCCACATATTGCGATCAAGGCTTAACCATGTAGGTCCTTGCCACCAAAGTTGAAAATCTCTTAATTCAGCTGGTAGTAATCCGCGCGTTCCACAATCGGCTGGGTTGTGAGTGGATTTAACGTGACACCACTGTGATCGAGGTAGTGTACTTATAATCTCCGATGTTCTATTCGCGATGAATGTGTACCAACGACGAGGCTGTGAAGATAACCAATGTAATACAATTTGTGAATCGGTCCAAGCATGACAAGTGATTCTGAAAAGACAAATTTAATTTTTGGTATAATCGTGCCAATAGTACGGCACCGCATAATTCGAGGCGAGGAAGGCTAATCTTCTTTAGTGGAGCGACCTTTGTTTTAGCTGCCACGAGAACAGAGCGATAGACTTCATGTACATCCCGCGTTCGACAATATATTACGGCAGCGTATGCTTGCTCCGATGCGTCGCAAAATCCGTGATATTCAACCTGTGTACAACGAAACGATGAGAAGATACGACGTGGAATTTTAATTTTTTGGAATTCTGGAATTTCCGAGCGAATTGACTTCCATCGATTTAATAGATCCTCCGGTAGTTGGTCGTCCCATTCTAACTTCCTACACCAAACTTCTTGGAACAAAATTTTTATAAGAACAACTTCCGGTGCTAGAAACCCTAACGGATCGAATATACGTGCAGCTTCCGACAACAAATTTCGATTGGTCATAGCTACCAACTGTGGCAATGCGATTTTAAACGCGAACGAGTCAGATGATGGACACCAGAGTAATCCTAATAATTTGATTGAAGCAGAGTCTTGAAGTTCCAACGGACTAACTTCGCGTTGACCTTGTGGAATTGTCGCTAACAACGGCCAACAATTCGTACTCCATTTGCGTAAATTGAAACCTACTTCGGATAATATTCTTATAAGATCTGTTTTCAGCTGCGTGATTTCTTCGATTGTGTCAGCCCCCGAGAGAATATCGTCTACATAAAAATCGTTTAGGATGACGTCGGAAACCGTAGGGTGATCGTTACGAATGTCTTTGGCGAGTTGGAGTAATGTTCGGACAGATAAGAATGGAGCTGGTGAGGTACCATACGTGACTGTATTTAAACAGTAGTGCGTAAACGGCTGTGATGGATCTGATCTCCAGATTATGCGTTGGAAGTCTCTATGGTGATCCACTACCCAAACTTGATGGAACATTTGTTGGATATCAGCAGAAAAACAATACTTATGCCCTCGAAATCTGGTACATACTGCGAAAAGATCACGTTGTATGGGTGGGCCAATAAATAAACTATCGTTCAGTGAATGTCCGTTTGAGCATTTGACCGAACCATCGAACACTACACGAAGTTTAGTAGTGCTACTATCTTCCTTAAAAATAGCGTGGTGTGGAAGGTAAAAGCACTTATTAGATTGGCAGCTAATGTCGTTCGGATGAATCGGTGACATATGTCCAAGATCAAGATATTCGGTCATAAACTCGGTGTATTTTTGTTTAAGTTTTTGTTTCGGCGATGAAACCTGGGGGTTCACTATTGTTGGGGAACAGGCAATTATAACACCTTGTTTGCCAATAAAACACACTTTGTTGTTGTTATACCTTTTTTTATATTTAGTTTTTTTTTTGTATATAATGAAATTATATATTGGTTTTTTTTTTATATTTTAAGAAAAAATGAACAAGCGAGATTATTAATATTATTCACAAATTTTGCCAGATTAAATTAAATCCCGATATATATTAATTTTTTTTATTATGATTAACAAATTGTAATTTTTAGATATAAAAATAAATACCGATACAAAAATACTTTCCAATACTATACGCTTTTTCTTTAAATTTAAATTTTACGTGTTGACTCGATCAAGTTTTGAAACAGAAGAGGCCGAATCTGGATAAAGACTCGATTATATAATTGAGCGGTCACTCATGCTCTTTCGAAAATAATGAGGTGATTGTACCGTAATTGGAAGTAAAGATCAATTGTAATTAATAAGAATTTCTAATTGAGAACATTAGAAAATTAATAGAATATAAAATAATTAATGTTCGAAAAAAAGCATGAGTGACGGCTCAATGATGCTGTAGGTATAATGGTGTTGTAGCCGCTCGAACATTTTGGGGCCTCCCACGGAACGATGTTTTACTGTTGATTTAACGTTCGAGCGGAGCAGCATAGTGTTGCATCAGTTGTAATAGCTGATATGGGCATTTCCTCCCATACTAATTTTTCTGAGGTTTAAGCGCCTCGACTCGCTAGTAGAACACTGTAAGTAGTAACTAGATTTATAGTGCGAGGATGAGGACGCTAGGAAAGGAAAAATATAAAAGGATTTTACAAGGGTTGATATACATAAAAAATTGCATTTTTTTTTTTTTTGGTAAATTTCTTTTTTTTTTTTAACGATATTAGCGGACTGTATATTTTTTTTTTTGATGGTTGAACGAGTTGACGTTTACTATGGCTGAAGCTGTCATGTTGATCATTGAGTACATTATTGGTTTGGCATTTTATTTTAAGTATATAATCTTTATTATAAGTATAGAATAGAAAGAGAATTATAGATAATAGAAAAAAGAAAGGTATATAAATGATGTGAGACGTTACTGCGCTGCAGATGGTATCAAAGACGTTTCCATGGGAAGTACGCATAGCTTTACTACATGGCGCACAACGTTTCCATGTCGGGTTTTAATGGTGGCCATTCGAACCTTATTGTCTTGTCCAGGATGTAAATTAACTACGCGACCTAGTCGCCATTCGGTCGGAGGCAGATTTTCTTGTTTTAAGACTACCATGTCACCTACTTTGACGTTCTCCCGACACGTTCTCCATTTTGGTCTTCGATGCAGTTGGGAGACATACTCTTCTTTCCAACGCCTGCAAACGGTCTGCTGGAGTTGTTGCATTAACTGCCATCGTTTCAAGGAGTTGGTCGGGGTTGCTGTAAAATCAGTTTCGGGAGCCGATAATAAACTGTCCCCGATAAGGAAATGACCTGGCGTGAGACATGTAGGATCGTTCGGGTTGCTAGTTAGAGGAGTAAGGGGACGCGAATTTAAACAGGCTTCGATTTTGGCCAAAACGGTAGCCAATTCCTCAAAGGTGAAAACATAAGATTTAGTCATTTTACCCCGGCCTCCCATAATCCTCCGTAATGAGGAGTACCAGGAGGTATGAAATGCCAGGTGAGGCCACGGGCAGCATAAATTTGTGACACGTGCTCGCTACCTTGTTGCACGGCATTTTTATATTCGATCTTCAACAGACGATCAGCGCCTACAAAGTTTGTGCCATTATCGGAATATATATTAGAACAGAGCCCGCGCCCGGACGTGAATCGATCAAAAGCGTCCAAAAAGGACGCGGATGTTAGATCGCTGACTGCCTCTAAATGTACAGCTTTGGTTGAGAAACAAACGAACAGACAGGCATATCCCTTGGACAAGTGGGCAGGACTGAAGCGACCCGTCCGTGGCTTCAGACTGATGGGCCCAGCAAAATCAAGACCCACGTTGTTACGAAAGGCGAAGGGGCTTTCTAAACTCACTCGTTCACGGGGGAGGGCGCTCATGATCTGACTCCGGGTCTGTTTCCGAATAAGAGTACAAGTAGTACATTGATGAATATGATTACGGATTACCGATTGAATGCGGGGAATCCAGAATTCTCGTCGAATTAGGGCCAACATCAGGCTGTTAGCTCCATGTAGACAGACACAGTGAACGTGACCAACTAAAAGACGGACAAAGTGACAGTGTGCAGGTAGTATGATAGGATATTTTTCGTTGTAGGAAAACGAAGAGTAGGCTAGCCGTCCATTGGCTCGAATAATGCCGTTGGGATCCAGAACTGGGTTTAGAGACAAAAGGGGGCTTCTTTGAGATAGGTGAGTTTTACATTGAAGTTGCTTATACTCCATAGAGTAGTGAGAGATTTGAGAGAGTTTAATAAGACATACTTTACTCGCATTTATTTCCTGATGACTCAGAACTTGGGTGGTGATCTTGGTGGTATCTTGCAGTCGGGATAGTGCATTATTACAGAATCGTAACAGGTAAGCGACTACTTTCAGTGCGCGAGAGTACGAGGAGAACCGAGTCACGAATGCATCGGGTGCTTCCGATAATTTGGTGGAAAAACCTCGTATTGGTGCTTTTTCAAGATCATTCTCGACTAGGCCTGGTTCCCACTGTGGCCACTGCTCTTCGGGATAACCTAGCCATTCGGGGCCATGCCATCAGAGCCGGTTTTCTGTCAGGGCCGAAGCACACATTCCGCGTGACGCAATGTCGGCCGGATTGTGTTCCGATGGAATGTGCCGCCATGGTACATCACCAACAGCGTCGAGCACTTTGGTCACTCGGTTTGCAATAAACGTTTTCAACCGAGCGGGGGACTGTTTGAGCCATGCTAAAACGATTGTGGAATCTGTGCACAGTACAAAAGTAGATTGATGTAGTTCTAAGCCAGTCATTATGGATGATATTAGCTTAGCGAGTAGAACGGCCCCGTTTAATTCCAGACGTGGAATCGATATCGTCTTTACCGGCGCAACCTTGGTTTTGGAGGATACCAATTGAACCGAGATACTCCCGGAAGAATCGACTATTCGGAGATAAATTGCAGCCGCGATTGCTGATTGAGAAGCGTCGCAGAAACCGTGGACCTGAGTCTGATACTCCGGATGGTAATGCAACCAGGGAGGAATCTTTATGTTGGCAATATTCGGTAAGTCGGAATAGAAAGATTGCCATTCAATTTGTCGGACTGGGTCAACGACGGCGTCCCAATCAGTGCCATCTTTCCAGATATTCTGTAGGAGTATCTTAGCCCGTACTACGACTGGAGACAACCAACCAGCCGGGTCAAACAACTTCGCGATGTTGGAAAAGATTTTACGCTTAGTGAATGGAGGATTATTGGTAAATTTCTGGAATTTGAAAGTAAAGACGTCATCTTTCATTTTCCAGTATATGCCTAAAGCCTTTAGGATATGATCGTCATTAAGGGGCAGCATATCTTCGGATATCCGATCTGAAACCGGGATGTGCTGGAGTAGGTCGTCATGGTTGGCGGACCATTTTTTTAGGGGGAAACCTCCGGATTTGAGAAGCCCAATAAGTTGTAGTTGCACGTTCAGCACCGAGGGGATATCGTACCCGCCTGATAAAACGTCATCAACATAAAAATCCCGCTTCACTATTGGCGCGGCCAAGGGGAAGTTTTGCGATTCGTCATCGGCTAACTGGAGGAGCGTGCGAATGGCCAAATATGGGGCACAATTGACTCCAAATGTCACGGTTTGTAAATGATAATCTTGTATCGAATCAGTCGGAGTTTTTCGATATAAAATACGTTGATAATCAACCTGACTAGGGTGAATCCAAATTTGACGATACATCTTTTGGATGTCGGCACTATAAACGTATGGATATTTTCTCCATCTCAGAATGAGACTGGTTAAATCTTGTTGTAGGGTTGGGCCTGCGTACAGTAGGTCGTTCAGACTGAAGCTGTTTACTGTGGAGGAGGAAGCATTAAATACAACGCGTAATTTAGTAGTTAAGCTGTCGGGCTTTACTACACCGTGGTGACGTAAATAATAGCTGTTGTATTTGTATGGGTGATCAGAATCTATGATCTCAACCGGAGTGACCGGCGACATGTGACCCAGTGAAAGGTACTCGTCTAAAATATCTGAGTACATAGTTTTCAACTCCGGTTTTTTTTTGAAGAGATTTTTCGGAGCTTAGAAACTGCCTTAAGGCGATGTTTCGAGAGGAACCTAAGAAAATATGAGCTGGAAAATTATTTTTGAAGGGAAGTTGAACGGTGTAGCGGCCGTCCGCTTCTCTAGATGTTGTTTCTCGATAAAGTTTTTCACAGTAGTGATCCTCCCGGGATAGGGGTTTGCACTCGAGGACTTCTTCGGTTTCCCAGAACTTTTCAATTTGTTTATTTAATTCTAGGCTGTTAAAAAAGGAGGATGTACCAGGATTATAAGAAACGCCTGATACCAACCATCCGAATACGGAGTTTTGCGCCACAAATGAATTGTGTTTCTTGACCCCATCCAGTAGTATCTGGGAGTAAAGGTCAGCGCCAATTACCATTTCTATATTGCCCGGGTTGTTAAGCGAGTTGTCAGCCAATGTTAAGGAGTTTATTTCCTGTAAGAAAGACCTATCTATTGGCTGCTTAGGAAGTATTCCTGTCAGCTTTGGAAGTACTAATGAATTTACGAATATGCGTACCGTAGGATCAATAAGCGACGATATCACAAATGAACATGTCTTTTGGGCAATTCCACCTTCTGCCGAATTTAATCCGATGATTCTAGTAGAAGAGGACTTGGATGGTATCCGTAACCGTTGAAGAGCGGATTCCGCTAAGAACGTAGCTTCTGACCCGGGATCTATGAGAGCTCTAACGATGTCAGTGCAGTTATTGCAAACAATTTTTACAATAGCTGTAGCTAGAATGACCGATTTGTGGGGGACTACATGGTCAATGTATTGTCCCGCAGTATGATAAGAATGAGAACTTGTGTTTGTGGTTTGTTCTACGATAGTGTTGAATGTGGGTGCCGTAAAGCTAGAGGCGTTTGGCGACAGTTTTGACGGTGGCAGCGTCGTTTGTTTTGGCTTTGCCGATTGCATATGTAGCAATGTGTTGTGACGTCTGCCGCACTCGTAGCAATTATGCTTGCTCGTGCAATTCTGTAATTGATGTGAAGATGAAAAACAGTTGACACAAAGACTTTTTTGACGTATAATTTTTTGCCGTTCTTGAATAGATTTTTCAAGAAACTTGGGACACTGTCGAATAAAATGTCTTATTTTACATATAGGGCAGTTGTAATCGTATTTAGATTTTGCTGTCGTGGAGAAAACTTGTATCGTGTTAGGTTTAAAACTTTTCGGAGGGACCGGTGGTTTTGGCTTGGGTTTAGAATTCCCTATGGCTTCCAGGGTCAATACACGTGACTTGAGATATTGTTCTACCTCTGACCAGGATGGAATTTCTTTGTGATTTTTCAAAGTTTGTTCGAGTAAACTTCTGGTCTCGGACGGTAAATTTTGAGACACTAAATAAACGATTAATGGGTCCCAGTGGGTAATATCAATATTATAGGAAGCTAACGCTGCTAACGCATCATTGACGGTTTCATACAGCTTTTTAATTTCTAATACAGATTCAGAAAATACAGGTGCGAGATCTAACAAACTTTTGATGTGAATATTGACCAATAATCGTTTGTTTTCGAACTGTTGCTCTAATGCCTGCCAAGCTAAACTAAAATTTTTGGATTCTACCGAGAATTTATGTACTATTCGCGCTGCATCATTTTTTGTTTTCCTACGAAGGTGGTGTAACTTTTGAACGTCAGACATGGTAGAATTTTTAAAGATGGCTGTGAACATATCGCGAAACGAAGGCCATGATTCATATGTCCCGTGAAAATCTTCAATATCTATTGGAGGTACCCTAATGTGGTCTGAATTTCCAAAGCTAGCATTTACCGAAGTGTTAGGGGAACTGGGTTCTATCTTTAAACTTTGATTATAAATCTGGTCTTCAACACCAGCTAAAAATTTTAAATATGAATCTTGAGCCAATTTGTATTTCTTTTTGGCATCAGATTTGTAACTTTCAATATTTGGTTCGGCTTGAACTGTTGTTAGTCTTGCCGCTTCTTGAAAAGCTTTGTGAGCTGCTTTTAAATCAGCCCATTCCTCACTTATCACGGCCTTTTGTGCTATTAATGTCCCGTGTGAGAGGCTGTCAAAATCTTTCGACGGTGTGTAGCTAACCGTGTCTTGGTACGCAGTGAACGCAATGACGAAAGTATTATATTGTTCCATTTTGTAGTATGGAAATGCTAAATGTATAATTCTTCAACAAATATGACTCTTGATTATTATAAAAAAAATATTTTTAAATTTCTATGCCTTTATACTATAGTGGTATGAAAATATGCCAGTACTGTTCTAGTATATTGGAAAAATTTCAGAAAAAAAATTTAAAATCCGAAAATAACTAAAAATGTTACAATATGAATTATATTTGTTCCAAAAGTGTTTCTTATAACCGAAAAAACTTTAAACTTAAAAAAAAATTCAATTAAAAAACTTCAAAAAAATTCAATTTGAAATTTTTCTTTACAGTGTACGTAAATAACACCCGTAAAATTATATAATTTTTTAATACACCACAAAATTCAGGTTACTGTAAGTGTCTATATAACTACTTTAATTATTATTTAATTTTTCACAGTGTATCAAAAAAAATATATATTGAAGTAAAAAATAAAAACCTAATATAAAATCTATAACAATCTTATGTAATTAATTGAAAATTGTTGAAAAACTGTACTATCAGCATTAATAAATAAAAATATAAGAAAGGGCAGTTCTAAGAACTGTGCAATTCTTTGCAAAATGTATACTAGCTTGTACAGTATGGTTTGAACTGTACCAAGAAAACTGTACCAAGAAAATTGTACAAAGTATGGTTTGAACTGTACCAAGAAAACTGTACAAAGAAAATTGTACAAAGTATGGTTTGAACTGTACCAAGAAAACTGTACAAAGAAAAAAAATGCAGTTCTTAATATAGTAGATTCGCACAGTTTTGAAAACTGCGCAATGTATTCTTATACGCGAGCCAACAAATATAAATCAATATGAGTTTAATTATGTACACTCAAATTCAATAATCGCTCCCTGATTTATTATGTATTAAAAAAATTGTTTTTGTATATGGAAAATGTATTCTAAAAAATTTGCATATAATTTACGATATTTATTTTTTCATATAGAGATAAATTTACACTGAGAAATCCGTATATCATATCAATCCTTATTTTTTACATAAATAGAAAATATTTACTATGAAAAATTTGTATGTTATATACAAATATTATATTTTCTTTATATATACCAAAAAAAATAATTACTTGGAAAAACTTGTATATCATATACGAATATTATATATATTGACCACTAAAAAAAAATGTAAATGTGTAGTGGTATATAAGTATGAAAAAAAAAATATTCCAAGTACGAGGGCAATGTATTAAAATTAATTTTCCCGAAAATATTTTCACAATTAAAATGTCTTTCACCACAATATCTGTAAAATGCTAAATATAAGTTAATTTTTGTTTTAAAATTAAATTCAACTTATATTTATGTAACTATTATTAATTATCACCCCACTTTTTACTTGAAATTCAATTTTAACTATTAAAATAATATCTATTTTTGTATATGCAAATTTTTTATAATTTATGAAGTTAATAGTAGAATAAAAATTTATAGAACAAAAAATTTTTACCAAATCAATAATATCATCAACAACAAATAAAACTACTTTTCAGCAATAATCATAAATATGACTAATTTAGGGATATTTTCAATTTTTTAATATAGTTTTTGTAATGACTATATTAAACAATTCATTCAACCTGTCAAAAAATATTTTCTTACATTGTTTTTATCACAAATATGATAAAAATACTCTTTTTTTTTTTTTTTTTTTGTATGTCACGAAAGGAAAGTAAGAAAAAATCTAATCAAAAATGCAACCGACACCACGCACACTAATAAAAAATGCAATAATTTTTGTATATAAAAATTTTGTGTAATCTTTTTTTTTTTTTTTTTTTTCTTTTAAATTTTTGTTATATATAATTTATGGCACAGTTGAATGGGGTATTTATTATATTTTATTTTTGCACTACAAATATAGTTTCACCTACTTGTGTACTTTTCTTGACAATGTCGAATGATGATATTCTGAGTTGATGATGATGGTAAAATGATGATGATAAATGATGAGATGTTCTAAAGCGATGATTCTTACGCGCTTAGGGCCGCGTAATGTAGATATTTTAAATAACTTTTTTCACGCGCTTGGGGCCACGTGATCTTGAAAAAGTTGATGTTGTTTCACGCGCTTGGGGCCACGTGATGTTGATAAATTTGATGTTCTTTCACGCGCTTGGGGCCACGTGATGTTGAAAAATTTGATGTTCTTTCACGCGCTTGGGGCCACGTGATGTTGAAAAATTTGATGTTCTTTCACGCGCTTGGGGCCACGTGATGTTGATAAATTTGATGTTCTTTCACGCGCTTGGGGCCACGTGATGTTGAAAAAATTTGATGTTCTTTCACGCGCTTGGGGCCACGTGATGTTGAAAAATTTGATGTTCTTTCACGCGCTTGGGGCCACGTGATGTTGAAAAATTTGATGATGTAACTGACTGCTCTCCTTTACCGTCGAAGGACCAAATTGTTTCGGCGATGAAACCTGGGGGTTCACTATTGTTGGGGAACAGGCAATTATAACACCTTGTTTGCCAATAAAACACACTTTGTTGTTGTTATACCTTTTTTTATATTTAGTTTTTTTTTGTATATAATGAAATTATATATTGGTTTTTTTTTTATATTTTAAGAAAAAATGAACAAGCGAGATTATTAATATTATTCACAAATTTTGCCAGATTAAATTAAATCCCGATATATATTAATTTTTTTTATTATGATTAACAAATTGTAATTTTTAGATATAAAAATAAATACCGATACAAAAATACTTTCCAATACTATACGCTTTTTCTTTAAATTTAAATTTTACGTGTTGACTCGATCAAGTTTTGAAACAGAAGAGGCCGAATCTGGATAAAGACTCGATTATATAATTGAGCGGTCACTCATGCTCTTTCGAAAATTAATGAGGTGATTGTACCGTAATTGGAAGTAAAGATCAATTGTAATTAATAAGAATTTCTAATTGAGAACATTAGAAAATTAATAGAATATAAAATAATTAATGTTCGAAAAAAAAGCATGAGTGACGGCTCAATGATGCTGTAGGTAGAATGGTGTTGTAGCCGCTCGAACAGTTTTGGATTCGATAAAAATTTCCGTTCCATCGATTTCTGTCGTGCGATCGCTGCGTTTATAGTGTTCCCAAAATATGTGTTTTCCGTCTTAAAGGGTAGTTCCACTAAATATTTGCCGTCAGGTGATTTGGTGTGAGTGGACGCAAAATGATTTTCCACCAGCTGTTCGTCGCTGGAGAGAACCGAATGTGATGTCACTTCTTCGAGTTCCCAGAACCGGTTTAAGTCAAAATCTATGTCAAGTGAACTGTGAAATGATGTTATTGGTTCTGAGATATTGTTTTGCGTCATATCGAGACAAAGAGTAGGTCCAACAATTATCCAGCCAAACAGTGAGAGCATGGCGCTTGGAGACCCAGATGCACCAGAAATTTTATCATTCTCAAACACTGAAAATGCTTTATCAGCTCCAATAATTATATCAATAGGTTGTGGTATAGCGAAGTCTGGGTCAGCAAGACGAAGATAACGAAACTGTTTCGAATGAGAAAGATCGAGCGAGAAATTCGGCAGTAGCGATGTTAATTGCGGCAACACAAATGCCATTCAATCGAGTGTTTTGTCACTGCACCTGGAACGTAATGTAAGCGATACGGCTCCACGAGTTAGACCAGCGCCAGTGGCTGAGATACCAGTGACCGGAATTTTGGCATGGTAACGTGGTAGGCCCAATCTCTGCAAACATTTTTCGGAAATGAATGAGCACTGTGATCCAGTGTCTATCAAAACACGACATGTATGTAAAGTACCAAATTGGTCGTATACATTTACAACAGTGGTTGGTAAAAATGTATTATGTTGTGCAGTACGTTGTTTGATTGCGTCGAATGAGCGACGAAGATTAGTGGACATTACAGTGAATTTTGGACATTGAAATAGATCGTGAATAGCTTTACATTTCGGACAAGATGAGACGGTAGTGTGAAAGTTTTTAATCCCTGGTGAATGAAAGTGGTTTCGTTGCACGCGTATATGACGAGTAGTGTTACTAGCTGCGAGTATATCGCATTGATTATCGAGAAAAGTGAGTAAATCTTGAACATTTGGAAACGCTGTTTTTGTTGTATATTCTGCCCAGGATTTGCAGTATTCCGCATCGAGTTTCGTAGTGATTAGATGAATCAGTCACACATCTCGAGTTTCCGCTTCGGAACCCAATGCTCGTAGTCCTCTTAGCACTTCATCAGCACCATCTACTAATTTTCGAAGACTGGATGTACCAGTTTGACAACCAGGAAGATTAAAAAATTTCTTAACGAGATCGAGTGCGATTTGACCTCGTTTGTCGTACCGCTTCACAAGTTTGTCCCAAGCTTCAGGGTAATTATTGGCTGTTATCGGCGTGTGTGTAAGTAGGCTAGCTGCCTCGCCCGTCAGAAAGCTCTTTAGGTGATGAAATTTTTGGCAGTCGCTTAGCGATGAGTTTTTGTGTACCGAACTCTCATACAAGTCACGAAACGTTGTCCACTCTGTAAAGTCACCTGAAAATGGTTTAATAATAATTTTTGGTAGCTGAGACATGGTGCTAGTTGGCGGTAGTAATGGCGCAGTAGATAGCCGTTCAAAAAATCTAGCTTTTTGATCAGCTAACTCTTGAATGTCAGATCTAGAAATATTATGCTGTGACTCATCAACTGGCACAGTCTCTACAACCGAGAATGTTCGACACCGTTGGTCAAGCAGTTCCCATGCATTATAAAAAATTCGTTCGAATTCGGCTACGTCCGCTTCACTATCGAGATCGAGTGTGTCTTGAGCAGCATCAACCATCGCGTCTTGGATCGTATGATAATCCGCCCAAATTTCATCGAGTTTTTGTCGCCGTTTTTCGACTATCGAGATTGTATCGTGATCAGGAATGGAATTAGCATAATTTAGTATTCGCGTGAGCGCCGCTTTTGAATAACCCCGTTTAGCTTTAAGCGCGTCCATGTCGAGTACGTAATATATTCGAAAACCGATACAAATTTAAGTTTATTCGACAATTGTGGATATTATTGTTAAACGCGTAACGAAATTATTGGTAAATACGTAACGAAATGAGGTTGCGCATACTATTTATTTGCAATGGTATTAAAGGTAAGAAAATAATACGCAAATGTGTTATTTAATTTATTTATTTATTGTAATATAATTTGTAATATTTATTTTAATATGTTTAATAATATTTATATTAATATTTATTGTATTTATTTGCATTAATATTTTTGTAATATTTATTTTTGATAAAAGGTATAAATAAAATTCAAAATATTACGTCCAAAATATTTTGGTGCACCCTGTATTATTTTTTTTTTGTAAATTTATGTATGATATTTTATATTAGAGTTCATAAAATACTGATTCTTTCGATATTTATTTATTCCGAAATAACTATGAAGCACCTTGTATTTTTTTTATTTTTTGCGAATTAGCAATATCAAATATAATGTAATTTAAAAATATTATGTTAATTTTTCCAATTGAAAAAAAATCGACAAATTTTTTTTATTTAAATAAATTTATTAATGTTTATTATTTATGAAATATTGTTCAAATTTAAATTTTTTTGTGTATAAATTTTTTTTAAAAATTGTCCGATAATTTATATAATTATTTATTTGTCACTAATTATTTATTTAATATTTATTTAAATAAAATTTAATTCAATTATTTAATAATCAAACGTAATTAATTTATTTAAATGTCTTCGAATATAAATTTTGCGAAATAAACTGAGGCACCCAGTATTTAAATTTTATTTTTATGTGCATATAAGAAAGAATACAAATTTGTATGCAAATTTTTGTTGTTTTGATAAAATGATTGTATATAATTGAATTACAAATTTATTTTAATTATTTTAATATCAAGCCCACAACCAATACCAATAATTATTTACACAATTATTATATACGAAATTTGATAATTATCTCTGAGCAATATGATGATAACGAAACGAGTAAGATGCAATTGCTGAGAGATCGAGACGAGATGAATTATATAATAATTGTGTACAATAAATAAAATTTTCATAATTTTATTAATTGGTATATGTAAATTTTATCGTGTGATATTAACTGTTGGTATTTTTATTATTACCAAATAAATTTATATATGTATAATTAATAAAATATATATGATCGAAATATATGTATATTAGAATTTTCTACTTGCGGTTGATTTTTTGATACTTTATATAATGATGATGCGGTGATCCCGTTATATATTAATGATGACCTCTATCGATGAATCTTTTTCTTTTCAGATTTTTTATGTTTTTTACAGCTTAATAAATTAATATTACCACTTTTTAAATTTAAATTTTAATGTTTAATGTTATAAATGTTTATGTTCACTATATACACGATTTTAAATTTAATTAATTTACACTTTTGTTAGACTGTACTTGTTCTATTTTCACTAAACGATTCTTTTTTTATTTTTAATTTAAATCATAATTATTTGACTAATAATTATATTTTTGTTTGTTTTTAAATTAACACTTTTTTAATCCGGTTCGAATTTTGACCAATTTTTATGTCTATAAATTTACCTTTTTACCTTTACCAATAACCACGAATTTAAATTAAACAACTTTTTTTACACGTTATAATATTATATTTGTATTTATTTTACGAACTTGAAATTATGTGACTATCTTGTACCAATGTCCAAAAAACAAGAAGGCATCTAATATAAAAATGTTATATCGTTCTCAAAATTTAATTATTTAACCAGAGAAATTTTAAAGAGTATTAAGTTACAACAAAAAAAAACTAATGCAAGAGAACGTATTATAGAATTTTAATTTACAAAATAATTAAACAAAAAGAAAATAGAAATTGATTATAAAATTTGAAATAATTAAAGGTTCAGGTCTCATTTCCGAACATTATTCATAAAATTAAATGTATTTAAATTTACATATAATAAAAAAGTTTTAAGATAAATTATATGATAATATTATCAACAATAATAATTTTCATAATTTGTTGCGACATAAAAACATTGATTTTATATCTGCAATTGCATTATCCTTGGTTATTTTAGTATATATTAAACAATACTTTTGAAAATAAAATAAATAACAAAAACACTATGGAAACACCACACCTAAATGTTGAGGAATACAATAAATTGTTTACCATTATTTATCAACCTCCTACACTAGCAAACTTATCATTACGGGCCGCTTTTAATGCACATGTACATATATACATATGATGATTGGGTAGAGTGTCATACGGATAAGGTGCTATCAAAGATTATAGAACTATTAATAAGATATCCTACTTAAAAAAATTTCAATTTATTTTCTATACCTCTGGTCTAGTAACATTGGGATATATAGAAAATTTTTGGATGTTATTTGTTGTATGTTATTTATTGTTGTTTTCATTTTGCTTTGTGTGGTGATGGTGAGAGAAATCTATTTCTCTCTCGATTTTTTTGTACCACATGTGTGGTGTACACATTTCTTTTTGATATTTAAAAAAAAAATTATTTTGTATAATCAAAATTTTGAGAATTTAATATTTCAAAACAATAAATTTTACAAAATCTAAATATTTACGGATTTTTCGAATTTATTCCAAATAATTTTAGGATAATATACTTTTACACCTGCTCTTAGCTGCTAACCCAGAACCAACGACGTGGACGTGGCAGGTACTGGTTCCTTATCTGGTCTATTGCAGTTTTGGATAGAAATTATTTGTTATTGTTATCTATTGAATTATCTGGTCTATTGCAATTTTGGCTAGAAATTACTTGTTATTGTTACTTTTTGAATACTATGTGAAGTAAAAAGATGGAATTGTTTATAAAATGTATAGTTACTGTTTTAAAATAGTATATCTATGGCTTGATGAATCAATGGATTGAGTTTTAACCTTCCATGAGCAATTTTTCCTTAAGAGGACTAATATCATGAAATCTAGAATTAATAATCTGTGATTGATACAAGCAAGTTATATCAACCATATATATTTATATACACACCATATATATGCTGTATACAAATATATATTTATTATAAATTTTATCAACTTTCATTTTCATTTTCTCACACAATTTTAATATTTTTAAATTAGAATCTTATGACATAAAAATTCCCACAATAATTGCATTAACTAAATTTATTAATATCAAATAAAATTATTAAATAACTTTATCTACTTAAATATCATATTACTAAATTTAATTATAATTATTGTAAAACTAAAATATAAATTCTCATAATAATTGTTACTAAGCTAAGCATAAAACTAATATCAAGTAGAGTTCTAATTATATTTAAATCTAACTAAAAAGTTCAGTCTGTTCATTACCGTAAAACAATTAACATATAAAATAAATTGTAATTGTCAATATTATTAAAAAAGTAAATTTCATATTATATAAAATAATTATTGTATTATATCAAAATAAATAATTAATAAATAAAATATTAAATCAGTGATAATTTTAAACCATTGTTTTAAATTATATATATAAAATAACTTTCATCTAAAATAAAATATATTTTTATAAAAAAAATTATAAAACTTGTTATTTGTACATAACTGGCGCAGTCGGTATTCCTGTTGCAATGCAAAGCTGTCTATCGAAGACAACTTTTCTATTTTGATAGTTGAGCAACAAAAGAACTACAGTGAAAAATAACTAAATAAATTAAGAACAATAAAAGTAATAAATATAATTAACTAATATAGTTAAAAAAATAAATAAATAAAATAAATAAAAGTGGTGTAATATTGGTATATATCCATCACTAAAAATAAACAAATTGAAGATACAACCTAATACATCAGTACAACAATTTAATATTGCAAGCAGCCGAAATCAATGAATACGATAGTCGTTCTGTGAGTAATCAAATTTTTATAATAAGTTATAATATTAATGACAGACACCTCTGAATCCTCCCAGAGTTAGATATAGATTCTATTACAAAAAATTTAAATCAAATTTCTCTTTGTAAAAATACATTACAAATAAATACTAAAACAATGACAGATATTCCAAATTTTTTGAAAGTACATGCAGAAACAATACCAGATTTTGATGGTAATGTTAACGAATTAAATTTCTTTCTTGAAAGTATTGATAGTATCCTCGGGAATTTTTGGGATACTAAAAACGTAAATAATTATCAAAATGTCATAATTTATCGTACCATTATCAGTAAACTAAAAGGTGCAGCAAGAGAAGTAATTAATATCTGCTGTGCTAATAGTATTACTGATATAAAAACCGAGTTGATTCGAAATTTTAGTGATCAAAGGGATGAAAGTTGTTTATCTTTTGATCTAAATAATCTAAGACAAGATTATAATGAAACACCCTATGATTTTTATGATAGAGTTCGAAAATTGTTAAGTACAATTTCAAACTATCTAGGAATTCACGAAACGCAAATAGAATCTCGTAAATTTAAACAAAAAATCTACAACGATCAGGCACTAGTAGTATTTTTAGCGGGTTTGAGAAATCCGTATGGAATAATAGTTCGAACTAAAGAACCTAAAACTATGTTAGATGCTATAAATTTTATAAAAAAAGAGGATAATATTAAATATATTCAAAATTCGCATTCAAGTTCAACTTCAAATCAGAGTAAAAGAAATTTTGCAAAATACAAATTTTAATAACAGATCAATAATTTCGCCAAATGCTCAAAACCAAAATTTTTATAATTCCACTCAGACACAAAATTCGAATTTTAAAAACCAAAATTCACAAAATCATAATTATGTGCCACAAAGTTCCTATCAACTGAATTTCCAGCCAAAATACAAAACGCCCTCTTTAAGACAAAATTGGTCAACCCCATCCCAAAATTTCCCCACCCAAGAAAAAGTATTTAGTCAATCAAAACCTTTCGGAAATCCACAACAAAATTTTAATCAAAACAAACCAATTCCTATGAGTATTTCAACCAGGCAATCTACCGCTATCCAAAAGCCTTCAACATCAAAATTTCAACAAGCAGAAATTTATAATACTGAAATCCAAGATAATAATATCAAAAATGGTGAAAAAATTTCGGAAACTAATTCCGAAATGTACGAATATGAATATTTAGAACCATTAAATGAAAGTAATTTTCAGGATTTTCTCAACATCCAATCACAACAAACGGGAACATAATAGAGCTCAATAACTGTTTTGACAAACGACAACTTCCATACATTTCTATAAAAAACCCTCCTATGAAATTATTAATAGATACTGGTGCTACTAAGTCTTTCCTTGATCCAGAAATTATAAATAAATATTTCTACAAATTTAAAATCCTAGACCCGTTCATTGTTTCTACCTCTTTCGCGTCTTCAAAACACACAACTTCAGTTTCTATACCAATATTCAGTGAATTTAACGAAGACCGTATTGTAAAATTCTATTCTTACAAATTTCATAACGTTTTTGATGGTTTAATCGGTATTGATATTATTCGATCTTTAAGTGCTCAATTAAATTTTCAAAAATTAGAAATTACTACACCTTATACAAAAATTCCTATAAAAATTTTCAATATAAATTCCAAAGTACTAATGGAAAAAGTACTTCCGGGTAATACTATTTCTAAAATCAAAATTCCCGTTACGACAATATCTGGTGAAATATTAGTTCCTTTTCAAATAATTCAAAATTGCGTAATACCTGAAATCTTAACTAAATCTGTTGATGGTTGGGCAAATGTTGAAATACACAATAAATCAGCTGATGATATAAATTTTACCTTATTATATCCAGTTAAAACTGTTTCTGTTCCAAAAAATTTCGAATTATATCATTTTAAATGTGAAAAATACACAAAATGTAATATAGAACCAAATATTAAAAAATTGATCAGAACTGATCACTTAAATTCGGAAGAAAAATCCGAAGTAATTTCACTCTGTAAAGAATATTCCGATATATTTCATTATGACGAAAACCCGTTGTCATTTACAAATCAAGTAAAACATCAAATAATAACACATAATGAAATACCGGTTCATAAAAAAAGTTATCGCTATCCTTTCGTACATAAAACTGAAATTCATAATCAAATCCAAAACATGCTACAACAAAATATAATAAGACCAAGTAATTCACCATAGTCATCTCCAATTTGGGTTGTTCCAAAAAAAGCAGATGCTTCCGGAAAAAAGAAATGGCGTATAGTGGTTGACTATCGCCATGTTAATGAAAAAACAATTGATGATCGGTATCCCATACCCAATATTTCAGATGTTCTTGATAAACTTGGTAGATGTAACTATTTCACAACAATAGACTTAGCTAATGGTTTTCACCAAATACAAATGCATCCTGATAGTGTAGCAAAAACTGCATTTAATGTTGAAAATGGGCATTACGAATTCTTGCGAATGCCCTTTGGATTAAAAAATGTACCTGCTACCTTTCAGAGAGTTATGGATAATATTCTAAAAGGGTTACAAAATATAATATGTCTAGTCTATTTAGACGACATTATTATTTTTTCCACTTCATTACAGGAACATATGGTCAATCTAAGAAAAGTATTCCAACGACTTCGTGAAGCAAACTTTAAAATACAGTTAGACAAATCCGAATTTTTAAGAAAAGAAACTCCTTATTTGGGACACATAATAACTCCAGAGGGGATTAAACCTAATCCCGACAAAATTAAATCCATTCAAAATTTTCCAATGCCAAAAACTACAAAAGAAATTAAAAGATTCTTAGGCCTTCTAGGATATTACAGAAAATTTATTCCAGATTTTTCCAAAATAACCAAACCTATGACTATATGTTTAAAAAAAGGTGCCAAAATTAATTTTAACCCTGAATACATTCAAAGTTTTGAAAATTGTAAAGAACTCCTAATAAATGAACCAATTTTGCAATATCCTGATTTTTCGCGACCGTTTAATCTTACAACTGACGCTAGCCAATTTGCTATAGGTGCCGTTCTTTCTCAAGGAACAATTGGTCAAGATAAACCAGTAGCGTATGCCTCTAGAACATTAAATGAAGCCGAGCAAAATTACAGTACTTCTTAGTATAGTGTGGGCTACTAAATATTTTCGACCATACTTGTATGGTAAAAAGTTTAATATATATACAGATCATAAACCCCTTCATTGGTTATTTTCAATTAAAGACCCAAATGCTACATTAACCAGATGGCGTCTAAAACTCCTATTCTGCGATAAAAGCAGTTTTTGTTAACTATGGTTTCTTAAGCTTTTGCTTAAAAAATTGTAACATGTAATAATAACATATCAATTTAATATAATCTATAACTTACAGAAATATAAGCTTATTGAATTTCTTATCAAAATGCCACTGTTTGTATTTGTATTTATATGTATTTCTGTATGGTCTTGATTTACATTTCTTATTCTTTCATGTTCCATAAGTTCTTGTATCCAATTTAAATTAATTTCATCTTTTTTGGAATTTAAATAATTATGCAATACACAACAAGTTATAAGAATAATATTTACATTTTCAATAGTATTGTCTATTCCTTTACCCACTCTTCGAAAGCGAGCTTTTAAATGCCCAAATGCATTTTCTACCACCCGTCTGCATTTTGAAAGATTATAATTAAACAATTTTTCAGACATCGGTGCCTCAACTTTAAATGGGTATGGTTTCATAAAATATTTTTTTAATTTAAATGCTGAATCTCCAATCAACATTGGAGGTATTACCACTGACTCTATATTTTTTGAATTTTGTTCCAAAATGTTGTTATTTATGAGCCATAATTTAAGAGATGACTGTTCATAAATAGCGGAATCATTACATCTTCCTGGACAACCAACATTAATATACATGAAATCATATTTATAATCTACAACAGCAAGTAAAATCATGGAATACCATCCCTTATAATTATAGTAATCAGTTGCATCCTCCTTATGTGGTCTAATTTCAATATGTGATCCATCTATAATAAAAATAAACAGTTAAATAAATACTTAAACTTAACATTTACATCTTGATTTACCAATAGCACCTATACATTGCAGAAATCCGATTTGGTCAAATCCTTTAATGGTTTCTTTAAGAATTTCATCGTTTAAAGGATATCCTTTAATATAGTTACTTTTTAACTTCCTCCACATTTCAGCACAAAATTCCAGGACTATTGTACAAACTGTAGATTTACCAATTCCAAATAAATTAGCTATGGTCCTATACTCTGCAGAAGACCCTAAAGCATATAGAGCTATGCCAATTCTTTTTTTAATGATATTGTTCCCCGATAATTTGTTTCCTTTTTTTCTAAACCAGGAAGTAAATTGCATAATTGATTAAACGAATCAGGATTCATTCTTATATTTTCTTTAAAAAACGAATCTCGTCTACAATAATTTTTATTTAAAACGTTACATCTTTTTAAATGTTTTAATATTTTATTTTTTAAAATATTACCTTTGTCCATATATTTCTATGCGAGTTTTTCATCTTTTCCAAACAAATAAAATTCATTTGAGTATAAAAATACAAAATCATGGATTTATTTAAAAACATTTTTTTTTAATAATTTATTTTCTAGTCTTTTTTTATTTATTGTATTATCTATATATAATAGTTTATTTAATAAATTATTTTGATTACTTAAATATAAATATAATCTTTTATTACACTCCATTATTTTTTCACTTAAAAATTGAAAAAAACTGTTTTGTGATAGCCTTAATTACGTTTTTCTGTGTGAACACTAGATTCTTAAACGTAATTAATTCATGTTAAACATTTCTGTCTGAACAAGGTATAAAATAACGTAAAATATATTTGTGTAAGTATATTATCTATGACCAGGTACCCAACACAGTTTTACCGTACTAATCCTGCAGAGTGTCTGAAGCACATCTCTACATTTCCTAACCAAGCTTGATTTTACTACCGTGGAATCAAGCGCCCTGATAGCGGCCCGACTGTCGACATAGATTGTGATATCACCTTCATCGTTGCCAGTGAGGCCGCATGTTCTATGGCTAACACCTCCGCCTGAAACACACTGCTGTGGTTCGGAAACCTCACTGATTCTTCTATATTTAGTTTTACTGAGAATACACCTGCAGCAGTTCCACTGGCTGTCTTTGATCCATCCGTAAATATAGCAATCCCCCTATCCGGTATCACCAAATCTCTATCCCATTCATCCCTTGTCGGGATTTGAATGCTGTATTTTTTCTCAAAGAGCATCTGTGGTACTAGATAGTCTGTCTGCACTCCTCTAATATCCAATCGATATACTCCCAGTATATTACTATGTGTATATGGCTTAAATTTTAGAGCATTAGACTCACGAAGTCTCAGCGCCGCCTTTGCTGCGTTGTTTTTAACCACCTCGCTCACTTGATGTAAATCAAGAATTATCTCCATGCCTTTAGTTGGTGTGGTACGAAGAGCTCCCGTGACACTTATGCAAGCCAATTTTTGTACGCTTTCTAACTTTTTCATCATTGTTTTCTTCTCCACCAAGGTGGTCTCTTATCGTTCTTTGTCCGACTGATAGGGCAGCTCATGTCAAAGGCATCTGCCATCAGAGTGCCAATGTCATCAACCACCCTATCAAACACTTTACTCTCCGTTAGACGTTCATTGGCTGGCGCCCTCAAGGAACCATTTAAATCCTTCCTGTATTTACACCATTCGGCTTTACGAGGATTTCTAAAGCTGACCCTTTCTTCCCGCTTACAGTTAATCTGAAACCTAATCCAACAGTGATCGGATAGCGAAGCCTCATCCGACACCCTCCAATGTCTTACCGTTAGTGAACTAGAATTAGTGGCTAATGTTAGGTCTAGGACCTCCCATCTATTTCTAGTTATAAAAGTAGGGGCTGTTTCCCTGTTACATACACTAAGGTTAGTACTAGTAATATAATCTAAAAGAGACTCACCTCTACTATTGATATTCGTTCTTCCCCAATGCGTATGATGTGCATTGGCATCACAGCCGATCAGCATATCGTATTTCCATTTCTCTATAGCTTTCCTCAGAACTTCTGATTATATGGCATTTAAGATGAGACCAGGAGTAGCGACTTATCCATCTTACTCCTGCCCCATTCTACCGCTGTGTTATCTTCATCACTGAAATCATTTAAAAGAAACATTTTAAGTTTTTTATTGACTAAAATGCATGATCTTTGTCAACTTAAGCGTCCTTTATAATACAGGTTAAAATCCTTACCTTTTAAACCTTGTATCCTTCCTCTACTATCGATCCACGGTTCCTGTATGAGCGCAACGTCGATGATGTGTTGGCTCATATAGCCGATCAGGTTGCCTGTGACAGCCCTGCTGTAGTGGAGGTTTACCTGGATCATCTCCATCATCAGGTCCACCACCACCTACCATCCTCACATACACATGAGCCAAGCTAAACCTGACCATGTACCTGCTCTTCTCTAAAGCTGGAAGGGAGTCCCTGTTGATACTAACTAGGAAGTGCTGGCCGCGTTCCGTTCGAGTATCAACCTTCAACACTTTCCAGTCTTCTGCCTTAAGTTCCTTGTTTTGTCCAACAAGGAGACTCAACAACCTTTCTGGCGTCTGGAACGGCTTGGGTACCCAGATCAACGCCTTTGGCCTCATGAACTTGACGGTATTGGTTCTAGGGATGGCTCTCAGCCTTGATCCCTCCCATATATTAGTAATTAGTAATCGAGTATCTAATACTCATCAATTTCAGATCCAAGCTCCATCTTCTCGTAGCAAAGAAAATGGGGCCCGAAAAAGTGACTGATAATTTGTTTGGATCAGCGAAAACAAGCATAAGGAGAGTAATGTTAGTATGTTATGTTAAAGAGAAACATATATATAGAAAGAAATTATCTTTTTATCCTTAAGCTTGATTTCTTGCACTTTCTCACATGCTGAGAAATAAATTTCTATCCGCAATGGATTAAGCTCTGATGTTTCCACCACCGAAAACAAAACAGATATTAATAGATTAGACACTTACTGCTTAATACAAACAGTTAAATAAATTAAATAAATAAAATAAAAATAAATATATAAAAATTAAAGCAACAAAACATTAAAATTTAAATTAACAAGCTACCACTTACATAGGGCTTCACAATTCTGAAAAAAAGCTACTACTTCCCTATGTCGTCACCTGCTAATTCAAATCATTAAAAAATTAAAAAAGTAAATTTGATAGAACTAAAGTAGTTCTAAAACTATAAGTAAAAAATAAATAAAAATAATTCGCTAAGGAAGAACTGAAATCACGTACCAGCGTCAAAAACCAACCAAATTAACAAGTTACCACTAGCTTTAGGTTTCGCAATTCTGTAAAGAACGCTACTACTTCCCTCCACTGTCACCTGCCAATTTGAGGCTTAAAATTTTAAAATAAAAATATAAAATAAAAAATAAAAAAAGCGTGCTAGATTGCAATTAGCAGTTTGTAATAATCAAAAATCATGCAAAAACCATTCGTCAAAATAAATATTAAATATGTGTATTAAAACAAACAAATTAAAAGGGTTACCACTAGCTTCAGGCTTCACCGATCTAGGAAGAACGCTACTACTTCCCTCCACTGTCACCCATTAATTTGAGGATTTAAAAAATTATAAATTAAATATAATAACAAATCATGCGAATTGCAAATAGCAGTTTGTTATAAAAAATCGAAATTAATGAAATCGAAAATCGTCAAATACTATATATTTATTTTATATTTTAAACATAAAAAATAACATATACATACTTATAATTAAGTAAAACATATAATATAAATATACATATAACACAAATATACATATACATATAAGACAAATACATAAAAAACACTAATTGGCTTAAGATCCTTTTAAGGTGAAGTTTGCTGTAATTAAAGTCAAATTTCCCGGCACAATTATTAACTTCGCGTAACATTCTCGAAATGGGTTCATTTTTCCCATAGTGTGTGCTATGAAATTGTATTTTAAAAAGCGACACAGATCTAAGCGAGCGAAAATTAATATTAAGATTCATCCGTTCTAAGAGAAATGGAGAATCAATAGCACCAGCAATTACTTGGTGCACAAACACGATAGCAGCTATTTGACGACGCCTTTGATTCGTTTGCAAATCTATAAGTTTGAGACGATCTACATAAGGAGGTAAGTTGAAAGTGTCCACCCAAGGAAGCCCACGGAGAGCAAACCTTACAAATCTACGTTGGACCGCCTCAACTCTTTGTATATGTACCAGTTGATATGGTGACCAAACTTGACTAGCGTATTCCAGTATCGGCCTAACATAACTCATATATAAAGCCCTAGTAACGTAAGGGTCAGAAAACTCCTTAGACCACCGTTTAACAAAGCCAAGCATAGAGTTAGCCCTACTAACTATATTATCGAAAAGGGAGTGGAAGTTTAAGTCACTGTCACAGAGAATTCCTAAGTCACGAATAGCCGTGACTCTTGGAACAAGCGCACCATTAAGATAATAATCACGAGGTGGATGGCGAATGCGTTTACGGGAAAACGTAATAGCTTGGCATTTGTTAGCATTGAGCTACAGATGGTTCTTTTGACACCAATTTGAAAATTTATTTAAATCCTCCTGAAGGACAATACTATCAGAGGGAGATGAAATTATTTTAGAAATTTTCATATCATCCGCATAAATATTGGATTCTGACTTTTTTATAATTAAAGTAACATCGTTTATGGATAAAATAAAAATTAGTGGACTAAGGTGGCTGCCCTGAGGCACTCCAGACTTAGCCGTAAATGAGATTGAAGTAGCTGACCTAAAAAGTACCCTATATTGACGATTTATTAAATACGATTTTAACCAAAGCAAAAAAAAGGTGGAAACCCAAGTGCTTGAAATTTCTTTAGATAATAATGGTTCTAATGGAATCTAATATTAAATGCCATAAGATTCATTAATGGAATCTAATGAGGATGGACAAATAGTGTTATTGTTAGTAAATGCACTATTATTATTTGAATTTGTAATACTAATAGTATCTAGTGCAATATTTGAATTAGTAGTTTTCGTTATATTAATATTCTTATTTTTTTTAGCTCTAGATTTTCTAGTTTTTTTCCAGCTTTTTTTATTTTACCGCTAGGTATATTAACCATACCATTGACTACACTATTATTATTATTATTAGCATCAATTGCACTTAAAGTACCTGATGTTGACTGCTGAGCGGTAGCAATGTTATTAACACTCTGTTCTGAGGTTAATAACTCGTCCATTAAGTTGTTAATAACAGAGTTTTTAGGAATAACATTACTCGATGTATCAGATAGAATTTGAACAACCAATTGCTCAGTAGTTGATGATTGATCAGGTTGGTGATAAATAATTGACTTGGCCAAAAGTTCGCTAACAATTTTGTTTGATGATGTCAATTCAGTTTCGACGCGTTCGAAATTAATTATAATTTCATCAAAATGTGTATCTTGCGCTGAATTGGCATTATTGAAATCAGTAGAAAGTTTACTGATTGATTTCAATATCGACTCAATGTTAGTATCAATACTTTTTCAAAATTATTGAGTTTGACAGTATTAATATAATTAATACTGCCAGCGAATAATTTTGAGAGTCTGTAAAAATTTCACGTTGGATCAAGTCTAATTTATCTTTAAAATTATCAATAAATGATAAATCAATGTTTTCAAGTTTTGAAAACAATTTGAGAATCTTCGGAAAATTCTTTTCATTACCGAATAAAACACGGTTCATAATCTGAGTATTTGAGTTAATATTATTACTAATATTTTCCACCTCACCACTCAAATCAGTAACGTGCTTCTGAAGCAAATCAAATTTTCGTTGGAAGTTATATGAAATTCACAATTATTTTCAACAATGCTCTTGATAGAGGATAAATTAGCAGAAAAATCTTCCATTATTATATTATTTTTTTGTATAAGTCAACAAAAATTGGTGAAATTCGGAAATTTGACTTTGACCCAAAAAAGAATTAAAAAGACAACAACAATAAAATTATAAATAATACTCACAATTTTTAAACAAATACGACCATATGATATTAGTAACAGACCAAAAACTACAACAAAAAAAGAACACAATAAATTAAATTCTCTTGAGAAATATATATCGAGTTAAAACAAAACTGTAACACTACGTCACTAGAAACAATAAGTTTTTTTTTTGATTTTTTGATTTTTGTTATTTTTCAAGAAAAAATATAATATTAAATATTTCTTTTAAATTGATTAAAAGCAGGCAGAAATAAAAAAAAATATATAAATATAAATAAATATGCACAAAATAAAACAAAATATTTAGATTAAATTAAAATAAATTAATCACATGCAAATTAAATAAATTTAATTAGTAAAAATCACAAAAACACAACCGACCCGATAAAGATCAACAAGAGAACATGAACCATTTAGCTTGCACAGGGTAGTGGTTAGGAAGTCTCTCAACACCTTGTTTGCACAAGCCACTATCTTGTACCCCTTCTCCCAACCTGCACCATCGAACTGGATCTCATCCGCTGAGCCGGATGCGAAGTATTCAATTAGTGCGTCCTGGATCTTTTCTTCTGAATTTAGCCATTGGTCCGTATCGAACTTTCCTTCTGGGGAGCCCTCGTCCACAATAGCTACCTGCAGCTTATCACTTATCATCATCAGATCTTCCTCTCTTTTTCACGAACTGTTCCTTGGCTATCACGGCTTTTCCTGCGGTAGGCTTCGGTACAGTACGTGTTTTGTTATCACGAACATCTCTTTCCCTAGTGTGTTTAGCAGACGCACCGGATCAAGATGCATTGACAGCTCGTCTATCACCAGCCCCCTAGTCTTATCAGACGCGCCGGAGGTTGATGTCGACGATTTGGCCTTCTTAGTGTCAGCGTCCCTAGTCTGCTTATCAGAGGCATTGGAAGGCGAACGTTTCACCAGTTCGCTCAGCTCAACTGACTCAACTATGTGCTTGGCTTCAACAAGTTTTTCCTTGTCCCAGGCACTTAGTTCCTTCGGATCTTTCAGCGACAATTTTTGCAATCGTCTTTTAACGCTTCGGATCCTGTTGAGCGCATCTCTTCTTATATTCCTGGATTGAACCCCTGTGTGCGGGTTAATCTTACGGAAAGTTGTATCAGCTGGTATGGTGCTGGATCCTGTCTTACCAACTTCCTTCTCTTTCGAGTGTCCTAGATTAATGATGGTCTTGTTACCATCACCTTCCATGTCGCAACTAGAATCCGTTAGACTTCCTAACTCTAGGTTGCTCAAACCGAGAGTGACAATGCTCGCAATATTTCATCATTTAATTCAAAATCAGTAGCATTGCTGCGTGCATCAAGGCATGATTCCACCTTCATACACGTTCCTACTGGCGACTTAGATCCTTCCAGATCCAAGCCTTCGCCGCCTGCCGTAGGTACAGGCGACACTTGTGTTGATATCCCAACACGAGAATTATCCTTTTTCGTTTCCATTTTTCCATATTGTTGTGGATTCTCTTGGTTTTCACACCTCACTCGTGGTCTTATCGGCATGGTTGGACCTGCCAGATACTGTACAGAGCTACGGTATCCGCCGACATCGCCCACTTCGCTCATCGATCCTACTTAAGCCCCACCACCGCGTCAAGGTGGAATCCCCGGGGGTAGACCAATGTAAATAAATGATTTCTTTATTATTTGAAGATTAATTTAATAAAATAAAATAACAATCTGTTGTGGTTTTATATCAAATTAATAATGACAGCTTTTTTATATTTCAGTGTTGCTGATGCTTAAAAACTACAAAATGTTAACTTAATGAGCTAGATTATAATAACAATACTAATCATTGAGCTAGATTATAATAATACATGATACTTCATGTTATTATTATTATTTTTTTTAAATTATTTATAACATATTTTTTTTTATATATAATTAATTATAAATTATGTTTTACTGGAGGTTTAATTCTTCTTCCAGATCTAGTGAATGTTGTCTTATTGAATGTTGATTTATTTTTATAGTTATTATGATTTGCAGGTTGTATAACCGTTGGTAATGTTGGTATTGTTGTTGATTGTTTTTCAACTATGTTGTTTGAAATACCTTGATCGTTTTTCATCGGTTCGCACTCGATTTCTGGCATGATATCTAAAGGTTTCTTAATGGATGCTTTTGTTGGTTTAATCGAAGATGAATTGCGCGATAACTATTGCCATCTAAAGTCTGTTATTATATATGATTTTTCATGGAATTTACCTTGTACAACAGCTGGTTCCCACTGTTTTTTGTTGTTAATACTAGTTACGACTTTAGTACCTACATCGAATGGTTTTAATTGGATTGCACCTTTATCTGCATATACTTTCTGTTTATTTAAAATTTCTTGAAGTTTTACTGGTACGTCTTTGATTAGTGGCTGATTTGGTAACAATGCTTTAGTACTGTAATGTATACACATTACCGCAATTTAATTTATACTGAACTTCTTTTATTTTAATATCATACGATCATACGATGATATAAAACAATGTAAAAACAATATATATGAAAACTGTCATATTTTTAGTGTTAAGAAATTTAATTGTAATAATTAGTTTATAAGTATTAATAATTGAATTATATAAAATTACTAGTTATTTTTTAATTGTATAAGTAAGTAAGGAACCATATATAAGGGGTCGAAAAATTTGAAATAAATTAGAATCAAACTTGCATTCTCATATTTCATTTCGGCTTGTTTAAGCCTTTCAAATATAAGCATTTGTTGGCTTCCAAAGCTTTTAAAATATTGGAATTTCAGGAAAGGCTTCCGCGCCAGATAACACGGATTTAAAGCTAGTATAGCCAAGACCAAAGAGCAAACTTAACAATAAAGGTAACGTATGCAATTAACTTTGCCATAATCAAAATATATTTAATATTTTTATATATATCCAACTTTTTATATTACATGGCGGTCCTGCCCGTGATCCAATATACAGATGGACACGAAGAAAATTTCTTTGGAAGAATACAGAAGGCGGCAAAAATCAAAAACTACAGAAAACAACAACAACGCACAGCAGCGACAAAAACGCAAACGAGGTGGTAAGCTGGTACACTACAGAAAACAGCTGGCGCAATTGTATAACATATTAGAAAAATCAACAGAGAAGAAACAACGAAGCACAATAATAACTGAGATACAGCGATTAAAACAAGATAGACATTTACACAAAACATCGAACAAAATAAATAAATTGTTCAACAAAAATTTTAAATTGATAGAAAAAACTATTGAAAATAAAAATAAATAAAAATAAATTTCAAAATAAATTAAAAATAAAAGATGAATTTGTAAAAATTAAATAATTAAAATTGAAAAATTAAAACTGAAAATTAAATTAACATATATATTGTATTTGTAAAAATTAAAAAATTGAATTAAAAAATTATTATTAAAAATGAAAATCGAAAAATTAATTTAAAAAATAAAAATTAAATTTGTAACAGACAAAACACAAAATTAATTTTAAGTAGGTTTAAATTTATTTTGTAATGAACTAAAAAAAAAAAAAAAAAAATAATAATATTGTATTATAAATTTTGCACACAAGAAGTATAAATTTTACACTCACATATACATATACAGAATATTTCACTTTATCCAATTAGTAATTATTATTATGAAATTTGTTTTGTAAACAAAAAAAAAAAAAAATTTTTTTTTGACATTTTGCGATCTTGTTTTTAAAAATATCACCCCAATAACTATTTTTAAAATATTTTCGAAAAACCAATTTTTCGAATATATTGTTTTTTTTTTTATCTTCGAAAAATATTTTAGATTTTTTATAGACAGAAATATTTAGTTAAATGATAATCATGATTTGAGATTTTAATGGCAGATGAACATTTCAAAGTATATATAAGAGATTTAGAAGAGCTGAAAGCAAATCTAAAAACTGAATATACAGATGAAGAAATTAAGGTAGAATTAGAAAAAATAAATAATTATAAAGCACAATACATTCAAGAATTAAGAGATTCAGACATTAAAAGCGGTAAACGTAATTTACAAGAAGAATATCTTGTAATATATAGACAAATAAAATCACATTTAACATATATTTTAGAACAAAAAATGGAGTTTAATATAGCAAATTCAAATAAAATTATCCCAATTTTTGATGGTTCACATGAACAAATTCAAGAATTTTTAAATATTGTTGCGTATATATATGAAGTAACTAAAGATGCTGAACGCGAAAAACTCATTAAATTTATTTATACTATCAAAATTTCACAAAAAGTTAAAAATAAATTAATTAATGAGAAAAATCCCAAAACATATGATGATTTAAAAATTATTTTAAATAAAAAATTTACTAATACTAGAACATATACAAAGATACATAATGAAATTTGTGAACTTTGTAATAATAAAAGAATTTCTACTTCAAAATTTATAGAAAAATTAGAAATATTAATTAATTAATTAAATATGACCCAATCTGTGGGAGAAGATGAAGCAGCTACAAAAATCATTACAAAACTTAATGATCAATTTGCACTGCAATGTTTAAAATCAAATCTTAAAGAACCGATTCATTCAGTTGTTTTAGCGGCTCAACCCAAAACTTTTAGTGAAGCCACAAAATTAGCTTTAGAAACAGATACAAATAATAAAACTAATACAAATATATATCAAATTAATAGAAGATATTCAAATAACTATTCGTACAGAAATCAAAATTATAATAATAATTATAGAAATGGTAATTTTAGAAATAATTAGAGTAACTATAACAATAATAGTACCAGAAATACGTCAGGTAGAAGATATTTTAATAACCAACAAACTCGTCAATACGATAGTAATAATCCTCAAGATAACAACTACAGAAATAACAACACAAGATTCCCAAATAATAATTTTAGAAATAATGGTTTTAGAAATAATTATGGTAATAATAATAACAATTCTAATAATAATTACAACAGAAATAAAAATATAAATTCAATGGTATCGGGAAACGCGGATACCCCCGACACAGATCACCAGTTGATCGGGGAGATAAATGCCCTAAATATCGCATAAATAATTTTGAAAATGTTTCCACTTCATTTAATATTACACTAATTCTAAAAAATGGTAGTCATCCAATAAAATTTTTGATTGATACAGGAGCAGATATTTCGATAATAAAACAACAATATATTAATGAAAATGATATAAATGATGAACAAATTTGCACTATTACTGGCATCAGTAATCAAGTACAAAAATCATTGGGTACTATAAATACAGATTTCCAATTTCAAGATAATAAATTTCCAATTAAATTGCATATCGTTCAAAATAATTTTCCTATAAAAACCGATGGAATATTAGGTCGCAATTTTTTACAATATTTTTTAGCAAAAATTAATTTTGAAACTTTAGAATTATTAATAACGTATTATAATGAAGAATTTTCAATACCAATAAATTCAACAAACATAAATAAACTAACCATACCTGCTCGGTCTGAATTCATTTGTCAAATAAATATAGAAAGAAATGAAGACAGTGTAATATTAAACCAATAAATTTCTTCAGGCATATTCATAGCAAATTCTATTATACCAAAAGAAGGTATAGCACATATCAAAATATTAAATACATGCGATACTGATATTACAATTGATAATATCAAACCAGAAATGGTCCCATTACAAAATTATAATATTTTAAAAATAAATGATAATTATGAAAATAGAGTTGAAACATTAAAGAAAATTTTAAGAATAAACCAAAATGATCCAAAAACATATCAATCAATGATACAGATTTGTAAAAAATACGCTGATATTTTTTATCTACCGAATGACAAATTAAGTACAAACAATTTTTATACACAAACCATAAATTTAGAAGATAAAAACCCAGTATATATAAAAAATTATAGATTACCTCAATCTCAACTAACAGAGATAAATAATCAAGTCGAAAAACTTTTAAAAGAAGATATAATTGAACATTCAATTAGCCCTTATAATTCTCCATTATTATTAGTCCCAAAGAAATCAGAAAATGATAACAAGAAATGGCGATTAGTAGTGGACTTTAGACAATTAAATAAGAAAATTCAAAATGATAAATTTCCTTTAACTCGACTGGAAGACGTTCTAGAATCTAGACAGTTTAGGAGGAAATGCAAAATATTTCTCAACACTAGATCTAATCAGTTCATTCCATCAAATACCATTAGATAATAAATCAAGACCATACACAGCTTTTTCATCCAATAATGGACATTTTCAATTTAAAAGATTACCTTTCGGATTAAAAATTTCGTCAAATAGTTTCCAAAGAATGCTCACCATTGCTTTATCTGGTCTTAATTCAGAAGCATTTATTTACGTGAATGATATAATAATTTTTGGTAATTCAATAACTCACCACAACCAAAATTTAATAAAAGTTTTTGAACAATTACGAAAATTCAATTTAAAATTAAATCCAGAAAAATGCACGTTTTTACAAAAAGAAGTAATTTACTTAGGCCATTTAATCACAGATAAAGGGATCAAAACTAATCCAAAGAAATTTTCTGTCATTAAAAATTACCCGATTCCCAAAAATTGTGATGACATTAAAAGATTTGTAGCATTTTGTAACTACTATCGTAGGTTTATACCAAATTTCGCAGAAATTGCAAAACCTTTAAACGATTTAACCAAAAAGAAAACTATATTTAACTGGGATGATTCATGTACAGAATCATTTGAAAATTTAAAAAATAAATTAATAAATCCACCAATATTAAAATATCCGGATTATTCAAAACCATTTATTATTACAACAGACGCTTCACAATCAGCTTTCGGTGCGGTACTTTCGCAAGGGGAAATAGGTAATGACCTACCCATTTCGTATGCAAGCAAAACATTAAATCCTGCTGAACTTAAAAAACCAATTATTGAAAAGGAATTACTAGCAATACATTGGGCAATAACATTTTTTCGCCCATATATTTATGGCACGCAATTTATAGTGGTAACAGACCACAGACCATTAGTCGGTTTATTCGCACATAAGTACTCATCGTCAAAAATGACACGAATTCGGTTAGATTTAAGTGATTATGATTTTAAAATTATATATAAGCAAGATAAAATGAATACCAATGCTGACGCTTTATCAAGAATACTGATTGATTCAGATACATTAAAAGATATGATACCAAAAGAGCATACACAAAATAAAATAGTTAACGTATTAACTAGAAGTAAAACTAAGAAACAAAATGATAATATTTTAGGAATAACAAACCAGAAGATTGATCACCTTCACATATGGCAAGGTATTTCTATCGCAGATATCAAAAATGTTAAAAAACTTAGATTTATAGAAACTGATATAAAAGAAATAAAAATAAATATAAATAAAAATATAGAACGACAATTTAATAAAAAACAAATCGATTTAACACAAATATTTAATAAATTAAAAAATACTTTATGCAAAAGTAACATTTATCATATTGCTCTAGACAACAAAGATATTATATTTGATTACATTAAAATCAATGAATTTAAAGAAATGTTCAATAAAGTACAAAATGACGATAAGTCTACAATAAAATTAAAAATTATACTATTCACAGCACCCATTAAAATTATAGATACAAATGAAATTAATAAAATATTAAAAGAAAATCATGATGAACCAACAAGTGGACACATAGGTATTAGAAAAATGATAATAAAAATTAAACAAAAATATATATGGAAGAATATGCATAGAACGATAAAAAATTAAGTACAGAATTGCGAAATATGTGCAAAATCAAAACAAACAATAAATATTAAAGAACCATTAGTAATAACAGACACGACAAATAAACCATTCGAAACAGTACAAATTGATACAGTAGGTCCTTTAAAAATATATAACAATTTTAGGTATATTTTAACAATTCAATGTGAATTGACCAAATATGTCGAGGCTTACCCAATTGAAAGTAAAGATGCTATTACAATAGCAAAAATAATAACAGAAAAAATTATACTTAGATATGGAAACATCAAAAATTTTAAAACTAATTTAGGAAACGAATTTATTAATGAACTTTTTACACATATATGTAAAACATTCAAAATAAATCATCAGAAATCAACTCCGTACCACCACGAAACATTAGGCTCTTTAGAACGTAATCACAGAGTATTAAATGAATTTTTCTTAACGTGTACACACAGTACAAATTGGGTTGAATTAATACCATTTTATTTATTTTGTTATAATACAACACCTCATTCGTCTACTCAATATACACGTTTTGAACTAATTTTTGGTACCTCACCTAAACTTCATACAAAAATATCACAAATAGCAAAACACGAATTAAAGTTTTCAAATTATGATGATTATTTAAATGAATTAAAAATTAAATTACGGTTTTCATTAAAAAACGCGAGAGAAATTTTAATAAAAGAAAAAGAAAATATAGAAAAACAATATGATCAAAATATCAATCCATCAAATCTTAAAATAGGTGATAAGGTAATGTTGAAAATCAAAAATCGTAAAAAGCTAGATTATCCTTTTAATGGTCCATATAAGATCATCGAAAGAAAAGGAGTAAATTCAATTATAAATATTAAAAATAAACTTAAAACAGTTCATAATAATAACCTAAAGAAAATATATAAAAAAAAAAAAAAAAAATCCTTTAAAGGGTAAGGATGTAATGTATACACATTACCGCGATTTAATTTATACTAAACTTCTTTTATTTTAATATCATACGATCATACGATGATATAAAACAATGTAAAAACAATATATATGAAAACTGTTATATTTTTAGTGTTAAGAAATTTAATTGTAATAATTAGTTTATAAGTATTAATAAGTATTAGTTTATAAAGTATTAATAATTGAATTATATAAAATTACTAGTTATTTTTTAATTGTATTAGTAAGTAAGGAACCATATATAAAGGGTCGAAAAAATTGAAATAAATTAGAATCAAACTTGCATTCATTTCGGCTTGCTTAAGCTTTTCAAATATAAGCATTTGTTGGCTTCCAAAGCCTTTAATATATTGGAATTTCAGGAAAGGCTTCCGCGCCAGATAACACGGATTTAAGGCTAGTATAGCCAAGACCAAAGAGCAAACCTTTGCTTTTTAACAAAAAAGGTAACGTAGGCAATTAACTTTGCCATAATCATAGGCCATAAAGGAATATATAAATATATTTAATATTTTTATATATATCCAACTTTTTATATTACAGTACTACATGGTATAGCTGAACGGATATTTCTTGAATATAATCATTGTGCTGGTGAGCCTATGTTACTTCTTGTTGTATTCATAAAGTTTAAAATACCTAGTTGATAATCTAAGTTGTCGTAGTTGAATTTTTTTTAAATATTTTTCGACGTTTGTACTGCCTTTTCTGCTAACCCATTACCCGTTGGGTGATATGGTGAGCTAGTTTGGTGTTTAAATTTCCAAGTTTTCGCAAAAGTTTTGAATTCAGCTGATGAATATTGTCGACCATTATCTGTTTCCAGAATCCTTGGTATACCATAACTTGAAAAAATGTCTTTCATAAAATTTATTACGTTTTTTTCTGTGGTGTCAGTAAGGTTTTTAAATTTAATAAATCCAGAATAGCTGTCGGTTAGGACTATATAGTCATTTCCTTTATAATAAGTTGGTAATTCTTTTTGACTTAAACTTTCTTTATTGTTGGTTCTTTGGTTTACTTGACACGATGGACAGTTCTGTATAAATTCGAATATATCTTTATTCATATTCGACCAAAATACATTTTCTTTTGCTCGTTTAGCACAATTTTCGTAACCGAAGTGACCACTGTGTATGTATTTTAGTGTTTCTAACCTTAAGTCGATTGGTATTAAAACTTTTTCTGATTTGAAAATCATTCCATCATAGACAGATAGTTCATCTCTGAAGTTCCAATATGTTTGAACATTTTTTGGTAAGTTTTTCATATCAGTTGGCCAACCATTTAAAATTAATATTTTTAATTTTTTACAGGTTTCATCATTTTTTGTTGAATTTATTAATTTATATTTTTGTTCATCGGTTATTGATAAAATTACCTGTACTTGGAGATCTTCATCTTCTTCACTATTGTTTTTTACTATGTTTTCGCAGTCTCTACTTAATCGATCAGCTAAATACACTTTTGTTCCAGCTTTATAAATAACTGTAGGATTGTATGTTAATAAACTCAGACGCATTCTTTGAAGTCTGGCAGGAGGTGAGTGAAATAGTTTTTTGAAGATAGACTCCAGAGGTTTATTATCAGGTTCAACTATTAACTTTTTGACCCAAACATATTGGTGAAATTTTTCACAGCCAAATTTAATTGCAAGAGCTTCTTTTTCTAACTGTAAATATTTTTTCTGGCAATCGGTTAATGCTTTCGATGCGGAAGCAACTGGGTTGATTGTCTTGTAATAAAACCGCTCCTAGTGCTGTTGAGCTAGCGTCAACTTCTAATTTTACGTCTTTATTTACATCATATAATATTAATACAGGTGGTTTTGATATAATCGCTTTTAAATTTTCAAAACTTTTTATTTGGTCTACCAACGAATTAGAATATATGGAGGGAGCATAAATGTTCCATCTCTTTTTAACTCATAGTAAATTCCATATATCAAAAAAAAATGTTTATGAAAAAAAATTACTGCCGTGAAAAAATTACTGCCTTTTCTTCTGCTAACCAACCTGTCAAAATCAAATCGTCTACCGAATTCTTAAAAACCTCATATGCCATTTTCATATTTATTGACTATTGAATTAGGTACTTGAATATATGGATAGGAGCATAATTAAATCTGATAAAAAGTTTTTACTAATCGTAAAAATTAAAATTAAATTACTGTGTGCACTCTTTTTTTGATAATTAGATAAATTTTAGTCGAAACTGAGTTGATGTCGTGTGGATCTTTTCAAAACTCATCCGACGAAATTTCTTGTCAAAATATCAGCTGATAATTTTTATACCTTCTTTTTTATTTAGTCTATTAATTTTTATAAAGAGAAATATGAATAATTAAATAAAATTTTAAAATACTGTAATTATTTCAATATTTCCTATTGTTCATGTTCATGCTTCATAAATATGATTACATCGGCAGATAATGAAGTACATGCAGTCTGTGTTTGTAAGATATAATTATTTTATATTTTTCTATGTAAATATATTTATGTAAATTAAATTTAACTACTTTGTTATGAGGAATATTAGTAGTTCTTGTTTTCGCTTAACTCTTTTTATTAACCTTTAATTTCAATTTTATTTTTATTTTTTGTTGCTGGAGGTTAAAGACATATTTGATGCATCTGTAGTTATTTTGTTATAATTTAAATATCAAGAAGGAAAACGCATTTTAATATTTTTCTACAAATATTTACATATTGAATTATTATATAAAAATAATTCCATAATTCCATAGGCCCGGATTAAAATAAAAACCTAGTCCGTCGCTTATTACAAATTTTTAAATTTTGACAGGTTGGTAGCAAAAAAGCGAGACGACTATACCCAGCGTGGCTTCAATTTTTTATCTTTAGGCTCCATCCATATATTCTATATCGTTGTGGTCTACATCCCAACACCACTGTGTTGTTTTGAGTAACAGCGATCTTAACGGTGCTGTTATTTCTGAATTTTTTTTTATGTATTTACTCAAATATGTAAATTTACCTAACACACGTTGAAGTTCTTTTCTGTTCGTTGGTGCTTTCAATCGGTTTATTACATCTGTTTTTTCAGGATCTACTGTCATACTGTTGTAACTGATTAGATGTCCCAGAAATTTAATTTTCTTTTGTTCGAATTGACATTTGGATTTATTTAATTTTAATCCATTTAATTTTATTATTTGTATTTCTAATACTTTTTCAGTTTTTGCTCTCAGTTCGTTTATCGTACTGCCATGTATTAGTATGTCATCGATTGATACTTCAACTGTTGGAATATTATTCAACAATGACATCATTGCAGCTTGAAAAACTTCCGGTCAAATTATTAATGTGAGCTTTTTCATATTTCAGTGTTGCTGATGCTTAAAAACTACAAAATGTTAACTTAATGAGATGGATTATAATAATAATACTAATCATTGAGCTAGATTATAATAATATATGATACTTCATATTACAACCTATAAGAGTCAACAGATTTGCACATTTAATCCTACCAATTAGGATGTCATTAATGAATATAATACTAGAAATCTTTTTTCTATTGGATGAAGATTCTATAAGTCTAGTAGTTTACATCTACGAGAATACGATGGAAGGAATTCAAAGCTATAGCCATATTTACAAAGAGCATAACGTGAGAATGATTTTTGAACTTTTTCTAGTCATGCTATATGCACTTGATAATAAGGTGCCCAAATCAAACTACAGTACTCAAGCACACTCGTTACTAGAGAAAAGTATAAAGTTTTTAACGGCATTATATAACTAAATTTCCGTAAATTTATTTTTAAAAAACCAAGCAGAGGAAACGATTTTGAGGAAATATAGTCAAGATGAAAATGAAAAGTTAATTTAGTATCTAAATTAATTCCTAAATCCTTTACCTTGACACTCCTCGTAAGCATATGACGATCTACAGAATATGTAAACATTATTGGATTTAGACAACGGAAAAACGATATAGTTAAACATTTAGAAACATTTAAGGAAAAACTGTTTAATTTACACCAAGAGTGCATCAATATCACTTTGAACCAAGTGGCAATCATCAATTGAGCAAACAGTTTAATATCATATGCATAAAGTAGAATAAAACAATATTTAATAAATATAATAGAAGATCATTTATCATTAGAATAAATAATAAAGGGCCCAAATGCCTGCCCCTTGGAACACCAGCAAGAACCTTAAAACTGTTAGATATAAATGAGCCAATTTTAACATATTGAACTCTATTTGATAAATATGATTCAATCCATTTTATTAAAGAAGAATGAAAATCTAACGCTCTCAATTTGTTGATTTATTAGAACTCTATCAAATGCTTTGGAGAAATCCGTATAAATAGCATCAACTTGGTATCCATTTTCCATTAAATTAATAATTTTATTGGTGTACAACAGTAAATTAGTGCTAGTTGATCTACCAGAAACAAAACCACGCTGGAATGGACTTATAGAATTTTTTATAATTTCATAAATTTTTAATTTAACAATTGATTGTGGTGGACGTCAATGGTCCACTGGAGGGGTTCTCTAATTCCTTTCTTAGTTGCTCTCTATCGCCTCCTGGAAGGATCGCCATGTAATAAATATGTATATGTGGTATCGCTTGTTATGGACTGATACCATACATATATCTTTCTTGCTGAATCTTCCTTTATGTATTATTTAATAAAATACCGTGGATCGTCGTATATATTTATCTTAGTGTATTATCCAACTAATACCGAGGATCGTATGATGTATCACTAGGTGACCCAAGCTAATGCTACTGGTAAAACTACAACTCGGCGATTTGCCAATTGTTGCCAATTGTTACAATATTTTGTGTTATTTCTAATTTCTACTCCTTAATTATTGAATGCTTTCCACAATCAATTCCGGTCAGAATTCTAAAAAATAATACTTTATCATCACTTTCTTGGTACAACAGTGAACTTCGGTCCTAAGAAATAGTCGTAATAAATTATGGCAAAAAATTTTAAATTCTAAATTAAAGGGCTATCCTTGTACCCTTAAGTACTTAAATGTCAATTCTAATGTAGCACAAACAATTTCAAACTTCTTTGCTAAATACTTTAGCAAATCATTTACAGATAATAAGGTTGCCTGACTTTAACTACTTTTCATACTTAATTAATGTGGCTCAAACATCTTTTGTTTCAGTTAATTTGAATTACGATACTGTTATTGACAAAATTAATAAACTAAAAGAAGACTATTCACCAGGGCCGGACGGTCTACCAGCTATAATACTTAACATATTTAGTGAGTACCTAGCATTGCCTATTACAAAAATATTTCAAAAATCTTTAACTGAAGGGATTTTTCCAAATTTTTGGAAAGAGAGTTTTATTATCCCTGTTCATAAAAAAGGTAGTAAATCTGATGTTGGTAATTATAGGCCAAATGCGAAACTTTCATGTACTCTTAAACTTTTTGAAAGTATTGTTTATGAATCACTTTACTATCACTATAAATCGATAATATCTTCTAAACAACATGGCTTCTTAAAAGGTAGATCTACGACAACAAGTTTATTAGAATTTGTCTCTAATACTTTAATCTCAATGGAGAAGGGTTTTGAGGTTGATTAAACAGTAATTGAATTAATTGAATTAAATAAATTAAACGGTGATAAAATAAAATATTTAACAATAAAAAAACGGTACAGTCTACAGTTAGAAATCCTTGTCCACATTGGAATAAAAAAATGTATTTTACAATAATTTATTATTGAAAAAAATTATAAAACATTTTTAAATTAGCAATAATTTTTTTTTTTGGTACACTGTTCCTACATTAGCAAAATTTTTATATTCAATCACATTGTTATAATTAAAATTGTAATAATTAATGAATGATAGGGTGATTTAAAAATTTTAAATAAATAAAAAAAAAATTTAACATAAATAATTAAAGTAGTACGATTCTTTCGAGCATAAAATTTTTTTTTTTATATATAGAAATATATATAAACCAATTTTCAATAATACACTAATATAAACATTTTTTATAAAATAAAAATATATATAAAATATTGAATTATAATTATTCTTAAAATTATATATAAAAATATGTAATGAGAAAAATGATATTTCAACAATTTCAGTAATCTAAATTTTTTTTTGGTTTGCAAAAAGTACATTTAAAATATTTTTTTTTAACTAAAAACAAAAGATAAATTATCCGATATATATAATTGAAAATAAATAAAATTTAAATAAAATTTAAAACGAATGAAAATTAATCAAATTTAATACAAATGAAAATAAATCAACTTTAAAATAAATAAAAATGAATCAAACTTAAAATAAATAAATAATTTTTTAAAATATATATTGAAAATAAATAAGAATTTGTACAGGTATTCCTTGTTCCAACAAACAAAAAATATATCATTTACCTAACATAATAGTAATAAATTATATGTTATATTATAAAAAAACATATTTCGAAAATACCTATTTCACTAGAAATTTAAAATAAATCAAACACATCGTATTATTATTGATTGGATTGACATTTATTAAAGTTCAACATTATTCAACATTTAAATGTTTAAAAAAAAAAAAAACAATTCACATTTTTTTAAACAAATTCATAAAGAAATATAAATTGTTTTCCTGTGTTATTTTTTTTAATAGTTAACATGCCCGTTAACGATGATACGACAAAAACTTGACAATAGATTCCGGATTTTTGGGATCGAAGTCCACAAGCTTGGTTTATAACCATTGAAAATTTATTTCGGTGAAGTCCGATTGAAAAAAATATTAATATGTGTTGTCCGCACTTCCTCAACATTTAGTAACTTCGGTTTTCGATATTTTAACAGATGATTCCAACGGGTACGACGATTTAAAAACCGCATTTCGTTAACTGAAGAACAGCGATTAAATTCATTGCTGAGCGAAGCCAATGCTGTTATGGGTGACCGACGACCTTCTGATTTCTTTCGACACCTTGGACAGTTAGCAGATTCAGGCACAGGTGTAAATAAAGAGTTATTATAGAAGATATGGATGCGACGTTTACCCCAATACGTTAAACGTAGCGTTGGTAGCGTCAAATCTTACCGACACAAATTCGTTAATTTCCATGGCGGACCGAATATGGGATACTCTTAATAAGGATACAATATCGGAAATTCGAACAAAATCCTCAGTAACGCCCGACACGAATAAAACGCATGATACAATTACGCAATTGTGCGCGGGAAATATGTCAACAATTTAACACACTGAAAAATGAAATAAGTGAGTTAAAACATAACCAAGATTTTCGGGGAAGATCCCATCAACGAAATAGGTCGCGAAACAAGTCATTTAGTCGCGGTAGAAATAGAAGTACGTCGCGAAGCCAAACTCCAGCACAACATCACGATAAATGTTGGTACCATTACACGTTTGGGGCCAACTCAACTAAATGTCGTGCGCCTTGCAATTTTCGGAAATTTCAAGTTCCACCAATGCTAATAATTCAAAAAACTAAAACTGTTGAAAACGCGGCGTTCAGCAGCCCAATTCCATCACGCCGCCTATTTATTATTGACAACGAAAATAAACTAAATTTTTTAATAGAAACGGGGGCCGATTTATGAACCGACAATCAAAATCTGTAGCGTACAACAAGATAGTATTACGAACTTCTTAAAGAAATATCCGTCTTCAACGCAAAACCCTAGATTCGATCATCCCGTAAATCACACGGTGGTACATTACATCGAGACGACTGGCGGGCTCCCATTTTCGCGTCCAAGACGTCTCGATCCAGTACATTATCAAGCCGCCAAGAACGAGTTTCGAAACATGGTAAATTTAAGTTTATGTCGTCCATCTCTACATGGTCGAGAAAAAAGGCAAGACCGTGCGGCAATTATCGTCGTTTAAATACCATTACTGTACTTGATTTAATTTTTTCTTCTGATGCGGCAAACTGTACTGTTGTTGAATGCGCTCAATATCTATCTATCATTGATGTTTACCATCCTCCTTTATCATTAACTTTTTCTTTCCAAAATGGTAACTCTAACTTCCTACTCCTTTAATTTCCGTAAAACAGATTTTAACAAACTTAATTCTCTTTTAAGCAGGGTTAATTTTGAATCCATTTTTTCCTTAAATTCCAACATTAACTCTATAATTTCTAATTTCTACTCCTTAATTATTGAATGCTTTCCACAATCAATTCCGGTCAGAATTCTAAAAAATAATACTTTATCATCACTTCCTTGGTACAACAGTGAACTTCGGTCCTAAGAAATAGTCGTAATAAATTATGGCAAAAAAATATAAATTCTAAATTAAATGGCTATCCTTGTACCCTTAAGTACTTAAATGTAAATTTTAATGTAGCACAAACAATTTCAAACTTCTTTGCTAAATACTTTAGCAAATCATTTACAGATAATAAGGTTGAGCCTGACTTTAACTACTTTTCATACTTAATTAATGTGGCTCAAACATCTTTTATTTCAGTTAATTTGAATTACGATACTGTTATTGACAAAATTAATAAAATAAAAGACCAGGGCCGGACGGTCTACCAGCTATAATACTTAACATATGTAGTGAGTACCTAGCATTGCCTATTACAAAAAAATTTCAAAAATCTTTAACTGAAGGGATTTTTCCAAATTTTTGGAAAGAGAGTTTTATTATCCCTGTTCATAAAAAAGGTAGTAAATCTGATGTTGGTAATTATAGGCCAAATGCGAAACTTTCATGTACTCCTAAATTTTTTGAAAGTATTGTTTATGAATCACTTTACTATCACTATAAATCGATAATATCTTCTAAACAACATGGCTTCTTAAAAGGTAGATCTACGACAACAACTTTATTAGAATTTGTCTCTAATACTTTAATCTCAATGGAGAAGGGTTTTGAGGTTGATGCTATAACTACTTACTTTAGTAAAGCATTTGATAAACTATTTCATTCAATTATTCTCTTTAAACTTGAAAAGCTCGGCTTTAACAACTTATTCCTTCAGTGGTTAAAATCATACTTAGTTAATCGTCAATACAGAGTTCTTTTTCGGTCGAGTCAATCTGAATCTTTTGTAGCCAAATCTGGTGTACCACAGTGTAGCCATTTAGGACCTCTTATATTACCATTGATGATGTGTCTTTAATTTTAAAAGAAAGCGATTCAAATATATTTGCCGATGATATGAAAATTTCAAGAACTATTTCTAACACATCAGATGTTTTAGCACTACAACAGGATTTTAATAGATTGGTGTTTATAAAATTGTCCCGAACTAAATGTTGAAAAATGCCAAAGCATTCATCTACTGAACGGAATTACAATCTTCACGGTATTCTTGTTCCAAGGGTTACGTACATTCAAGATTTGGGAATCTTATGTGATAGAGAACTTAACTTTCACTGTCATTTTGACTATATAGTTTGTAGAGCTAATTTGATGCTTGGTTTTGTAAAACGAAGGTCTAAAGAGTTCTCGGACCCATACGTTACAAAGGCTCTTTATATAACCTATGTTTGACATCTACTAGAATATGCTAGCCAAGTCTGGTCTCCATATCAGCAGGTACATATTAACAGAATAGAATCGGTCCAACGTAGATTCGTAAGGTTTGCTCTACGTGGATTACCGTGGGTGGATAATTATAACTTGCCCCCATATGCTGACCGTCTAAAACTAATTAATTTTCAATCACTGCAGCGGCGCTGGGATATAGCAGATATTGTTTTCTTTCATCAACTTTTCTCTGGATATATTGACTCATCTACCCTTCTAGAGCGAATGTGCCTCAATATTAACTTTATATCGCTCAGATGTATTTCGCTTTTTAAAGTTAATTTTCACGGCACGGACTACGGGAAAAATGAGCCTTTAACAAGAATGCTCCGCGAAGTCAACTCTAACGTAACACATTTTGATTTTAACTTTAGTAAGATTAAGCTAAAACATGTACAAAATGGTAAAATGTAAATAACATAGTTTGTGGCATAATACACGTACAGTTTTTTGTAAATATTTATGTTTTTTGTTTTTACTTTTTGTTTTTGACAATTAGCTTCTGCATGCTTAAGATTAAAAACTATTTTACAATATTTAGTTTGTATGTTTGTGCTTTTCTTATTCAATTTGACAATTGCACCATGCTTTGAGTAATTAATTTAATTTTGCATTAAGATAGCTTACTCAACAGATGACGTGGAAGGAAGCAGTAACGTTCTTTTCAGAACTGTGAAGCATGAAGCAGGTGGTAATTTGTTGATTTGTGCCACTTATTATTAATCTTTAATTTAAACATTTATACTGAATCAATAGGTGATGGCTGAAGGAAGTAGTAATGTTCTTTTCAGAACTGTGAAGCCCGAAGCAAGTGGTAGTCTACTGATCCAGTAATTGTACAATAATTTTAATGCATTTTTTTTTTGGACGCGGAATTTACTACTTTGAGTGCTTTCCAATCTTATTTTTCAATTGTTAATAAGTTAATAATTTGTATTAATTGTTTTTGCTTGGACATCTATTTAGTGCCTTGCTATTATTATATTAACAATTTGTTTTGATTTTTAAAATATCTATTGCTTGTACTAAGCAGGTGGTTGCTAACTTCTAATACTATGTAGGGAACTAACATAAAAATAAAACGATAATTAAATTAATTTTTATTATTGATATTTTACTCACCACGAGTTGAAAAAGACCAAAAGTTATAAATGTCAGTTCGATTACTCTTAATGCGCGAGTATAGTTGGCGCTATTGATTGTTGCTATTGGTTGTCGCTCAACAATTACATGTGGGTTATAAAATAACATTGGCGTTTACCTTTCCAAATTTCTTTCTTTTTCAATCGAACCACCGAACGGACAACAATCAGCAGTCGCCAGAGTTTAAATATATAATATTAAAAAAAAAAAAAAAAACTACAAATATTAATCATTACGATCAGCGGAACAAGGTACCTATTTTTAAGTTTATATTTTATATTATAATAATACTAATTAGATTTATTTTATAGTCTATACATCTTGTAATAATTTAAATAAATAGAAATTAGACACAAAGAACATTGGTGTTTTGTATTTAATTTACCTGGGCACAAAAACCCACAATTGGTGACCACGACGTGATATTTATCAACACCATCATTGAAATCGACATCGTGACATCAATTTTCATCAATCAATTTTTTTTTCATCAATCAATTTACATCAATCTACATCAATTTACACCAATCAGTTGCATCAAGTTTCATCAATTTTCATCTATTCAACCAGATTATGTTAAAGAAGATTTGGAACCGCTGATCAAAATTTTTACAAAAAAAAAAGAAAAAAACTGTAAGTTACAGGAAATTTTATTATATAATAAGAACACGTGTACGCAGAAATCATTTTAAATATCAATTGTCAGTAAAAATATATATATAACATTTTAAATATATACAATTGTGCAAAGTACAATTGTCGAAATAATACATATTACATTGAATGAAGTTATATCTATAAAAAAAATCTAAATTTGTAAGTGGTATAATATATATGAAGGTATTAATTTATAACCACTATTTATATATCTTCTTATGAAAAAGAAGTTTTCTTTATACCATTTAATTATATATATATATATATATATATATATGTATATATATATATATATATATTATTTAACATATATCAATCATATTGAATTCCTAAAATTTTGATATACGAGTATATATTGTTCAGAAAAAAACTAAATTTTGATATCGATTAACGCATATTTTTGAATTAAATAATTGAATTAGATAATTAAATAAGTGAATTTTTGAATTAAACAGTTAAATAAATTAAACAGTAATTGAATTAATTGAATTAAATAAATTAAACGGTGATAAAATAAAATATTTAACAATAAAAAAACGGTACAGTCTACAGTTAGAAATCCTTGTCCACATTGGAATAAAAAAATGTATTTTACAATAATTTATTATTGAAAAAAATTATAAAACATTTTTAAATTAGCAATAATTTTTTTTTTGGTACACTGTTCCTACATTAGCAAAATTTTTATATTCAATCACATTGCTATAATTAAAATTGTAATAATTAATGAATGATAGGGTGATTTAAAAATTTTAAATAAATAAAAAAAATTTTTAACATAAATAATTAAAGTAGTACGATTCTTTCGAGCATAAAATTTATTTTTTTATATATAGAAATATATATAAACCAATTTTCAATAATACACTAATATAAACATTTTTTATAAAATAAAAATATATATAAAATATTGAATTATAATTATTCTTAAAATTATATATAAAAATATGTAATGAGAAAAATGATATTTCAACAATTTCAGTAATCTAAATTTTTTTTTGGTTTGCAAAAAGTACATTTAAAATATTTTTTTTTAACTAAAAACAAAAGATAAATTATCCGATATATAATTGAAAATAAATAAAATTTAAATAAAATTTAAAACGAATGAAAATTAATCAAATTTAAAACAAATGAAAATAAATCAACTTTAAAATAAATAAAAATGAATCAAACTTAAAATAAATAAATAATTTTTTAAAATATATATTGAAAATAAATAAGAATTTGTACAGGTATTCCTTGTTCCAACAAACAAAAAATATATCATTTACCTAACATAATAGTAATAAATTATATGTTATATTATAAAAAAACATATTTCGAAAATACCTATTTCACTAGAAATTTAAAATAAATCAAACACATCGTATTATTATTGATTGGATTGACATTTATTAAAGTTCAACATTATTCAACATTTAAATGTTTTAAAAAAAAAAAAAACAATTCACATTTTTTTAAACAAATTCATAAAGAAATATAAATTGTTTTCCTGTGTTATTTTTTTTAATAGTTATAACATGCCCGTTAACGATGATACGACAAAAAACTCGACAATAGATTCGAAAGATAAACCGGTTCAAGAAATGATTGAAACATCCACGTTAAAAATTCCGGATTTTTGGGATCGAAGTCCACAAGCTTGGTTTATAACCATTGAAAATTTATTTCGGTGAAGTCCGATTGAAAAAAATATCAATATGTGTTGTCCGCACTTCCTCAACATTTAGTAACTTCGGTTTTCGATATTTTAACAGATGATTCCAACGGGTACGACGATTTAAAAACCGCATTTCGTTAACTGAAGAACAGCGATTAAATTCATTACTGAGCGAAGCCAATGCTGTTATGGGTGACCGACGACCTTCTGATTTCTTTCGACACCTTGGACAGTTAGCAGATTCAGGCACAGGTGTAAATAAAGAGTTATTATAGAAGATATGGATGCGACGTTTACCCCAATACGTTAAACGTAGCGTTGGTAGCGTCAAATCTTACCGACACAAATTCGTTAATTTCCATGGCGGACCGAATATGGGATACTCTTAATAAGGATACAATATCGGAAATTCGAACAAAATCCTCAGTAACGCCCGACACGAATAAAACGCATGATACAATTACGCAATTGTGCGCGGGAAATATGTCAACAATTTAACACACTGAAAAATGAAATAAGTGAGTTAAAACATAACCAAGATTTTCGGGGAAGATCCCATCAACGAAATAGGTCGCGAAACAAGTCATTTAGTCGCGGTAGAAATAGAAGTACGTCGCGAAGCCAAACTCCAGCACAACATCACGATAAATGTTGGTACCATTACACGTTTGGGGCCAACTCAACTAAATGTCGTGCGCCTTGCAATTTTCGGAAATTTCAAGTTCCACCAACGCTAATAATTCAAAAAACTAAAACTGTTGAAAACGCGGCGTTCAGCAGCCCAATTCCATCACGCCGCCTATTTATTATTGACAACGAAAATAAACTAAATTTTTTAATAGAAACGGGGGCCGATTTATGAACCGACAATCAAAATCTGTAGCGTACAACAAGATAGTATTACGAACTTCTTAAAGAAATATCCGTCTTCAACGCAAAACCCTAGATTCGATCATCCCGTAAATCACACGGTGGTACATTACATCGAGACGACTGGCGGGCTCCCATTTTCGCGTCCAAGACGTCTCGATCCAGTACATTATCAAGCCGCCAAGAACGAGTTTCGAAACATGGTAAATTTAAGTTTATGTCGTCCATCTCTACATGGTCGAGAAAAAAGGCAAGACCGTGCGGCAATTATCGTCGTTTAAATACCATTACTGTACTTGATTTAATTACGAATAGTATGAAATACTATGAAGTCTGGTGATGGGTTGGAGGGTCAAAAAAAAAAGTTCGCTCAAAATTTTTTTCTAGGCGTTTCCGAGGTCGGGGAGTCCGAAAATGCAAAAAAAAAAAGTGTCCGGGGGACGCGTACGCGTACGCGTACTTTTTTTATGTACGCAGCAACATCTCCTAGAACCGCTTGTCCGATTTTAATGAAATTTGGCACACAGGCTCTAACATACCTCGCGCAGGTGCCGGTACAAGATGAGATCGATCCTTTCAGTGGGACCATGTTAGATTTCCCCATTTATGTGGCAACCTACGTGTTTTTGTTCTACGGGAAAATGTAAAAAAAAATTTCATGTCTCAGATTTGGATGAAATTTAAAACATAGGTTGGTATCATGATTGTCCACAAGCCTACCAAGATACAGGTCTGTAACTTCAGGGGGTCCCTGGTAAAATTTCCGATTAAAATTTCGTATACTCTAGAGCATATAGTAATTTTTATCTAATTAGCATAAATTTTAGTACATATGATAGTTTCCGTATGTACTTGGTGTCTGTAAAATTTGAAGTCAATACTTCAGTGGGTCCATGTAAAAATCCGTAATTACTTTTCATAAGTTCAACTATCTATATCTACAGTACCTTTCACCCCATTTCAATGATATTGAACACACAGTTTCATTTAGTTATCTATTTGATACTCCACAAATTTGTAGTTGGTAGGTACAGTACGTTCATGGGAAACTAATATATGAGCAACTTAGTTTCCGAAGAATATTTTCTTTATGCTCTACAGCTTGTAATTATTATCCGATTTCAATGAAATTTGGTACACAGGTTGAGTTCATGATTCTACATTGGTTGACCAAATTACAGGTTAGTAGGATTAGGGGGTCCATGTTAAATTTCCGATTTAATTTTTAATTTTTTTTTTTTCATATGTTCTACAGCATATAGTAATTGTTAACCGATTTCAAAGATATTTTATATATAGGCTAATTTTGGGATCTAGTTGGCTCTCCTGAAATTTGGGGACCTTCAGGGGGTTCCTAGAAAACAGTTTTAGTTTCCGAATTTTATATAATTACGTGTTTTATAGCATGTAATTATAATCTGATTTTAATGAAATTTGGTACAAAGGTAGACCTTCTGATTATGCATGTGTTGGCCATGTTAGAAGTTAATACCTTCAGGGGGTCCATGCTAAAATTTCCGATTAATATTTCATATGTTCTAGAACATATGGTAAATATTATTCAATTTCAATGAAATTTTGTACACAGGTTGGATTCGTGATTACGCATGTGTAGACTAAGGTAGAAGTTAGTAGCCTGAGGGGGTCCATGCTTAAATTTCCGATTAATATTTCATATGTTCTATAACATATGGTAAATATTATTCAATTTCAATGAAATTTTGTACACAGGTTGGATTCGTGATTACACATGTGTAAACTAAGGTAGAAGTTAGTAGCCTGAGGGGGTCCATGCTAAAATTTCCGATTAATATTTCATATGTTCTAGAACATATGGTAAATATTATTCAATTTCAATGAAATTTTGTACACAGGTTGGATTCGTGATTACGCATATTTATACTTATTATAGTTATTTTAATAATATTATTTATTATTAAACAAATAAAAATATAAAATTAAATCAATAAATAATAAAGATGAGCAATTTTTGAAGAAACCACTGTTTGTTACAAAGATAATGTTAATTACAAAAAACTTTTGGACATAAATCGCTGTTAAACAACATACTATGAGTTATCTGCTCCCCCTAGTTAGCAGCTTTTTTTTTCTTCTGATGCGGCAAACTGTACTGTTGTTGAATGCGCTCAATATCTATCTATCATTGATGTTTACCATCCTCCTTTATCATTAACTTTTTCTTTCCAAAATGGTAACTCTAACTTCCTACTCCTTTAATTTCCGTAAAACAGATTTTAACAAACTTAATTCTCTTTTAAGCAGGGTTAATTTTGAATCCATTTTTTCCTTAAATTCCAACATTAACTCTATAATTTCTAATTTCTACTCCTTAATTATTGAATGCTTTCCACAATCAATTCCGGTCAGAATTCTAAAAAATAATACTTTATCATCACTTCCTTGGTACAACAGTGAACTTCGGTCCTAAGAAATAGTCGTAATAAATTATGGCAAAAAAATTTAAATTCTAAATTAAATGGCTATCCTTGTACCCTTAAGTACTTAAATGTAAATTTTAATGTAGCACAAACAATTTCAAACTTCTTTGCTAAATACTTTAGCAAATCATTTACAGATAATAAGGTTGAGCCTGACTTTAACTACTTTTCATACTTAATTAATGTGGCTCAAACATCTTTTATTTCAGTTAATTTGAATTACGATACTGTTATTGACAAAATTAATAAAATAAAAGACCAGGGCCGGACGGTCTACCAGCTATAATACTTAACATATGTAGTGAGTACCTAGCATTGCCTATTACAAAAAAATTTCAAAAATCTTTAACTGAAGGGATTTTTCCAAATTTTTGGAAAGAGAGTTTTATTATCCCTGTTCATAAAAAAGGTAGTAAATCTGATGTTGGTAATTATAGGCCAAATGCGAAACTTTCATGTACTCCTAAATTTTTTGAAAGTATTGTTTATGAATCACTTTACTATCACTATAAATCGATAATATCTTCTAAACAACATGGCTTCTTAAAAGGTAGATCTACGACAACAACTTTATTAGAATTTGTCTCTAATACTTTAATCTCAATGGAGAAGGGTTTTGAGGTTGATGCTATAACTACTTACTTTAGTAAAGCATTTGATAAACTATTTCATTCAATTATTCTCTTTAAACTTGAAAAGCTCGGCTTTAACAACTTATTCCTTCAGTGGTTAAAATCATACTTAGTTAATCGTCAATACAGAGTTCTTTTTCGGTCGAGTCAATCTGAATCTTTTGTAGCCAAATCTGGTGTACCACAGTGTAGCCATTTAGGACCTCTTATATTACCATTGATGATGTGTCTTTAATTTTAAAAGAAAGCGATTCAAATATATTTGCCGATGATATGAAAATTTCAAGAACTATTTCTAACACATCAGATGTTTTAGCACTACAACAGGATTTTAATAGATTGGTGTTTATAAAATTGTCCCGAACTAAATGTTGAAAAATGCCAAAGCATTCATCTACTGAACGGAATTACAATCTTCACGGTATTCTTGTTCCAAGGGTTACGTACATTCAAGATTTGGGAATCTTATGTGATAGAGAACTTAACTTTCACTGTCATTTTGACTATATAGTTTGTAGAGCTAATTTGATGCTTGGTTTTGTAAAACGAAGGTCTAAAGAGTTCTCGGACCCATACGTTACAAAGGCTCTTTATATAACCTATGTTTGACATCTACTAGAATATGCTAGCCAAGTCTGGTCTCCATATCAGCAGGTACATATTAACAGAATAGAATCGGTCCAACGTAGATTCGTAAGGTTTGCTCTACGTGGATTACCGTGGGTGGATAATTATAACTTGCCCCCATATGCTGACCGTCTAAAACTAATTAATTTTCAATCACTGCAGCGGCGCTGGGATATAGCAGATATTGTTTTCTTTCATCAACTTTTCTCTGGATATATTGACTCATCTACCCTTCTAGAGCGAATGTGCCTCAATATTAACTTTATATCGCTCAGATGTATTTCGCTTTTTAAAGTTAATTTTCACGGCACGGACTACGGGAAAAATGCTCCGCGAAGTCAACTCTAACGTAACACATTTTGATTTTAACTTTAGTAAGATTAAGCTAAAACATGTACAAAATGGTAAAATGTAAATAACATAGTTTGTGGCATAATACACGTACAGTTTTTTGTAAATATTTATGTTTTTTGTTTTTACTTTTTGTTTTTGACAATTAGCTTCTGCATGCTTAAGATTAAAAACTATTTTACAATATTTAGTTTGTATGTTTGTGCTTTTCTTATTCAATTTGACAATTGCACCATGCTTTGAGTAATTAATTTAATTTTGCATTAAGATAGCTTACTCAACAGATGACGTGGAAGGAAGCAGTAACGTTCTTTTCAGAACTGTGAAGCATGAAGCAGGTGGTAATTTGTTGATTTGTGCCACTTATTATTAATCTTTAATTTAAACATTTATACTGAATCAATAGGTGATGGCTGAAGGAAGTAGTAATGTTCTTTTCAGAACTGTGAAGCCCGAAGCAAGTGGTAGTCTACTGATCCAGTAATTGTACAATAATTTTAATGCATTTTTTTTTTGGACGCGGAATTTACTACTTTGAGTGCTTTCCAATCTTATTTTTCAATTGTTAATAAGTTAATAATTTGTATTAATTGTTTTTACTTGGACATCTATTTAGTGCCTTGCTATTATTATATTAACAATTTGTTTTGATTTTTAAAATATCTATTGCTTGTACTAAGCAGGTGGTTGCTAATCATTAATTACTCTGTATGCCTATGTGTATTGAGCTTAATCCATTGCGGGTAGTAAAAAAAATTCTCAGCATGTAGAGAAAGTGCGTTGAGGGCAAGCTTAAAGTATTGGATATACTTCTAATACTATGTAGGGAACTAACATAAAAATAAAACGATAATTAAATTAATTTTTATTATTGATATTTTACTCACCACGAGTTGAAAAAGACCAAAAGTTATAAATGTCAGTTCGATTACTCTTAATGCGCGAGTATAGTTGGCGCTATTGATTGTTGCTATTGGTTGTCGCTCAACAATTACATGTGGGTTATAAAATAACATTGGCGTTTACCTTTCCAAATTTCTTTCTCTTTTAATCGAACCACCGAACGAACAACTTTAACGCAAAACCTAAGATTCGGTTATCCCGTAAATCAAACGGTGGTAAATTACATCGAGACGACTGGTAGGCTCCCATTTTCGCGTCCAAGACGTCTTGCTCCAGTACGTTATCAAGCCGCCAAAAACGAGTTTAGAAACATGGTAAATTTAGGTATATGTCGTCCATCGAAATCGCAAGCCGCGTCGCCTCCACATGGTCGAGAAAAAACACAAAGATTGGAGACCGTGCGGCAATTATGGTCGTTTAAATACCACTACTGTACCGGATAGATACCCGATACCCCACATTCAGGATTTTAGTACGAAGTTAACGGGGTGTAAAATATTTTCCAAAATAGATTTGGTACGTGTGTATAACCAAATACCGGTGGTTGAAGAAGACATACACAAGACTGCAATTACAACGCCATTCGGTTTATACGAATTTGTATGCAATGCAATGCAATTTGAATGTTTACGCAATGCGCACAAACCTTTCAACGATTTACGAATCAGGTTTGTGCCGATCTAGAATTTACTTTTCTTTATATCGATGATGTTTTGGTTTTGGTTTATATGATTTAGACATTTTATTCAAACGGTTCACAGAATACGGATTAACAATTAAACCGTCGAAATGTATTTTCGGAGTATCGAACTTAGATTTTTTATCACATGAAGTTTCGGCAGCCGGTATTAAACCTACAAAAGAAAAGATCGAAGCGTTAAAAACGTTAGTAGTGTAATTATATATGATCTGGGACAAAGGAAATGTGCAAATAAAATGTGCAAAATTTCTTAAAATAAATTCTATACTGCATACAAATTAATGAGTATTTAAAACATTTTTGCACATAAATTTTTAAGTAATTTTCACCTTAATGTAATTCGATATACCGCTTTAATTTAATTAAAAATATTTATACTCAATTATAATTACAATTTTTTTTCTACTTCCGGTCAAGAATAATAATATAATATGATGAAATAAAATAAAAAAAAAAAAAAAAAAAAATTTACTTTCCTAAAACTTTTGATAATTTTAAGGGTCAATGAATTGATTCGGATGCACGTGCATTAATATTGTTTTTTCACGTTTAAAATTTAGCATAACCAGATAATTAATTAAAAAGATCAACATAGTTTAGTTTTATATTGGAAATAAAATCCATGCCCCATACAAAATAATGCTCATTTTGGTTATTTTTGCACATTTTAATAGTTTATATGAATTAAGTAATTCTTCGCAAATGGGTAAAATATTGAAAATAAATCCCATACCCCATACCAAATAATGCGCATTTTGCTACTTTTCGCATATTTTAATAGTTTATGAATTAAGTAATGCTTCGCAAATGGGCAAAATATTGAAAATAAATTCCATACTCCATATAAAATAATGAACGTTTTATTCATTTTTGCACATTTCATAATAAACTATTGAAATTAATTCGTATAAAATATTGAAAATAAAAAATTTGACAACGCATTAATTTTCGATTAAAAATATTTCTCTGGCTGAGGGGCAAAAGCACTTGTCATGATTTATAGTATGTCAGAAAAGCGTTTTTATCGAATATATTCTGCTACTTTTACATTTGACGATAGTATATTATATTAAGATTTTTTATCCATATGTGGGTAGTTTTACAATGAATTCTAAACTTCCTGGAAAACTAAAAGGTTAAGTGTTTGGTAACCCTTTTTTTTGCCTGCAATTAATTTTAGTAATTTGGCTTGGTTGATCAATGTAGAATTGTATAAAATATTACATTCAGATCGAGTTAGATGTTTTAGCAAAATTTTTCGATTCTCATTGAACTTGGCTTAGGCGAAGTAAATTTAGTAATTTTTTGAAATTCTGAATTAAATGGTTTTGCCCCCGTAGTCTGAGATTTATACTTAAGCGTAATATTAAATTTCTTTGTACTTCAGGGTTCAGGCTATGAATAATATATTACAACATGATCTAAATTGTTCTAATTTTTTTACTTTTCCAAAAGTTTTAGGAATTTTATGAGTCAATAAATTGAATTGGATCATTATATATTGTTTTTTCCCACTTTTAAAATTTCGCATAAGTCATTACTTAAATTTTCAACCTATCAGTTTTAGCGATTTAATTATAATTTAACGGGAATGAATTCGTTTTTGTCAAATCAATTATTATCTCAACAATAAATAATATGATGTGGCAAAGAATTTTAAAGATAAATATTTTATTTTTCTCCATTAAATTTGTTAATTCAGCAATTAATAATTCATTATTACTGAAAAATAAAATATTTAAGCCGTACAACTAATTTATTTTAGTTATTGATTAGTTGAAAAGTTTTGTGAATTTAAGCGTCAAATAGGTAAGTATTCGCGAAAATTAAAAATATTTATACTTAAGTTCAAGTTTAATTTTTCTACTTCCTAAATTCAATTCAATAATTATTATTAATTATTAAGCATAATACATTATTTCATTAATGACGACTTCGATGGCATGCATATATGAATCCAAAAATTAAAGTATAAATCCGAATCCTCAAAGTATAATATTTTTTTATTTAGGAAACTTCAGCGGGATCTTTCTGAAATTTCATAGGAAAATGTTATAAGTTCAAAAAATCATTTGTTATTATTGCATTTATAATCCGAGTTTCATACTATTTAATGAATTTTATTTTCCTTGCAATGGATTTTCTTGCGATGAATGTTCTTAGCGATTAATTTTCAGCGATGAAGTTTTGCTGCGATGAATTTTTCTAACGATTAATTTTCTGCGATTAATTTTTTATGAATATGTAGTTTTCTTGCGATGAATTTTCCTAGCGATCAATTTTCCGTGATGAAATTTACTTGTGCGAATTATGCTAACGATTAATTTTCTGCTATGATTTTTTCTTGGCTACGAATTTTTCTTGCGATGATTTTTTTTGCGATGAATTTTCCTAGCGGTTAATTTTCTGCAATGAAATTTCCTGCGATGAACTTTTTCAGCGATTAATTTTGTGCGACGAATTTTCCTAGTGATTAATTTTCTGCAATGAATTTTCTCAGCGATTAATTTTTTGCCATGAAATTTCCTGCGGCGAATTTTCCCAGCGATCAATTTTCCGCGATTAATTTTTCTTGACTATGAATTTTCTTACTATATATTTTTCTGCGATGAATTTTCTATTTGATAAATTTACCCTGCTATGAATTTTCTTGCGATGAATTTTCTCAGATTAATTTTTTATGAAGGATTTTCTGCGTTAAATTTTTCAAAAACCTTAAAAAAGACCTGAGTTAAAAACATTTGAGCCAATTAACGGTAATAAAAATGTTTAATGATGAAAAATCTTTTGAAAATCATAAAATTGATTTTACAGCAATTTATTGCAAAGGAGCAATTCTTAGAGAAATCTAAATAATTTCCACCTTAATCGTAAGTTTATTTTTTCTATTTCAGTATACAGAATAATCTAAATTTACTTAATTTTTATCGCTTTTTCTAAAGTTTTGGGAATTTTAGGCGTCAATGAAATGATTTCGATACGCATGCATTATATATAATCTGCTTCTCACGCTTAAAATTTTGCGTAAATAATTAATTTTTTTTCGCTTTTAATCGTAGAATTTAGCCGAAATAATTTGTGATTTTAATATGAAAAGTAGATAAATACGAATTGAATAAATCTTGAAGTAATTACTTCATAAAAAAATTTCACTTACCATAACGCCTAAAATATAATTATACATTTTTATTACTGCTACTTGGCCAAAATGTATTTAACTCATATCTTTTTTACCATATATAGATATTATTACATATAGAAATACAAAAATGATGGCTATAATCATAAAACTATGATGTAGACATTTTCGCAAATTTAATATATAATCGCGCAATAATATTTCACCTTACCGAAATAATTTGTGATTTTAATATGAGAGAAGTACGAATTGGGCAAATGTCGAAGAATTTTTATAAAATGGAAATGAATAGCTAAAATAAATTAGTTGTATTCCCGACTTCTAAACTCTATTTTTTTTAAGTAAATCGCTATGAAAAGTCGAAAGTAGCGTCGCTTAATTCGCTAAAAGTAATGACATGATTTTTAGACGTTTACAAGTAATCACATTAAAAATCAAAAGTAGCGACGCTTAAAGTAATTCGCTAAAAGTAAAGCTATGATTTTTAGACGTTTACAAGTAATCGCATTAAAAGTCAAAAGCAGACGTTTAAAAATAATCGCATACAAAGTCAAAAGCAGACGTTTGATAGTAATCGCATACAAAGTCAAAAGTAGTTCACTAAAAGCAATCGCTTACAACGTCAAAAGCAGACGTTTAAAAGTAATCGCATACAAAGTCAAAAGCAGACGTTTAAAAGTAATTGCATACAAAGTCAAAAGCAGACATTTAAAAGTAATCGCATACAAAGTCAAAAGTAGTTCACTAAAAGTAATGCCATTATTTTTAGACGTTTAAAAGTAATCGCATTCAAATTCAAAAGTACCGCCGCTTAATTCACTAAAAGTAATGGCATGATTTTTATGGGGCAGAGGTTTAAAAGTAATCGCATGAAAATTCAAAAGCAAAAAAAAATTAATTGTTTGCGCAAAATTTTAAGCGCGAGAAGCAAATCGATTTCATGATCTGCAAAAGATTTTTCATCATTAAACATTTTTATTACCGTTAATTGGCTCAAATGTTTATAAGTCAGGTCTTTTTTAACGTTTTTGTAAAATTTATCGCAGAAAATCCCTCATAAAAAATGCATCGGAGAAAATTCATCGCAAGAAAATTCATAGCAGGGAAAATTTATCAAATAGAAAATTCATCGCAGAAAAAACTAAAGCAAGAAAATTCATAGTTAACAAAAATTGATCACTGGACAAATTCGTCGCAGGAATTTCATCTCTGAAAATTAATCGCTGAGAAAATTTATATTCAAGAAAAATTCATAGCTGAAAATTAATCGCTAGGAAAATTTATCACAAGAAAATCCTTAGCAAGTAAACTTCATACCAATAAAAAATTCATCGCAGAAAATTTATCGCAAGAAAACTTCATACCCATAAAAAATTCGCCGGAGAACATTAATCGTTATGAAAATTCATCGCAAGAAAATCCATTGTAAGGAAAATAAAATTCATTAAGGACGACGTACACAATGACTAATTTTTTTTATTTTAGTAAAAATAAATAGAGATAGCAAGTAAGATTTTTGTTTACGAAAGAATGAGATAGAAAATCCTTAATTTTTAGGTGGGAACTATAAAAATTATAGGAACTATTTGACATTCTGAAAACTCCGAAAAAATCCGAACCTACTAAAATATAAAATTTGTTAGGATTTTCTGTTATATTATTTTTACGTAAAATAAAAAGTAACAAGGTGAAAACATTAATTATAAATATGCTGATAGAGAGGTGATACAGTTAGAAACAGAACAATCACTTGATGAGGAGCAAGTTAGAGCCTATTATATGCCAATAACTAACAACAAAGAACTTGTCGATTGCTCTTTCTTATTTCGAACAAGTGTAATGATATCTTATTTAACTTTTCTGACAATCTTTATCAACTAAATCCAACACTAAATAAAACAACTGTCAATAGTAAACTTTTCAGTTTTATTATTTTACAAAGAATTCTAAATTACGATTTACATTAGAATATTACAAGACAATATTAAAAACGACTATTCAATTCGTTAACAATTAACGAATTCTAATTAATATAAGTAATTTATAAATAGTATATATAGGGTGATATTGAAGCTGTTATGGAGATTGTTATAATCTTTAAGTAATTTAATATAAATAATTAATATAAGTAATTTATAAAAGAATTTCTTTATTTTTGCAATGAAAATGTAAAGTTTTATATTAAACTATATAAATAGAAGTATTATGGAATTTAACCATTAAAGGAAAAAGTTAGCAGCTTTTACTTGGTCGTCATACTTCCTTAATTGGAGGATTTTCTCAATTGATATGCCTCTATCATAACGAATTAATTCTTCTCCTCAATACTTATGACACACTACTGTTCTATTAATGACGCCTGTTCCAAATTCAAGGAATAAACATACTTCTTCAAAACGATCCTGATATTAAAAATATAAAATTATTAATTTTTAAATCAATAAATAATAAAGATGATCAATTTTGAACAAAGCACTGTTAACATACTACGAGTTATCTGCTCCCCCTAGTTAGCAGCTTTTTTATATATATTTTATCTTCATTCTTCACACACACAAAAAAAAAAACATTTTAATTTTTAAATAAAATAAAATTAATATTTTCAAATGTCAATTGCCATAAAAATATATATTTTATATATTCCCCAACTATGAAATATAATTTTCGGATGTCTAATTATATAGCATAAGACGAGATAGCTCGTCTTATGCTATAATTGGACGTCTTAAATCCGAATTCGGAAAACCCATTTCGGAATTTGTACGTCTTAAAAAGCGGGGAAATTTTTTTTGGACGACATTGTGTATCGCACCTCTACATAAATACATTTTATATCCTATTCTGTTTTTAGTAGCTAAATTGGTCATTGTGTACCGGGCGCATTAAATAGTATGAAACTCGGATTATAAATGCAATAATAACAAATGATTTTTTGAACTTATAACATTTTCCTATGAAATTTCAGATTGATCCCGCTGAAGTTTCCTAAATAAAAAAATATTATACTTTGAGGATTCGGATTTATACTTTAATTTTTGGATTCATATATGCATGCCATCGAAGTCGTCATTAATGAAATAATGTATTATGCTTAATAATTAATAATAATTATTGAATTGAATTTAGGAAGTAGAAAAATTAAACTTGAACTTAAGTATAAATATTTTTAATTTTCGCGAATACTTACCTATTTGACGCTTAAATTCACAAAACTTTTCAACTAATCAATAACTAAAATAAATTAGTTGTACGGCTTAAATATTTAAGTTTTCAGTAATAATGAATTATTAATTGCTGAATTAACAAATTTAATTGAAAAAATAAATATTTATCTTTAAAATTCTTTGCCACATCATATTATTTATTCTGCCTATACATAGCTGGTTGAAAATAATCAACCTGGAAAAAATCTAGTACAAAGAGTTGAAAAAATTTATTACAAAAGTTCATAAATGAAGCTTCAGTTATAAGAGCATGGTAGTGTGCGTGTGTGTTTTATTTGTTATATGAGATGTCAAATAAAAAGTACGGCGAAAATATTTTGACAGCTTGTAAACAAAAATAACAAATTATTTTAATTTATTAATATTCCGGAGTTGAGTTGTCTTTTGTGTAAGAATAATATTAATTAAAAAAGATAAATAGTAAATTTAAATCAATAAATAAATATATATAATAATATACATTAACAGATAAATAGTTGCTGTAGTTTCGTTATAATATTTTAAAGACACAATTTACAAAATATTTACTTAGGTACGATTGTTTTCATAAATTATATTTTTACAGATATAAAAATGAATACCAATTTCATTGAACAGTCGTATAAAAAACAGATTTTTGATACGTACTATTTTCTACATGGAAATATATTGAAAGAAGATTTGCGTCACCTTAATATCATAGCTGAGGTAGAGACTTTACTTTCAGATCTTCTAGGAAATAGAAACTCATTCGATGAACAAAATAATAATGATGTTGACTTTTCGCAAGCAATTATTGAACGAGGGATGAAAATAGTGAATGCTTATTATCAAAAATATAAAGATAATATTCCTGTTGATATGGAAGCATTTGAAGAGGATCAGGAGGTAATAGTGCAGTTGACAGACACGATTAAAAAAGCTGATAGTTGTATTCAAAGAATCCATGAAAGTGAGAACATGATCCAAGGTAGAAGATGGCAAGTTCACCCTAAGAATTTGCAAAGAAATTTGAAGGGGTTTTACGCCACTGTAGTTGCAGAATTAAAAAAATATCGTGAGTTAAAAATTGTAATGTGATTTAGTTTGAAGATTTATTTACTTTATGTAATTTGTGTTTTCAGCTGAAAAATTTCAGTGTTCGGTGAGCCTGCTAAAGTTTCTGAAATAAAAGTTTAACTTCTCCTTGAACTAAATAAAAAGAAATCTGCTTGGTTTACGTTCAATTTTATTTTATTTAAATATTTATTAAAAATGATGAATTTCAAATGTTACAATAATAATTATTAATAAAAAAACAAACAAACAATTTGTATTATTACTTTACTCTTTAATTAATTAATCTCAGTTATGTTGCTAATTGTTAACGTTGATGTCGCTTCTATCGTCTCAGCAATTGTGTTCATACCATTAGCCTGACTGTTATCTGAAGTTCGATCAGCTAATTGTCTATCTACTACAATTGCCGTTGGGCGACAATTAGAGTAGATTTCAACAATTTTATAATGTAGCGCAACCTGGTGGATCGTTTAATATTGGTTTTGTTCAATATTGAATTTTGTTCCACAAAACCTAGAAATTGGTTGATATGACTAATTCTCTGAGGTTAAATAATCTAATTTGTTTATGAAATTTCCCTAATTAATTTATGTTGAGGTTAGATGGCCTGTATTAGTTTATACGTTTGAAACTATGTTGATTAAATTACATTTACCAGATTAATATCAAATACAATATACCTGGTAAACCATAATCAACGATAATAATAAAAAAAAAAAAAAAAAAAATTGTTTTGTAAAAACAATTATCTAATAAACTAATTTAAATCAATTAATAATAATAATAAATTGTTTTGTAAGAACAATTATCTACTAAAATGACTTTATTAAATTAACATTCGATCTATAATTCGATAACCGTAATCTTAATTCGACACGTGATCGTAATGTGGGCGCAATTTAACCTTAATTTTATTAAATTAATTTAACCGAATTTAACCTCACTTTTTATTTAAATTTTGCAACGCGTGATTTTAATTTTGTATAATTATTAAACGTTTTGATTTTTTATAACTTCATGCGGTTTTCCGATTTAACCTAACTTTAATTGATATTATTTTTTTTTAAATAAATTCAATTCTATACTTCAATAATTAAATTCAAAAATAATTCTATATTAAATTCTAACAATTCACTAATTGAATTTAAATACTTTAAAATCGAATTCTAATAATTCGCTAATTGGCAATTTTAAATTAATTTCACTTTATTTATTTATTTCTATAATCTACAACTTTGTTAATTATTTAGAATAAATTAAATTAAATTTACTTTACCCTTTTTAAAAATAATGAGTTAATTAAACCAAAAAAAAATATATTGCATAGGAACAATCACAAATTTTCCACAATTACTTGTGCCACTTGTAATTTTATCCGTATACAATAATTTTTCTTACCTTTATGTATATGTAGATATAAAATAATTTTAAATTATTTTCTTGAAATTACTTGCTGCTGCTGCCTTTGAGAATCGATCGATGAGACTGATAAAATTCTCAATTTGCCTATCGTTTATATAGCCTAATCTATTTTAAAATTTACATTTTCTATATAGTGTTACCATATTAAATTTTAAATCATTTGACCATAATGGCCATAACATTTTATCCTAAGGTTTTCCTTAAAACCTTTACTAACCTTTTTTCCTTTAGAATATTATTTCCTATAATTTCTCTACTAAATTTTCCTAATTCTAGCTAATTTTCCTGGAAAATTCTATTAATAACTTTTGCTATAAAATGCTATAAAAACGTTCAGCCCTGAACAATTTAATTATTATTAAGTTGTCCCTACTGATTTTTATTACGAGAGAGTACTTTCGTGCAGTTTATTTTATCCCGCTCGCACAAATTGCATCTCGCTCATACTAATTGGGTTTTTCATTTAATTTAAAAAACATAAATTCTATTTTTATGTTTATTTTCCGCGATTTTTCCTAACATAATTAGATTCGCGATTCACTTTTCTACCGGGTAGAAAATTTTCATAAGTCTACGCGGATTATTTTACTCGCAATCTACTCCGCAAGTTTCGGTTTGACAGATGAAATGCCGGCATTTCATCTAAATTTAATTCGTAAAATTCGGATTATTTTCCACTATTAATTCTGGTAAGTTATTAAAATATGAAATTAAGAATTCATTAGAATTCTAAAAATATAAGAACATCATGGATGTCAGCTATATTAAAGCTGATATTCATCTAAACCTTTTGCTTTATTTTTCAGGTTATGCCGGCACATGAATCAATATTAGATTGAATTTAGTAACCAATATCCACCTGATATTGGTTGCATTTATTTGGGGATTTAAACTACAGGTAAGTACCTATCGATTGAATGTAATATGTATGGAAAACATCAACAACCTTCCATGCTATTTCAACATGAAATTTACACATGTAGTTGTTGTTGTTTTTCATATTAAATATAAACAAATATTGTATGACTTTAATAAATTTATTTTATTAATCCAATTTTCTCTTTTTAGGATGAACATTGCTGGATGAACATTCTCCCGCCCGTTGAACAATATTGTTCAACACCAGTTTTTCTTTATTTACTTTAGACTTTTTCCTAAGTTGATGATGGTGAAATTTTACCATCCCATCTGCATACACTTGCGCCCGTATGCACCATCCACCTGGCAGATTAACCAAAAAATCTTTTTGTTTAGATGATCTAATCTTGTCGAAATCAATTCTTTCCACCACCTTTTTCGGCAAGAACACCTGTTCTCCTTCTTTTGTCATAACGCGTTGTACGTCGTTATTAATCCGCATTCTAAATTCTGCAATTGTAGTGGACAACCTTAACGAGCTCCACTCCGTTGTATAACACCCGTTAACCAATACTGGTGGTCCTATTAGTTTTTCACCAACTGGCACCTGATCTTCTGGTTGGCTTGTTGTACAGCTCACTACCGAACTTTCACTGGTTTGCACCAGTGAATTACATTCAGTAGTGACCTTTGGTTTATCAATCAAATCTTTTGTAGACTCAGGTATTACGTGAGTCAATTGTGACTTGCGTCTAGCGGCACTGGCTGGATTCTCTGGTTCAAAAAACCAATTTGTTTCCACCGCTCTTTTGTGTGTTGGTGCCGTAAATTTCGCGTTGGTGGAATCACCAACACGTTGTCTTTTATTGTTATTTGATTGTTGACCTTGTCTTGTTGGTGACAACGGAACCTCCTCCCAAATCGTCAAAAAATCATTTACTTCGAATGAATTCATTTTAATCTAACGAGAACAAAAATAAATTAGTAATATATATATTGTTTTACTAAATTGGACAACATGAACATTATACTATCACCAACATGACGGCACTACCTGTCTTAGTAAATTATTATTTTTTTTTTTTTTTATTAAATATATTATGCTTGTTGTTTACGTTGTAAGGTGTATCACCTTTCCATCATCGTAAACTCATCATAATCTGCAATTCTATTAAAAAATTTAACAAATGAAGAACTCATGAATTTTTAGTTGCATACATTTATTATGTACTCTAAAAATTTAATTTTATAACATTAATTTTAATACATTATGGTAATGCTTTAGCCGTCGATGGAATCATTGGTGGCATTCCTGGTGGCCGCCCAATATTTGCCCTTGCTAAGCGCCACTGCACTGAATCATACCGCAAACTCGGACCCAATTCTTCCAGTTCGGAATGTATAAAGTATTCCTCCAAACTATCCGTGATCATGTTACATATTGTTTCAAACGTCATTCCACTTTTAATGGTGTACCGCTCTGAATATCGGTATTGAGTATTCGTTGGATTCATTGTTACCTAATCATAAACCCAAAAGAAATATTATTATTATTTATTTTTAAAACATTTTACCACATAAAACAACAAAACGGACAAACAAATATGACAACATACAAAAAAAAAAAATTTTTTTTTTTTTACAGATACTATCATAATATAGTATCATCATTTGCTTGTACCAATGGACAGATTTTCGTTACGGGCCTCGTAAACGAACTATGTTCTGTCTTTATTTTTACCACTCGAACAACTCCATCTTCACCTGGATGTACTTCTTCAACTCGTCCCAGTGGCCAAAATGTTGGTGATGTATTCTCATCTTTTAATAAAACTACATCGCCTTCCTTAATATTTGGTTGTGTTGTTTGCCATTTTGTTCTTTGTTGTAATGTATTTAAATATCCCTTGGACCATTTGTCCCAAAATTGCTGTGCCATATATTGCATATGTCGCCATCTTTGACCTGGTGCAACCTTGTCTAATATTTCAGGTTCAGGCACAGCGTTAAGTGGCCGTCCAATCAGGAAATGACCTGGTGTTAATACTTCCAAGTCCTCGCTTCTATTTTCCATGACTGTTAACGGTCGAGAGTTTAAGCATGCTTCGATTTGACATAGCAATGTTACGTATTCTTCATACGTGTAGACATTTTTACCTATTACTCTACGGAGATGATACTTCACCGCTTTAACTCCAGCCTCCCATAAACCTCCAAAATGAGGTGCTCCTGGAGGATTAAAATGCCAACTAATTCCCTTTTCGCTGAAATGTTGACTAACATTCGGACTTGCTTCCTGCAATGCCTTTGTTAACTCCTTATTGAGTGTAATCTGTGCTCCTTTAAAATTTGTACCGCAGTCGGAGTAAACATCAGTACATAGACCCCTTCGTGCAACAAATCTCCTAAATGATGCTAAAAAGGCTGACGCTGATAAATCTGATACTAATTCCAAGTGTATAGCTTTCGTAGCCATACAAACAAATATACAAAAATAACCCTTATACGTTCTTGACGTTCTATGCGATGACATTTTTAAAATAATTGGACCTGCAAAATCCATTCCGACATGACTGAACGGTTTAGATATATTTACCCTACAACTTGGTAAATTTCCCATTAATTGTGTATACGGTTCCTTTTTGTGACGAATACAAGTTGTGCATTTAGCTATCTGTCTTGATATTATTCGTTTTCCATTAATTATCCAGTATAAATTCCTGCTCGTATTTAAAACCAAATTGACTCCACCATGTAGAGTGTCTTTATGTATTTCATTAATGATTAATGTTGTAACATAATGATTTGATGGCAGTATAACTGGGTGCTTGTTTTTATATGCTACATTTGCGTTGGTTAATCGTCCACCTACACGTATAATTTTATGTTGATCCAAAAATGGCATTAATGTCAACAACTGGCTCTTTTTATCAATTGTTTTATTTCCAATCAAACGATTATATTCTTCGGAAAATGATCTTTGCTGAATTAGTTTTAATATTAAATTTTCTGCAGCATCCATTTCTTGTTTATTTAATATTCCTACTCTTTTAGCGTTTCCCTTTGTTGCGTTGTTATAAAATCGTAGTATCCATGCAATTGTTCTCTTTAATAACATGAATGATGAAAAACGCGAAAACATATCATCAGTAGTGGTTAATAGTGATACAACAGTTGTTTTCTTCACTTCTATTGCAGGTACTGTCAATGAAATTTTATTTTCTGGCCATTCTTTCTCAGCTTTTACCAACCACGTTGGTCCATTCCACCATAACTCATTCGTTATGATTTTTTCAGCTGGTATTCCTCTAGAGGCTAAATCTGCAGGATTAAATTCTGTTGGTACGTGTCTCCAACAGCTTGGATCTACTTTATCCTGTATTTCACTAACTCTATTAGCAACAAATGTTTTCCATTTCGATGGATGATTATGAATCCATTGTAATGTAATTGTTGAATCTGTCCATGCAGTAATCGAATACTTACTTAACCCCATTGAGCGTATCGTTGTTTCAATTAGTCGGGCCAAAATTAGTGCACCACATAATTCTAAACGTGGCAATGTCACCGGTTTTATTGGTGCTACCTTGGTTTTTGATGCAATCAATTTTGAAGTGACAATTCCATCTGAATTTTGTATTCGTAAATATATTACTGCTGCGTAAGCTTTAATTGAAGCGTCGCTGAATCCATGTATTTGAACATTGTTTGATTGTAACGTAATACCTATCCATCTAGGTATTCTAATTTTATTTAGTTGTTGTAGGCTTTCTTTAAAAAATTGCCATCGTTCCGCAATTGATTTATCTACTTCTGCGTCCCAAGAGTTCCCTGATATCCATAACTCTTGAATTAGTAATTTTGCTACTACAATTACAGGTGTGATCCATCCTAAAGGATCATATAATGAAGCAACTTGTGATAAAATAGACCTTTTAGTAATCGCTTGCTGAGTTTTATCTAATACTGCAAATGTAAAATAATCCGTACCAGGATACCATCTTATTCCGAGTGTTTTAATTGTATTAGATTCGTCAAATTGAAATGTCTCTTTCAATTCCCTGTGTGCTAATGGTAACTGCTCTACTATCTCTGGATAATTACTGGCCCATTTTCGAAGATTAAAATGTCCTTTTTTTAGCATCTGTATGCATTGCTGTTGCAGTTCCTTTGCTTCTTCAATACTATCTGCTCCACTTAATAAATCATCCACATAAAAATCAAGTAACGCTGCCTTTGCAGCTAATGGATAATTTTGTTCTTCATCCGCCGATAATTGTTGCAATGTCTTAATTGCTAAATATGGAGCAGCTGATGTGCCGAAAGTCACCGTTTTTAACTCATAATCAGTGTCCACCTTTGTAATCGGGTCTCTCCAAATTATTCGTTGGTACTTTCGATGTTCTGGATGAATTAAAATCATACGATACATCTTCTCGATGTCCGCTGTTATGGCTACTTTATATTTTCGCCATTTCATTAAAGTGGAAAACAATGTTGGTTGTAATGTTGGTCCTATCAACATTTGTTCATTCAATGATTTTCCATTTGTTGTTTTTGCTGAAGCATCAAATACAACTCTAAGTTTCGTCGTAGTACTTTCTTTAAACACTGCATGATGTGGTATATAATAAGGATTTGTAGACTGCTCATTTGATACCTTTTCCATCTGGTTTAAATCTATATATTCATCGAGGCACTTTGAATATTCTTCATCTAGTGTAGTATTCCCTTTGAATTTATTCTTTAGTACTTCATAACGTTTTCTGGCCATCTCTCGAGATGACCCTAGATCTGGACATCGTCCATTTATAAATGGCAGTTTCACTTCATACTGTCCATTTTCAAGTCTTGTATGCGTTAACTTGAACATATTTTCACATTCTTCATCCTCTGGTTTCAAAGTTTTTTGAGTGGGAATTTCTTCTAATTCCCAAAACTTTTTTAATTGATGACATATCTCATCAGTCTGCCGTTGGATAACTGTAAATGTTTTTGTTTCTTGACTGGATATTCGTGGACTATTCCCTAGAAGTATCCATCCTAATGTAGTCTGTATTGCTACTGGTGCATCCTTTGGTCCCTTGACCAATCCATTTTGGATAATATTTGCATACGTTGTTGCTCCAAGAAGTATATCTATATTTCCTGGAATATAATAAGTGGGATCTGCTAGCTCCATATTCTTCAGATGGTCCCAGTGTCTTCTAATAATTTTACATGAAGGTAACATATCTGTTATTTTCTTAATAACTAGCATAGATACTTTCACGCTAGACGTCTTTGTCTTATTATTATAAATCTGTACTTGAACCTTTTTATTGGAAATTGCTGTTTGACCTGTACTCAAACCAGTAATTTCCACCTTGGCTGATTCACCTGGCACCCCTAATTTCTTACAAACATTCTCTGTAATAAACGATGATTGAGATCCAGGATCAACTAAACAGCGTAGCGTTATGCATCGCCCATTGCGATCATAAACAGATACTAATGCTGTGGCTAACAACACATCTTGTTGTTCAGCACAAAAAAAATTTGACGATTTCAATATCTCCAAACTATCAGCCTTGTCCACCGCTGGTGAACTTTCAACCTTATGTTGATTTTTGACCCCCTGTGGGCCACCTTTTGTTCCAGGAACATTGTTCAAAGTACTATGTAACCAACCACTATGTTTTTGGTTACATTTTTTACATCGTTGTTGACTCGGGCAATTATTAGCACCATGATTGCTCGAAAAACAATTAAAGCATCGTCTACTTTGTTTTATACAGTTTCTCCGTTCATCAACGTTCATTTTCTGAAATTTAAAACACTTTCCAACAAAATTCTGTCCATTACAAGCTGGGCATTTTGAAGTAGTAGCGATGTGGTACGTTCTTGTACTAATTGGTGTCGGCTTCGTCATTGTAGTTGACTGTGACACCGCTTCTAGAACTCTGAACCTTGTGTTCAGAAATTTCTTGAATTGTTCTAAAGAGGGTAGGTCTTGAGAATCACCTAATTCCTCCTCCCAAAGTTTCACCGTTGTAAATGGTAACTTTAGCACCAGCAAATAAATAATTAATGAATCCCATTTGGATACCATTACACCAAGTGAATTTAATTGCTGTTCACATTCCTCAGTCGTCTCGATTAGTTGTCGTAGCGATTTACCAGATTCGTTTAGTATTTTTGGTTGATTCACCAAAATTTTTATCTGTGTATTAACCAGCAGTCGTTTGTTCTCGTACCGCAGCTTGAGTTTCTCCCATGCTGGCTCATAATCATTGCCTGTTACTGGTACATGTTTCAGCAGCCTTTCTGCTTCACCAGTTAAACAGCCCTTTAAATACTGCAGCTTCTGGACTGCTTGAAGTTGTGTGTTGTTGTGTATGATTGAAACAAACAAGTCGTGAAACGATCTCCATTCATTATAATCCCCATTGAATTTTGGAAGCGTTATACGTGGTAATTGTACTTGATTATGTACATTCGACGCTGTGTTAACATTTTGTTGTTGTAGTGGTGGTACGCCGACTTTGTTTGTATCTACATTTTGTTTAAGTTTTAAGTTATCCTTTAAGTCGCCAATATACTCTGTATACGCAACTTCTATATCAGAATAAACATCTTCTGTGATATAATCGTCTACACACTCTTCAGCAGAATTTTCTATTAATTCTCGAATGGCCAGATCATTTAATCCAAATTCATACCAACTGTTACTCAAATCGCTGATTTTAGTTTCATAAAATCCAACGGTTCGTTTTTCCAGTTTTGTTTTCTTGCCGTTGATAATCGATTTTTGAATTCTCTCTGCCAAAACCTTTTGTTTTGTTAGGGTACTTTTCAATGACGCAGTCATATTGAAATAAAACCACTTTATCGTCCTTGATAAACTAGTTTGCCTCTTGTATGAAATGATTAAAAAATGTTAGTCCCTAACAAGAACTACTTATATTAAAATTGCCAATCCTAATTCTAATTACTAACTATTATCAACCAATTTCTTTGTGTCAAATATTCAAATTTCACAAAATCAAACGGACCTGACAGTATCCGGTGTTCGAAGGACCAAAATGTTCGGTGAGCCTGCTAAAGTTTCTGAAATAAAAGTTTAACTTCTCCTTGAACTAAATAAAAAGAAATCTGCTTGGTTTACGTTCAATTTTATTTTATTTAAATATTTATTAAAAATGATGAATTTCAAATGTTACAATAATAATTATTAATAAAAAAAACAAACAAACAATTTGTATTATTACTTTACTCTTTAATTAATTAATCTCAGTTATGTTGCTAATTGTTAACGTTGATGTCGCTTCTATCGTCTCAGCAATTGTGTTCATACCATTAGCCTGACTGTTATCTGAAGTTCGATCAGCTAATTGTCTATCTACTGCCGTTGGGCGACAATTAGAGTAGATTTCAACAATTTTATAATGTAGCGCAACCTGATGGATCGTTTAATATTGGTTTTGTTCAATATTGAATTTTGTTCCACAAAACCTAGAAATTGGTTGATATGACTAATTCTCTGAGGTTAAATAATCTAATTTGTTTATGAAATTTCCCTAATTAATTTATGTTGAGGTTAGATGGCCTGTATTAGTTTATACGTTTGAAACTATGTTGATTAAATTACATTTACCAGATTAATATCAAATACAATATACCTGGTAAACCATAATCAACGATAATAATAAAAAAAAAAAAAAAAAAAATTGTTTTGTAAAAACAATTATCTAATAAACTAATTTAAATCAATTAATAATAATAATAAATTGTTTTGTAAGAACAATTATCTACTAAAATGACTTTATTAAATTAACATTCGATCTATAATTCGATAACCGTAATCTTAATTCGACACGTGATCGTAATGTGGGCGCAATTTAACCTTAATTTTATTAAATTAATTTAACCGAATTTAACCTCACTTTTTATTTAAATTTTGCAACGCGTGATTTTAATTTTGTATAATTATTAAACGTTTTGATTTTTTATAACTTCATGCGGTTTTCCGATTTAACCTAACTTTAATTGATATTATTTTTTTTTAAATAAATTCAATTCTATACTTCAATAATTAAATTCAAAAATAATTCTATATTAAATTCTAACAATTCACTAATTGAATTTAAATACTTTAAAATCGAATTCTAATAATTCGCTAATTGGCAATTTTAAATTAATTTCACTTTATTTATTTATTTCTATAATCTACAACTTTGTTAATTATTTAGAATAAATTAAATTAAATTTACTTTACCCTTTTTAAAAATAATGAGTTAATTAAACCAAAAAAAAATATATTGCATAGGAACAATCACAAATTTTCCACAATTACTTGTGCCACTTGTAATTTTATCCGTATACAATAATTTTTCTTACCTTTATGTATATGTAGATATAAAATAATTTTAAATTATTTTCTTGAAATTACTTGCTGCTGCTGCCTTTGAGAATCAATCGATGAGACTGATAAAATTCTCAATTTGCCTATCGTTTATATAGCCTAATCTATTTTAAAATTTACATTTTCTATATGGTGTTACCATATTAAATTTTAAATCATTTGACCATAATGGCCATAACATTTTATCCTAAGGTTTTCCTTAAAACCTTTACTAACCTTTTTTCCTTTAGAATATTATTTCCTATAATTTCTCTACTAAATTTTCCTAATTCTAGCTAATTTTCCTGGAAAATTCTATTAATAACTTTTGCTATAAAATGCTATAAAAACGTTCAGCCCTGAACAATTTAATTATTATTAAGTTGTCCCTACTGATTTTTATTACGAGAGAGTACTTTCGTGCAGTTTATTTTATCCCGCTCGCACAAATTGCATCTCGCTCATACTAATTGGGTTTTTCATTTAATTTAAAAAACATAAATTCTATTTTTATGTTTATTTTCCGCGATTTTTCCTAACATAATTAGATTCGCGATTCACTTTTCTACCGGGTAGAAAATTTTCATAAGTCTACGCGGATTATTTTACTCGCAATCTACTCCGCAAGTTTCGGTTTGACAGATGAAATGCCGGCATTTCATCTAAATTTAATTCGTAAAATTCGGATTATTTTCCACTATTAATTCTGGTAAGTTATTAAAATATGAAATTAAGAATTCATTAGAATTCTAAAAATATAAGAACATCATGGATGTCAGCTATATTAAAGCTGATATTCATCTAAACCTTTTGCTTTATTTTTCAGGTTATGCCGGCACATGAATCAATATTAGATTGAATTTAGTAACCAATATCCACCTGATATTGGTTGCATTTATTTGGGGATTTAAACTACAGGTAAGTACCTATCGATTGAATGTAATATGTATGGAAAACATCAACAACCTTCCATGCTATTTCAACATGAAATTTACACATGTAGTTGTTGTTGTTTTTCATATTAAATATAAACAAATATTGTATGACTTTAATAAATTTATTTTATTAATCCAATTTTCTCTTTTTAGGATGAACATTGCTGGATGAACATTCAGGAATATACAAGAATGTCAATAAAACAATTTGATATTTTGGTTGAATTCACGTTAAATAAAATTCAGAAGTGTGATAAATTTCGAGAAGTCATAATACCAGAAATAAGAATTCTCATGACATTAAAATATTTGGCCACAGGCCTTCATTATAACTTTATTGCTGCTGAGTTTTTTGTTGGTCATTCAACAGTTCAGCAAGTAATTCCTGAGACATGCGATGCGATTTGGGATGTACTGCATCCATTATATTTGCACTGGCCTCTGAATTTAAATGAGACTGCTAAAGATTTCTATGAAATTCACAGGCTTCCACATTGCTGCGGTGCTGTCGATGGGAAGCATATTAAAATTCAGAAACCACCAAATAGTGCTAGCCTTTACTACAACTATAAAGGTTATCATAGCATAGTTTTAATGGCTTGCTGTGACGCAGAAGCATATTTTACATATGTGGACATAGGTGCATACGGATCGCATTCTGATGGAAATATTTGGTCATACATTACGCTGGGAACTGCCATCAGGAACAATTCGGTTGATTGGCCACAAGAAAAATGTTTGCCAAACTCAAACATCAGCTTTAATTATTTTTTAATTGAAAATGAAGCATTTTCACATTCAAAACATTTTTTTCATCCTTATTCTGGCAGAAACTCAAGCGATGAAAAACAATATTTTGTACAAAGATTATCATCGGCAAGAAATGTTATCGAAAGAGCATTTGGAATATTAATAAATATGTTTATGGTCTTCCGAACAGATATTATTGTATCACCAGAAAATGTTGAAAAAATTATAAAAGCTACTGTTACTCTATGCAATTATATTCGAAAAACATCCGATGAAAATACTCCTGCAATACAAACTGTGTTTTCATCAGAACAATTTCATAATCTTGGTAGGGCTAGAGGTCGACTGGAAACTGAAGGAATAGTAGCGCGGAATATTTATACCGATTATTTATTTCAAAATGGTCGAATATAAGTAAACTGTATAAGTAAATTGTACAGAAATTGGAAACAAAATTTAAGTTAATTGTAAATTAAACTAAAATATGAGTTAAAATCAGTTTTAATGCAGTTTTTATTAACGAATTAAAAAAAAATAATATAAAATTGTAATACTTATAATAAATTTTAATACTCATAATTTTTTTGTTTAAAAGTATATTATTTTAAAATTATAAATTACTTTAAGAAAAAAAATTAAACAAATTTCGTTTTTCTATTTATTTTTAAATTTATTTTTCCAAAAATTAATTATAGCGTTTGTTATTGCATTATGCAATTCAAAACTTTCTGCATAAAAATAAAGTAAAATAAAATAAAATACACTTAAATAAATATTTGCTGAAATGAACCTGTTAATTGCGGCATCAAAGTTTATCCAAATTCTTCTAAAAGAGCCGTCTTTTTATTCTAAATTTTGTAATCATTCTGCCTGGTGTCGTACAAAAATGGATGCTCTTTTACAAAATCAATGATTCTTATAAAATTCTGTAAATATTTTTATAAATTTTTATATATGTATATTAAAAGCATATAAATTCAAAAACTCTTTGAAATCTTTTTAATTACTTACACTATCAGAGTCCTCTTCCATAGCGTAATTCTTAATTTATTTTTATTTTTCAAACGAACTATATTTTTCAAAATAACTATCACTTTTGCAATGACAAGAAATTTTTTTTTTTTTAAGCGAGGGGTGTGGAAAATCTTCGAAAAGACACTATGGGTGCCGTACCGCATAGACGTGTGGGATTTCTACCCACTAAAAAACCACATCCCTTTATCGTAACCAATCGAAAACGATCGACCAACGATTTTAGTCTCTTTGGAAATTTACATCGCAAATTGTGGTGTGTTAGGTAGAGGGAAACATGAGGGGCACGGATTCCTTTACCGACTACCGACGATTTACCGATTATTGACGGTTAATTCGTGTGGTTTCGTCCTCATAAAACGTCTTGTTTGGTGAGAAACATCTAGTACAACTCCTATTTCTGGATTTAGATGGATCTGTAATCTGTCGTTGTGTTTTTTGGCAAATCAATATTTGATTGTAGATTCTTACCTTATTATGAACTGATAATTCAGAGTTTCTTCCTAGTAGCCAATAGTGGTCTCTATATTTAATAATAAGCTCTTCTCTCTTCTTTTTCACATGTTCCTTCCACTTCAGTTTTACATCTAGCGTCATCCCAAGATATTTTGCCGTATTTGTAATGACAAGAAATGTCAATATTTTTTCTTCGCCTTGCATTAATTCGCCAATATTTTTCAACTTTTACAATTCGCCACTATTTTTCAACTTTCGGAAAAAAAATAAACTTCTACTACTTCAACTTTTTCGGGAAAAACTCAACCAGTCCGAAATTTTTCAACTTCGCTTCAATTTTTTGTTTCAAAGTATGTGTGCTCAACCAGCTATGTATAGGCAGATTGTTCAGATAAGCAGAATTCATTCCCGTTAAATTATAATAAAATCGCTAAAACTGATAGGTTGAAAATTTAAGTAATGACTTATGCGAAATTTTAAAGTGGGTAAAAAACAATATATAATGATCCAATTCAATTTATTTTTATCTGGCAGAAAAAAATTAGAACAATTTAGATCATGTTGTAATATATTATTCTTAGCCTGAACCCTGAAGTACAAAGAAAATTAATATTACGCTTAAGTATAAATTTCTTCCCGTCGGATTCCACCTTGTCGCGGTGGTGGGGCTTAAGTAAGTCTGAGGAACGCTGAGGCGATGCCAGTAGGTGCAACCATGCTGGAACGGCGAAGGGCGAAGACCGAAAACCAAGAGAAACCACCTTCACGATTTGAATGTCCGAATCTAGAACAATTTGTGGTAGGATATTACCACAAATGTCGGAAGAGGCTACGACTTCCGGCGAGGGCTTGGTTGCTACTAATGTAACAACTAAGTCGCCAGTAGCAAGAGTAGATAGGGTCGATACGAATAAAAACGCGACCCAAACCTCGACCCCTCCCACACGACAGGAGGTGCGGTCCTGGTTAAAAAGAAGAAAAAAAATAAACTGTCGGGTGCGCAACAGCGCAAACGACAGCGGGCAAGGGCTGCGCTGGAAAGGCTCAACCTTGCGCTGGAAAGGCTGGAAAGGTGATGGGAAACCACTGTCTGTCGGGCAGAAGCGGAAACAGAGAAGGGAGAAGTTGCGCGGCGCGGTACAGGGCGTGAAAGGTGGAGAACCGGGTGGTGCATGGGTGAATCCCAAAGGTGGAAACACCGCGGGAGCCGCTAGTGCATTGCCAGGTTCCACATCGGTCCACCCGGTTAAACCAGCAACTACTTGTATTGCTCCTGCTGCGGCAGGGGCCCGTGCGGTGTCAGGCGTTGCCATGTCAACCACATTAGGTTGGAAAATGGGGACAACTGATCCTGCACGGGCTCTTGTTGCAACAGAAGCAGCAAAAAAGAGAATCTGCTCGGATGATTCGGGAGAAGCAGGACCAACCAATAAGAAGGTAGTCCCTGAGCTATCAACTTATAGGGAAGGACCTGCTCCCAAATCAGACTTAGATCGTAGATCTAAACCTGTCGCAAGACCGAAGGTCATCCCAACGGGTAAACGAACCCTGAGTTCCTATTCTCAGGTGGTCAGAGGAGTTGACAAAACATCTTTCGAGATGGCTGTCATCAACTCTGCAGCACCTGGGGGCAGGATCGCTCGGGACAGACAGTCTATCATCAGGGAGGTATTAGAATCAGCTATAGACGCTGCTTTTATGTCAACCAGTGATGTTCTGCCGGTTCGTATCCGTTGGAGTGGCTTTCGTGGCGATTTCTTCTGGGCAGTCTGTCTAGACAAGTTCTCGGTGGACTTCCTGGGGAAATTGATTAGCGAAGTAAAGTTGCCTTGGGATGACATCCGGTTACAGATGGTAAGCAAAGATGACATTCCAAAGCTAAGGAGGGTAACGGTTGAAGTGATAGGTCCGCCTAAACTTGTACCAGCCATCCTTAGCCAGATTAAGCACCAGAACAACCTGCCGACTGAGCTCTGGACGGTATACATTGCTAAGGAAAAATCGCAAGGAATCTACTTGGTGTTGGGTATCGACCAGACCTCATTCGATAGGATTAACGAAACCAGGGGGAGGTGTGGTACAGGATGGCAAGCATCTTTTTCAAATTGGAAAATGTGTCGCCAACCTGCCCCACACAACCACCGGTTTCCAGTATGGTGCAGCTCAAACTGTAATGAAAGGGGTAAGTCACTGCTTGATTATATTTATACAACTAACCTATTATTAATGAACCTTGGGGTAGAACCTACCTTTATCACGCGTTGTCGTAGGGAAGTAATAGATATAACACTAACTACAATTGATATATCTGCATACATCCATAATTGGAGAGTTTCGAACGAAGCATCCTTATCGGATCACAGATATATAAGTTTTGAAATTGATGCGATGGTCCCACCAGCCATTCCTTATAGAAACCCGGCAAAAACTGACTGGGCTTCTTTCAGGAGCAAGGTGGAATCAAAATTAAATCTCTCAGTTAACTTCCCCCGTACATTGCACTCGTGTGAAGATATTAACAGAGAAGTAAATGTGATCACGAACCTGCTTATGGATTCTTATGAAGAGTCTTGTTCCTTGAAACGGGCCAGATCCGACTCTGACCCTCCTTGGTTGACACAAGACCTCAAAGAAAAACGTAAACGGGTACGCAGGCTTTGCAACAAAACGAAGAACTGTAATCGTGATGAAGATTGGAACGCATATCAAAATGCGCTCAAAGATTATAAGTACGCCATCCGCTCAGCCAAGAGACAATCTTGGAGATCGTTCTGTGATGGTGTAGATACCGTAAACGAGGCGTCACGAATTAAGAAATTTTTAGCGAAAACCCACATTCAACCTGAACTCCTAATCAATAGTGAAGGTATCAGGGCTGAATCAGCAGGGGAGTCACTAGAATTACTAATGGAAGAGCATTTCCCGAAATGCTTTGACACCTCTGTTGTAATAGATTCATACCGGCCTAGCAATACGGAATTAGAGTTTATTAACCTTAATGCAGCTAAATGGGCTGTTTTTTCTTTCAAAACATTTAAATCCCCAGGTAAAGGTGGGATCTTCCCTGCTCTCCTCCAAAACTCATGGGATTTCATAGCTGATAGATTAATAAACCTTTTCAGGGCGTGTATCCTCTTTGGATATACCCCGGCAAAATGGCAGGTGGTTAGAGTGGTCTTTATACCAAAACCGGGTCGAGATGACTATTCATCCACCAAGGCATTCAGACCAATCAGCTATACTTCCTTTCTTTTAAAGACTCTGGAAAGAATCTGCGAAAGAGAAATTCGAGATAAGCTCCCATCGGCAGCATTATCTGGCAAACAGCACGCCTATTTAAAGGGTAAATCGGCGGAAACCGCTCTTCATTAAGTGGTTCACACCATTGAAAAAGCCTTTCTTTTCAAAGAATCTGTGCTTGGAACCTTTATAGACGTGGAAGGAGCTTTCAACAATGTACTCCTGCAAAAAATTAATGAAGTGCTACATAAACAAAACATCAACCCACAAATCTCCAAGTGGATTGAACTCATGTTAGCACATAGGAGAATTTATGCGAACCTTGCGGATCAAGAACGGGCAGGTAAAGTTCACAAAGGTACACCACAGGGCGGCATTCTGCCACCCTTGCTTTGGACACTAGTCGTGAATGACCTCCTATTCGAACTCACAAGGCAGGGATACCTCGTCGTATGCTACGCAGACGACCTGGTCATTCTCGTCACAAGCAAATTTAAATCGGAACTCTCTGGGTTAATGGAACCTGCACTGAATATTGTTAGCCAATGGGCAGACAACTTTGGGCTGAACATCAACCCGCTAAAAACCGATATCTGTTTATTCTCATTGAGAAGGAAAACTCAACTATTGAGTCTTCCCGTTATAAAAGGCACCCGGCTAGCACTAAAAGCTAATGTTAAATATCTGGACAAAAAATTGAACTGGAGATCGCACCTAGAAGAACGAGCTAAATAAGCCTTTAGGATTTTTGGCATGTGTCGGGGCGCGATGGGAAAGAAATGGGGACTACAACCGGATATGATTCGCTGGCTCTACACCAGTGTCGTCCGCCCTACTCTTTCCTATGGATCTCTCGTCCGGTGGAAGGCGATTGAGAAGCTCTCCAATCTTAAGTTGTTGGAAAAAGTTCAACGTTCTTGTTGCCTCAGTATTACTGGCGCAATGAGAACAGCATCAACAGCAGCACTGGAAACCATTACGGCTATCCACCCAATTGGGATCCACATCAAAAAAGTTCCTGCGGGGGCTGCATTGAGACTTCACTTAAACCAGGCATGGACTCATTTGTGAAATCCATCATAACCAATGTTGAGAAACCTAGCGATTCCCAGAAAGAAACCTTCCTGGAATCAAACGTAAAACTCAGTATCCCTTCTAGAGCTGATTGGAACACTGACATAGTGTCTCAAACAGCTGGCCTGTTAACAGCATATACCGAAGTAGTATATGGGGCGCTTGAGTATGGGAACCAAATTGCGTGGGTGCGTGGGAGGTGTGATTTTTAATGTGTTTTTAATGGGTGTTAATGGGTGTTGTTAATGGGTGTTGTTAATGGGTGTTGTTAATGGGTGTTGTTAATGGGTGTTGTTAATGGGTGTTATCAATGGGGGTGTGCGGCGCGCGCCGCTTTTTTTGTTTCTCTTCTTTGTGTTCTTCTTTCTCGTGTCATGGTTGAGTGGATATTGTGTATATGCCTTTTCGCTTGAATGATTTTGGTTTTCTTCTTTGTCCTCGTGTCATGGTTGAGTGGATATTGTGTATATGCCTTTTCGCTTGAATGATTTTGGTTTTCTTCTTTGTCCTCTTCTTTCTCGTGGATATTGTGCCTGCTGTTGAGTGGATGCTGCTGGTATGGAATTTTTTTTTAAAAAGAAAAAGTGTACTTTTGAGATTTGAACTGGGGAACGTGGTGTTTTATAAGTCTGCGCTCTACCTACTGAGCTACCGACTTGTTGGAAAATCTGCATCTTATTGCTAATATGAACGTGAAAAATAGAATTGATGGTTTTTAAAAAAAACATTTTGGTTCCAACTGGATTTGAACCGTGAATGTTTCTATTTTGCTAAATAAGAAATGTTTGGACATGATTGCACATATATTTATATATCGAAACATGTTTACTCTTGTTAAATCAAAAATGTACACTTGATATATATATATTTTTGGAGTTAATATATAAGTTTTATTTATAGTTTTTACTCAGTGTGTGTAATGTTGTTGACTACCGTGGATATAGAAGTAATTTCTACTTTTTTAAAAGAATATAAACTCTTACTCGATATTGAAAATATAAAAAAATTAGAAAATCTTGAGGAGAAACTGAAATTATTAAATGAAAGCGGAGTAAAAAAATCACAATTTGGTCTACATTATAATTCTTGTATTTGGTCTGATGATAAGTCAACATCAGGGCCTGATACATGTATTTGTGTATCAATAACCTTTAGATATAGAGAAGTGTTAAAAGTAATAAGAAATTTTAAAAATCTGCTGTATAGAATGCAAAATTTAAGTTTATGAACATGTTACCATTTATACACCCTTTCACCATGATTATAGCAGGGCCTTCGGGATGTGGAAAAACAACTTTTGTTTGTAATTTAATACTACGACATATGGAATTAATCAAACCGAACATAACCAAAATAATCTGGTGCAATCCAGAATTAGTCGCTGTACCTGGAAATTTGCCTTTTGAAAACATTGAATTTTTAAGTAATATACCAGAGCAAATTACTAATGAAAATAATGACAACATTTTAGTGGTGTTGGACGATTTAATGCTCGAGACATATAATAAACAAGTATGCGAGTTATTTACAAAGGGGTCACACCACAAAAATTTATCAATCATTTTATTAATACAAAATATTTTTCACCAAGGTAAATACTGTCGTGATATATCGTTAAATGCTAAATACTTGGTTTTATTTAAAAATCCGCGTGACAAATCTCAGATCGCACCTTTAGCGCGTCAAATTTTTCCAGAAAAAACAAGAGAATTTATGAGAGTATATAATGAAGCTACGTCAGCACCTCACGGTTATATCGTGTTAGACTTAACACAGAACATCAATGAATTATACCGTATACGAAATAATATATTTGAAAAAAATTACTGTGTTTGCTATTGCACATCAAATGATTTAAACAACATAGTTTACTGTGAAAAATATGAAACGATTGAAAAGAAACCAACATATATTACATCTTTTAAAAAAATCTAACAAAAAACTGCGTAATAGTGTATTAAAGACATGTGATGAAGATGTTATAAAGGCAATAATTGAAATTGCAATTAATACTTTAAACGGGAATAACCAAGCTCCGAAAAAAATTATTTCATTTTTAAAAAAACATAAAAATACAATTCGCTGCTTAGCCAGTACTAAAAAAAGTTTGAAAGCAAAACGACGAATACTTATTCAAAAAGGAGGCTTTTTACCTGTTTTAATTGGAACAGTGTTATCAGGAATTATTGGAAAATTAATAAGTGATTATCAGTCAAAAAATGAATAATATGCAGCGTATGATAGTTATACCACCCGAAGTTTTTTTAAAATTTAAAAAATTATTGCATGATGAAAATAACATACATATTTTAAATCAAAATATGGAAAAGCTTTTACATAATAAAGCTCTAAATCCTATTCAGAAATGGTACATGTTAAGACAAAACTTAATAAAATATAATAATCAAAAAAGAACAACACCTACTGATTATGTTAAAAAAAACCATTTTACTACAACAGGTAAAAATGTTGAAACTCAAACTAAATTTAAATTACAGAAAGACAAAGAAACACAATACGAATCTGAAATACAACAACAAAAAGATTTTGACAATATTAAATCATCATCATATGTTTTTTACTTTGATCCCGTAAAAGAACAACAACGACAACCACAGTCACAAATACATTTTGAAGATAGTGATGTAGATATGGAATTTGGAATGGATGATGACGATGCAGCTGACCTTGCTTTTACACAAGCATTACCCAATGAACGTTTAAGCAGAAGATTATCTTCAACACCAAATGTGAGAATGTATGAAACAAATACAGGTGATATTATTTCAGTTGCACTACCTGATAAATCACCTACACAATCGCCTATAAATACAAGACAACGTCTGCATACAATTGGTTCATATATAAGACCTAGCATTTTATCAAAATATCCTGAGGAGCGAAATGTAAATAAACGAAAACAATTACCAATAAATAAATCACCACCTAAACAATACAAGTCGAATTTTACACCACCTCTTTGGACTTCTTATAAATAAGACACAAAATTAAAATATATGGCACTAGCAACTATGAATTCAAGAGATGATTTTTACATCACGTTATTTAGTAATGATTCAATTAATTTTTTTCCTGATAATACACTCTCAACTTTTGAAAATAGAATACCAACACATTTAGATTTAACTAAAGCTGATTGGAAGGTTGGTCTTTCGGAAATTTATGTTAACGACTATCTACAAACAGATACTTATGAAAAAGTAAAATCAGCTACTATTTCACTAGGTACCCATGAGGTTACCGTAGGTAGAAATAGAGAAATAGTTAAAAAACGTATGGGATATACATTTTACCATGACGATGATTCAAGATTTAAGTTTGATGATTGGAAATCAAATTTTTTACCAACACTTATTAACAATATCACACCATTGGGCGAATATACGCGCGCTGAAGTTTTACAAGAATTTTATAATGAAGTGCTTGTCACATTATTAGACGACACCACCTATAAGGGTACTTACACTCCCGTTACCGCAGCTAATCAACTTAAAATGATACGTATAGCAAGATCTTTTAACAAAGAAAGTTTTTTTTTAAAACCAAATTTTGAATATACTATACCAACTTTGATAAAAGAACTCTTTCAGCAAAAACAAAATATACATTTACTGAAAAGCACAATAGTGGATTTGTTTAAAATTGCTTTTCAATCATATGATGATCAAAAAAGAGGTATGATGCTAGTATATACCGATATAATTCAACCGGAAATTTTTGGAAATAACAAAATACGAGCTTTGCGTGCAGTAAATATTGATAATTGTAGAAGACAAAACAATATAGAGTTTAAAAATATACAATATGTTCCGCTAGCAAAAAATAATTTTGAGACCATAGGCATTAATATTTCCGATCAGTACGGCAAGAAAATTGATTTTGTACCAAATTTCTATCCAACAAAAATTGTTTTACATTTTAAGAGATTTTAATAAAAAAAAAGTATATAAATAAAACTGTTTCATAAGACTTTGTTATCGTTTTATTCAAACATGCACAGCGAATACATTAAATACTACCAATCTCAGGCTGGTGGTAATATAAATGAAATAGGACCACTATTACAATCATATCAACGAATTCAACGAGGTCGTGGTCTTGGAAATTTATTTGCAAGTTTATTTCGTTATCTTAAACCTTAATTGGTCACAGGTTTAAATTTACTTAAAGACGAGGCTTTAAAAACTGGCGCCAATATTTTGTCTGATATAGCGTCAGGAGCGAATCCAAAAGAAGTATTTCAAGATCAAGCTAAAGCAGGTATAAAAAATTTAAGAACTTCAGCAATAAACCAATTACATTCAATGTATGGTAGTGGTAGAAAAAGAAAACGTGTTAGTAAAAAATTAGCACAGATAAAAAGAAAACGTAAAACTATAAAAAGACACGTAAAATCAAAATTATATTCAATTAGTAAAAGGCGTCGCATAGGAAAGATAAAAAATAAAAAAAACAGCGTGTTTTAGACATTTTTAATTAAAATGGTTGTTGAATGTATGAAATCAGAACTGGATCTTTTTACCGTGCCACCTATACAAACAAGTATTTTACGCTCTGAAGAGGTTGTCTATAATCCATTAGCTTCGTTAGATGCTTCGCCTTCTACAATAGGGTTTGTCTCACTCGGTCATGGTGATACATACAGAGATTTATCTTCAACTTATATTAAATTTAAAGTTCAGATTTTAAAAAGTGATGGATCAAGATGGAATAATGATAAAACAGGCACAGGAGCTGATCTAAAAGTTGTACCACAACCAGGTGTGGTAAACAATTTATTACATTCAATGATTAAACAAGTAAATGTCACATTAAATGGAAAGAATGTAACACCTTCCGATTCGTTTTATCATTATAAAGCATATTTAGTTTCTTTATTAAGTTACGGCCAAGATGCTGGAAATACTCATTTGGAAGGATCGGGGTGGGAAATGGATAAGCCAAATGTTCATGATTATAATAACACTGGATCCAAAGCAAGACAAAAAAAATTTAATAATTCTAATATTGTAGAGCTAATGGGAAAATTACATGTAGATTTTTTCAACACGCCTACTTTACTATTAAACAATGTTGATGTGAGAATTTCATTAACATTAGAAAAACCAGATTTTTATTTATTTTGCGCTGATTCGGAAGAGAGTTTTTTTAAAAATTCATGAAGCATCGCTATACATGAAGCACGTTACAGTCAATCCTAACATTTTGTTGGCTCATAATACTATTCTTGCAAAGACCAATGCAAAATATCACTTCAAAAGAGGCGAATTAAAGACATTTACAATACCAGCAAATACCTCAAACATTTCACTTGATAATGTATTTATTGGTCAGTTACCAAACACATTATTATTTTGTATGGTAAACAATGATAATTTTAATGGAAAACGATCAAAAAATCCATTTCTTTTTGATCACAATAATTTAACACAGTTTGTACTATACGTAAATGGTGTACAAATACCCAACTCACCAATTGAAACAGATTTTTCTTCACTATGTTGTAATACTAGAGCTTATTTAACATTGTTTAGAGGTACAGGAATACACCATTCTGACAAAGGTCATCAAATAACAAAAGAGCTTTTTGGAAAAGGCTATACAATATTAGCTTTTGATTTATCACCCGATGGTTCAGATAATGAAACATGTCAAAACCTGTTAAATCAAGGTACAGTAAGAATTGAGGCAAAATTAGGCAATTCATTATCATCAACATTAACATGCATTGTCTATGGTGAGTTTGATGCCTCATTAGAAATTGATAAAAATCGAAATGTTTACACAAATTTATAAATATAACCGACAAGAAATAATTTTTTTATTATGCCTGCGATCGTAAAAGGTGGTAGAACATGAAAAATAATAAATTACCATCATATGCCTTAGTGGACATATCTTTTGCCTGCGATAAATTAATTACTTTTGGGCATAAAGTAAGCATTGCAGGAATTGAAGAATCAAATAAATCAGTACACTACGAATACAAATATTTATACCCAACATCAAAAATAAATGCAGAACAACACAATTACATAACAAATGGTAATTTATACAACGATAATATAACTCAAGCTATAAATAAAAAATTAAACAAATTTGATGTGTTATTGGTTAATGGTAAAGACAAAAAAGAGTTTTTATTTCACTATGTAAAGTGTACAACCAAAATTTACGATATTTCAAACCTAACAGATCAGCATGAATACACAACAGATTGCAAAAATTCTTCGGACGAATAAATACACCAAAACTTGTTTTAGAGGCGTGTATGCTTTTAATCGTATACCAAAACATATAAAAAAGAAACCATTTTGTATTGTTGTAAATTCAGATCCAGACACAAAACCTGGCTTACAGGTTAAATTTTCCAAAAGAAGGTTGTGCCGAATATTTTGATTCTTATGGAGATCAAACAATAAAAACAAATATTATAAAAAAAATCAACTATATGTGGATATTATTGCTGTGTCTTTTTATATTTTCGATGTAGAGGAATATCGCTGCAGGAATTTTAAAAAAAATTTAGCTCTAAGAATTTTATTCGCAATGATAAGTTAATTTTAGAAATGTTTTATAAAATTTTCAAATTTTGATCTTATATGTATAATAATAAGGAAACATTTATAATTTTTTAAAGAAATGTCAATAAAAGAACTAAAAATCAAATCAAATATGTTTTTTTATTTATTTTTATTTTTCAGCACATAACAAAGGTATTTCTACAAAAAGTTTTGAAAAATTAAACGAAGTATTAAATTTGGGTAAAAACAAATGTTCTTGCATTAATTTTTTAACATTATAAATTTCACATTTTTTGTTATATTCAGACACATAATCTTTTACATATATTTCATTTATATAATTAAAATATGCATGACTGGTTATAAAATCCCTGATTTCGTTGACCTGCCTCCATTCCTTGTCGTCTAATAAAAATGTTAAATTATGAATTTCGTCATCATTGCAAATATTTTGCACAAACATAATCCAGAGACTATAACAAAATTTCATTGGTGATTTACCAAATTTGGAAATTACCACTATTGGTTTTAATGTAGTTGGATGAAAACCAGATGAAATTTTTGCTGTAAGCTCCTCGTTCAAAAAAAAATGATACGCAAGAAGTAAATTACCAGAATCTTTGCAATTAGGTGTTTCCATTTTGACAATAAAATTATAACTAATCAAAAATAACAAAAGAACCATATATTTTTCTTAAAAATTAATTTTATTGTATTTTAACATATACATGTACATATTAAAACAATTATTTAAAGCACATCTCTTTAAATTTTGTTGTTCTACGGAGTGCACTACACAAAATGTAGTGTAATGTTGTAATTCGGATAATTTAGGTAAAATAAGAGTTAGATCAGTAAAGAATATCTTTTTTCTGTTTTCCCTTAACAAAAACATTAAAGTGTTCAAGATTTTTAAATATACATGGTAAAGTGTTATATTCTATAACGCCGCTTTCCCATTCCAGGCCGTTTATGTTATCTTTGTTGTATTCATTTTGCTGTAAAATGTCCTGCTTCAGTTCTTGTTTAGGGTATGGTGGTTTAAACAAATAAAACGTTGGTAATAAAGATCCCTGCTGTAGTGTAGCCATTTCTTTTATAAAAAATTGTCTTCCATTACCAACTACGAATTGAAAATCAACAAAAATTATTGTTTTCTGCATTTTAAATAACAACCTATAACTTTGAAAAAGCTTATATAACTGAGCTTAATTTAGTAATTCAGTTAGTTACAAACTGTCAATATGAGTAAAAAGTCAATTGTAAATGAGCTACATAAGCAGGTGAGAATAAATTTTAAGAGACGAAGTGTTAAACAAAAAGGAATTAATGACACCTGGCAGATTGATCTGGTAGAAATGATACCTTTTGCAAAATTTAACAGAGGTTATAAATATCTATTAACCGTAATTGACATTTTCACAAAATTTGCGTACGCTGAACCAGTTAAAACTAAAAGCGGTAAAGATGTAACAAATGCATTACAAAAGATTTTAGATAGAAGTAAAGTGTCACCAAAAAATATACATTCAGATCAGGGAAAGGAATTTTTTAATTCACATTTTCAAAGTTTGATGAAAAAATTAAATATAAATCATTATCATACATATTCAAAGCTGAAAGCTTCAATTTGTGAACGTTTTAATAAAACATTAAAGAACCATATGTGGAAACAATTTAGTATACAAGGTACTTATGCTTGGCTTTCAATTTTGGATAATATAATACATAAATACAACCATACATGGCATCGAACTATAAAAATGAAACCGTACCAAGTAACAAAGGAAAACGAACAACGTTTATTAAATACAATTTTCAATAAACCCAAATTATACATAAAACCAAAATTAAAACTCAATGACTTTGTACGTATTAGTAAAATGAAAGGAATTTTTCAAAAAGGTTACACACCCAATTGGTCAACAGAGATTTTTAAAATATCAAAAGTTAATTTAACAAACCCTGTAACATATTTTTTAATTGATTATAAAAAGCAACCCATTTTGGGTACTTTTTATGAATATGAATTACAAAAAACAAAATATCCTGATAGTTAGCTTGTTGAAAAAATAATTCGACAAAAAGGAAATCAAGTTCTGGTTAAATGGCTTGGGTTTGATGACACACATAATTCATGGATTGACAAATACGATATTTTAAAATAAATATTCCATTTTATTTCTTAATATTGAAATTAAAATGTGCGAAAAAGAAATTACAAATTTTAATTATATGTAATTTATATTGATATTAACAATAATAAAAAATTGTATGTTTTAATTAATTTTTATTAATTTATTTATTTATTTTTATTTAACATTTTTTATAGCCGTAAGGTACAGAATTATAATCATCTAAAAATTTTCGTTTTTTAGATACAGGTTGGTACTTTTTAATTTCAGGAACAACAATTACATTATGTTCTTTAGTTCTACGGAACATATTTGATAAAATTTTAACTGGTTCTTCGTTTTCGTTACTTATTATCATATTTTTAATAATATCGAAATTTATTAATTGTAAATTTCTGTGATTTAAGCAGATACCTTTAACTTTACAGGTAGTTTTATAATTGTTTTCAAAAGTTGAAAAAACTTTAAAAGCATAATTTTTTGGTCCACCGCTTACAAATTCAGTTATATAGCTACCAGGTCCATAATCACCTTCTAGCTCATCCGTCATATCACCAACAAAATTTCCTGTAGGGGGGTTGTATAAATCTGGTTTACTGATATAAATAACTGAGTCTGTATCGTAATAAAGCACTCTGTTGTCAAGTTTTTCCAAATAACTGTACAATTTAATTCTTGCCTGAGCTGTGGTATACGCTGCTATGCAGACATTTGCAGTTAACAAACCATGACTCTCTTCATCAATAGGCTTCCAGTTGACTATTACAGTTTTTTCGTTAATCGGTTGTATGTTGTTTATTATTGTTAGAGGATCTGAAAACATTTCAAATAGCTCTTCTGGTTTATTTAAAATTGTTGTTTTCGGTAAATTTTCACGCTGTCCAAATTTTCCCCAAAATGAATTTAAGATTAATTTCGCTACTGATCTAAGACCGTTATTTTTTGTTATTGAGTTTATATCTAATTTAATATTTTCATTTTTTAAAAAATCTTCAATATATTTTAATTTATCTTCATCTGTTGAACAATCTGCTGGAAAACCTGAAGCAGATTGCTTCATTTTGATAAATCTGTTCATCATGTCTACAAAAAGACCATCAGAATCTTTAGTGTACTGTTGAATTTTATACTCCCATATTTCATAAATTTCTAATATCTGATAATTTTTTTCTATTGCTTTATTAACTTCATCAATGACCCAAGTTCCTGTTAATGCTTTTTGGTCGTCATTGTGTGTGCATTCGCCAGTAAAAAATTCATCTGAACAACTATTACACAAGGTGAATATCAATTTGTTGTTCTGCTTTATAGGTAAAACTGGATGATATAAATTAATAGGTGGTAAAACTTTACATTTTATCAACCCATCAGTTTGCTGTAGAATAATATTTTTACATATATTATTTCCAACATGGAGTTTTGGATGACCTATTGGAAATTTACCATATTTACAAACCCACGGATATAAAGAACAAATATCGATGTATTTAATTTTTTCATTTGTTTGACATTTATAATATGTTCTTGTGTTACCTGTTCTACCTCCATAAAATGCATCTCTAGGGTTTAATGGTAATGAATTTAATATGGGGTGCGACTTTAAATATTTCATGTTTTTGTTTACTTCTAAATTTTTTCGAAACTTGCATTCCCACATTTCCAAAAGTTCATAACCACTAGATTTTAAATGCAGTGCTTTGCTAATAGTTGATTCATATCGTGTATTCAACGTTTCATTTGAGTTTTTATATAAAACATTATCACGATTGTATTTAAAACACCCAGGATGACCATGATAATAACAACCATAAAACTCAAAAATTTGATTGGTTTCCTTACAAAAGCCATCAACTTTAACACCCTGGATGATAATTTCTTTTCCATTTAAAGCATGTTGTATTTTTATATTTCTCTCTTTTTCTTCATGTAATAACCATTGTATCGCTATTTTTGATTGACCATTACTTTCATGATAATTATTTTTTGGTATAATGCTTATTGTATTAGGTTTCAAAAAATTGCGTCTAAAAACCAGATTACAAGTTGATGCTATCGTACATGCTTCAGTAAATGGACACACATTGCATTCATTTAACAACAGCTGACGAAATTTTAAGCAAGTCTCGGTTAAAATAATCACATCGTTTTGGCAGTATGAAACTAGTTCATTTTGCATATTAAAAATTTTATTTCTATTTTCATCATACCATTTTAAAAAAATCTCTCTTTCTGCACTTTTCATTGAATCACAATTGTAATATTTAATATCAGGTAATAATCCAATATATTCAGCATTTTCCAACGTGTTAAAAATGTGTGGGAAATAACCTTTTTTAGAAGTTGTTTGTAAATCAAATGCTTTTGGTAATTGTGAAAGTGCCATTGGAAAATAGTTTAAAGAGTCAATAAATTTTATATTTTTAAAAGACATCATCACAATTTTAGTCCCCTGCATTATTAATTGAGGTGTAATGTCTGTATTTACCAATATATTATGTAAAATAAATTGATGATCAAAAGATTTTCCGTTATGAGCAATAACGGTGACTTTTTTAAATTTCTTACTCATCAGAATAATTTCGTTTAAAAATTTATTTATTATATTTTCCTTATGAATAACTTCACGAAAACCACATTTTTGGCAGAAGTATAAATTATTTAAACTGATGCAAACATCACAACGTTTGCTATACACGCACAAATTTGGCTCGTGAAGTTTTATATCGCCTATATCATTTTTATTGATACATTTTTCTTGTCTCGTTTCTAAATCATAAAATATAAACAATATATCTTTTAATATCGGTACTCGTTTATCAAGCTTTATAAAGCATTCATGTTCTTTTAAAACGGTTGATTGGCATGTCTTACAAAAGTATTCACCACAATTGTGATTTTTGTTTTTCTCTACTTTATAAGTTTTTAGACACAAAAAGCAACGATTTATTGTGTTGCAGATATTTTTACTATTTGAGCTAGACGTCAAATGGTTATTATAACATAGCTGGTTTTTAAAATAGCGATTGCATATGTTACACATAAGTTTTGTACTATCGTGTTTACAAAAAGGTGATAGTTGACAGCATAAACATTTTTTGATGCAGTTGTGGGAATTTTTGTGATTGTACGGCGTATTACAAAAGGTGCAGAAATAACTACAACAAAACGCTGCTGTTAATGAAGTTATTACATTAAAGTGATTTTCGTGGTACAGCAAATCTAATCTTTTTCCATCCTCATTTCCTTGAAACACAATTTCACGGCCTTTACAACCATATTTAAAAACAGTAATTTTGTAATCTGTTAAAAAAGCCTGAAATTTATTTAATTCTTCTATTCCGCCCCCTGCAGCAGGTATATTTATTTTTGCTTTTTTTAACATCTCTGAAGTTAGTTTAGTCTGCAATTTTTTAGTGTCTTTTCTTATTAGAGCTTTTTCTTTAACATTATCTATTACAGCCATAGCGACAACTAACGCTCTTGGTAAACATAAATTATCTGTATTATTTATTGTAATAATACCTCTACGTTTAATACATTCTTCATTAAATGTAAAATATTTTGAGGTTCTTCCATTTCCTTGTGGCATACGCACAGATGTTACAGTTAAGCAAAAATTATCTGTACTTAAGCCTTCAGATTTACTTTGGAAAACTTTACTTATCAGATTCCATAAATCTTCAGTGGATACTAAACTAGCTGCCCTAAAACTTATCCACCCCGGTCCTCGCTGTTCAAAACTATCCCCGCAAAAACTTATTCCGACCTGATCAGTAGGTAAAAGATCACGTGTTGAAACATATACCACTTCCTCAATGGCTGATTTAATCCAATTTATTGGATCTTTGTCTACAGGTATCTCGTTTATGGTAAATTCAACCCTTTTAGCACATAAATTAAAACGTTTGAGAAATATATCCGATTCACTTTTAATAGAAATTAACGACATTTTTACCCGACACAAAATTAACTGTTGTAAAGCTTGTAACAAACTAAAGTTTTAAGTCATGGTAGATGTTTTTATATAAAGATTTAATTAATATAAATCTTATCTTAAATATTTACATGCACAAAGATGCATTTTTGTAAAGTGAATATTTCGTTTAATAAAAATTATTTTTCACATTCTCTGAACCATAACTAATAACTAAGAAATCAAAAATCAATTAAAAAAGGAACCAGAAAATATTATTTTTAAATTTTTGTATATTGTTAATTGTTTTATGTATATTGTTTTATATCGATTAAATTAATGTACCAGAAAATATCAGCTTTAAATATTTTGTATGTATGTACATATATTTTATTCATAAATGTTCAGCATTTTTGAATTTGCTCTTCGGGGTACAGGAAATACTTAAATTTAAAAAAATAAGAATTGAATAAAATATTAAAATACTGTGAACCAATTTACCAATTTGATAAACCACAAAATTTTTTCATTAAATATTTATATTAAAATTTGTATAAATACAGTAAAATTTTATATATTGATATCAGTTGATTTGTAGTCTAAAGAAGTAACGTTTATCAAATCTTTAAAAATGGTAAGTATTTTTGAAATTTAATATTATTATTTTATATTATAATATTATATATATATTTTATATTTCTAGAGTTTCACGGATAATTTCGAGAAAAATGCAGCAGGAGACTCCAATACAAACTACACCAAATTAGACGATTTATTCCAAAATAAGGCGTATGTTGTTCACAAATTTAAATTTGTGAAAACGCCTTTTGGAAACCAGGTAGCCGTCAACATACAGGATATGGTATCGGAAAAATTATCCAGCGTCTTTTTACCACAAAGAATATCTGCTTCTATTACCTCAGAGGCAGAAATACAGGAGCTAAACAACAAAGGGTATTACCTAATCTTCAAAGGACGGGATCCAGCACGGAAAAATATGGCGATTATCAAATTTACAACCCATCTGGACTCTCAAAAACATTTTTAATTATAGAATATAATGTATTATAATCAAAATATTAATATTTACAAGTTTATAAATAAATATTTTGTTAAAAGATTCAAATTGTATTTTTTAGTTTTTTCTTTGGACTTTTTTGTTCTGTTGTTCTAACTCACACACACACACACACACACAAAAAAGAAAAATACAATTCTCTCAATTTCGTTTTGCTTTTTTGTATATTTTTGTATAGTTTAGAATTTTTTGTCCGTTTGAAAATTTGTATATGTTTTGCGTTTGAAAAACAATTCAAAACTAATAATTAATTAATGTTTTAGAATTGCATTTGGAATAGCTGCTGTAATCTAATATATTTTTTTTAAAAAAAATGCATTTTATGAAATAAATGCAAGTTTGTGCTATTTTGATTATCATAAGTTTTTTAAAAAATAACAAGTAAGAAAAATATTATTGTCTGGATTTCTATCTTGAAATTTTATTACTTTATTAATAAATAACATTTGATAATTTTCGATCCAATTTTTTATAATTGTATTTTAGGTCATTGCGTAATTTGATTATGCTATTTTTAAATAAAAATAATTTCAATTATTTTGCAGTTTCATGAAAACTTTAAAATATTGTTTGAACTTTGTATTTGCAATTTAATTATGTACTTTGATAATAATCAATAAAAAAACAATCTAATTCTACAATATCATCACGTAGTTTTAGTTATGATATTTTAGAAATTAACAAACAATAGATTTTGCTCTAATTTTTACAATATTATTGTTATATATCAGGTCCAAAAATATGTGTAATTTGCCGTGTTCCATAAATCTATGTATATTGTAAATATGCAGGATTTGTATATCCCAACAATATAGTTTTAAAAATTGTTTATATATGTGCAATCATGTCCAAACATGAAAATATTTCTTATTAAAACATTCACGGTTCAAATCCAGTTGGAACCAAAATGTTTTTTTAAACCATCAATTGTAAACGTTCATCTAAGCAATAAGATGCAGATTTTCCAACAAGTCGGTAGCTCAGTAGGTAGAGCGCAGACTTATAAAACACCACGTTCCCCAGTTCAAATCTCAAAAGTACACTTTTTCTTTTTTAAAAAAAAATTCCATACCAGCAGCATCCACTCAACCGCAGGCACAATATCCACGAGAAAGAAGAGGACAAAGAAGAAAACCAAAATCATTCAAGCGAAAAGGCATATACACAATATCCACTCAACCATGACACGAGGACAAAGAAGAAAACCAAAATCATTCAAGCGAAAAGGCATATACACAATATCCACTCAACCATGACACGAGAAAGAAGAACACAAAGAAGAGAACCAAAAAAAGCGGCGCGTGCCGCACACCCCCCATTGATAACACCCATTAACAACACCCATTAACAACACCCATTAACAACACCCATTAACAACACCCATTAACAACACCCATTAACAACACCCATTAACAACACCCATTAACACCCATTAAAAACACATTAAAAATCACACCTCCCACGCACCCACGCAATTTGGTTCCCATACTCAAGCGCCCCATATACTACTTACCGACGGCTCCAAAATGGGAAACCTGACTGGCGCGGGAATGTACTGTGAGGAATTAAATCTAGAAAGGTCTATTCGCTTGGAAGACCACGCCACAGTCTTCCAAGCAGAGGTGGTGGCAATTAAAGAAATCTGTAACCACCTTCTATTAGAAGGAACCACAGATAGGGACCTGACAATCTTCTGAGATAGTCAGGCTGCGTTAAAAGCGGTGACATCCTATACTACCAAATCCAAGCTGGTCCAAGAATGTAAACACAGCCTTAACAACCTGGCGCGGTCGAATAGGGTCACACTGAAATGGGTTCCTGGACATAGCAATATACCGGGAAACGAAAAAGCAGACGAGCTAGCAAGAAAGGGATCGCAACTGGAGGTCATCACGACCAGAGTTGGGGTAGCACTGCAGACTCTTAAAGCGAACCTAAAACGATGGGCCGACGAATCTCATCGACAAATCTGGCTAGCTAGTGATATCGGCCACACCTCGTGGTGTCTATGGGGCATCCCGAAGGAGAAAGTAACCAAGAAATACCTGCGGCTCAACAAGAGCTCGGTATGCCTGGGCACTGCGAACTTAACAGGTCACTCTATGTTGCGGGATCATGCCTACAAAATCCGGCGCTCTGAATTGCACGTCTGTAGGGGGTGCGGTGAGGATAGAGAGACTATTGAACACTTCCTGTGTCATTGTCCCTGCCTCATGCACCTACGTTATAAATGCTTTGGTGCCTATCTCCTGAACGAACTGAGCGAAGCGGGGGTTCATGGATGGCAGCAAATCTGTAAATTCGGTAAACATAGCGGATGGCTCATTTCAAAAAATTACTAAATTTACTTCGCCTAAGCCAAGTTCAATGACAATCGAATATTTTAGCTAAAACATCTAACTCGATCTGAATGTAATATTTTATACAATTGATCAACCAAGCGAAATTACTAAAATTAATTGCAGGCCAAAAAAAGGGTTGCCAAACACTTAACCTTTTAGTTTTCCAAGAAGTTTAGAATTAATTGGATAAAAAATCTTAATATAATACTATCGTCAAATGTAAAAGTAGCAGAGAATATATTCGATAAAAACGCTTTTCTGACATACTATAAATCATGACAAGTGCTTTTGCCCCTCAGCCAGAGAAATATTTTTAATCGAAAATTAATGCGTTGTCAAATTTTTTATTTTCAATATTTTATACGAATTAATTTCCATAGTTTATATGAAATGTGCAAAAATGAATAAAACGTTCATTATTTTATATGGAGTATGGAATTTATTTTCAATTTCATTTGACCATTTCAGCTGAATCCGAATTAATTGACCCTTAAAATTCCCAAAACTTTTGTAAAAGTAAAAAAAAAAATCCATTTATATCATGCTATATATTAGCCTTAGCCGGAAGTAAAAAAACATTTAAAATTACGCTTAAGAATTACTCATTTCATTCATATAAACTATTAAAATGTTCAAAAATAAGCAAAATGTGCTTTATTTTGTATGGGGTAGGAATTTATTTTCAATATTTTGCCCATTCGCGAAGCATTACTTATTTCAGAAACTATTAAAATGTACGAAAATTAGCAAAATGCGCATTATTTTGTATGGGGTATGGGATTTATTTTCAATATTTTACCCATTTGCGAAGCATTACTTAATTCATAAACTATTAAAATGTTCAAAAATAAGCAAAATGTGCTTTATTTTATATGGAGTATGGAATTTATTTTCAATATTTTACCCATTTGCGAAGAATTACTTAATTCATATAAACTATTAAAATGTGCAAAAATAACCAAAATGCGCATTATTTTGTATGGGCTATGGAATTTATTTTCAATATTTTACCCATTTGCGAAGAATTTCTTAATTCATATAAACTATTAAAATGTGTGAAAATGAGCAAAATGCGTATTATTTTGTATGGCGCATGGATTTTTTTTCCAATATTTTGCCCATTGTAATTAATTATCTGGTTATGCTAAATTTTAAACGTGAGAAAAAACAATATTAATGCACGTACATCCGAATCAATTCATTGACCCTTAAAATTACCAAAAGTTTTAGAAAAGTAAATCAATTAAGATCATATTACATTATTATTCTTGACCGGAAGTAGAAAAAAAAATTGTAATTATACTTGAGTATAAATATTTTTAATTAAACTAAAGCGGTATCGAATTACATTAAGGTGAAAATTACTTAAAAATTAATGTGCCAAAATGCTTAAAATGCTCATTAATTTGTACGCAGTATAGAATTTATTTTAAGAATTTTTGCACATTTTATTTGCATTTCCTTTGTCCCAGAATATATATAATTACACTACTAACGTTCCCAGTTCCGAACAATGTCAAACAAATTCAGAGGTTTCTGGGTATGATAAATTATTACCATAGGTTTTTACCGAATGTCGCAGAAAGTTTAGAGCCTATTCACGCACATTTAGCTAAATCGTAAAATTAAAAACAGAATAGAATTTTCATGGCCTAGCGAGTGTCAAGAAAATTTTGAAAAAGCTAAACAACTTTTAGTAAACGCTACCATGTTAGTGCATCCATAAAATTCCGCTAAATTTAGTGTCACGACCGATGCGTCAAATTTCGCGGTAGGAGCAATTTTGAACCAATTAGTTGGAGATATGTGAAACCCTTAGGTTTTTTCTCAAAAAAATTAACGTCAACAGAGACTCGGTATTCAGTATTTGACAGAGAGCTATTAGGCGTGTATTTAACCGTGAAACATTTTCGTTATTTTCTAGCTGGTAGGGAATTTACTATATATACACAAACCACAAACCGCTAGTACATGCGATGACGTCAAAATGCGAACGAAGCCCAAGGCAAGCTAATCATTTGGATTTCATATCACAGTTTTGCACCGACATACGACATGTGAAGGGGACAGACAATGTGGTCGCAGACGCATTGTCAAGATTAGAAGAATCGACAATCGATAAAGCCGACGCAATGTACAAGCTTTATTAATCGCACAACAAAGCGACGACGAAATAAAACAAATTATCGAAACGAAGTCAACGTTCCGAAAATTCGAAGAGGTTAATACACTGGGTACTGACATAAAATTATGGTGTGAAACGTCAATGAACAATAGCCGTTCCATACGTTCCGTCAAATTTACGGCGAAGAATTTTCGAAAGTTTGCATAACATCGCACACCCCGGAGTACGAAGTTCAAGAAAACTAATTACAGATCGTGTTTTTTTGCCGTCAATGAATAAACACGTAACGAGTTGGAGTCGCGAGTGTATACAGTGTCAACGTGCTAAAACCCATCGACACACAAAATCGCCACTGGTAAAGTTTGATTTACCAAGTACGCGATTTCAACATATTCATAAAGCTTTGGTAGGACCATTACCACCGTCGAATACTAATTGTTAACTATTGACGGTGATCGACAGATTCACTTGGTGGCCGGAAGCATATCCGATACCTGATATCTTAGCGGAAACGTGCGCTAGAACTCTAGTTTTCGAATTCATTTCGCGTTTTGGGGTACCCGTACAAATTACGACGGAAAAAGGTACTCAATTTGAGTCTAAATTATTCAAAGAATTGACTAGGTTATTAGGTACAACTAATAACCTACGAACGACTGCATATCACCCGCAGGCGAATGGTCTAGTAGAGCAATTTCATCGCACTATGAAGACAGCGTTAATAGCCTGCGGTAATACGAAATGGTCTGAAGATGTGCCTTTAGTGTTATTAGGTCTACGTACCGCAACAAAACGGGATATTGGTTGCACACCAGCTGAATTAGTTTATGGAAGTAATTTAACGCTTCCAGCTGACATGGTCACTGAAGTTCCAGATCCAGATATAACGCCGGGAGACTTTGTAAATCGACTTCGAGAAAAGTTTCACCAGATTCGAGCAATACCGACTAGAACAGAAAAAAAAGATATTTATGTACCAAAAGACTTAACATTGTGTGAATATGTTTTCGTGCGCATTGATAAAGTACGGCCAGCGTTAACCGCCCCATACGAAGGTCCCTTTAAAGTCATAAAAGGCTTAAGAAAAGTTTTTATCATCGACAAATATAGGAAGCACGTATCAATATCGATCGACCGACTTAAACCTGATTTCGTAGCTGAAAACATAGAAAAATTTAAAATAAAAACTGTTACGTTTCGAGATAATTTCGCTTTGCGTTCGAATAGTCCTCACCGACCGCTCAGCTGCGAAGGGGGTGATGTAGAGAACTAACATAAAAATAAAACGATAATTAAATTAATTTTTATTATTGATATTTTACTTACCACGAGTTGAAAAAGACGAAAAGTTATAAATGTCAGTTCGATTAGTCTTAATGCGCGAGTATAGTTGGCGCTGTTGATTGTTGCTATTGGTTGTGGCTCAACAATTACATGTGGGTTATAAAATAACATTGGCGTTTACCTTTCCCAATTTATTTCTTTTTAAATCGAACCACCGAACGAAAACAATCAGCAGTCGCCAGAGTTTAAATATATATTATAAAGAAAACGACAAATATAAATCATTACGATCAGCGGAACAAGGTACCTATTTTTAAGTTTATATTTTATAATATAATAATACTAATTAGATTTATTTTATAGTCTATACATCTTGTAATAATTTAAATAAATAAAAATAAGACACAAAAAACATTGGTGTTTTGTATTTAATTTATCTGGACACAAAAACCCACAACTATATCTATCTTTCTGCTTGTTCTCACTAATCCATACAGATAATTGGTTCACTCAGAGACTGTTATTTTGATTGTTGTTGATGATAAGAAACCTTCTGTTTTGGATTAATTTTGGATTAGTTGATATTTAAACTGTTTAGACGTGTTTTTTTAACTCCGTAATTTTTTCATTAATTGTTCTTATTTTTAATTATTTTTTTTTGTATAATTATTTTTACATTAATTTATAATGGATAAAATTTGCGCTAAATGTAATAAGAAAATTCAATTTGATTTTATTACTTGTGAATCTTTTTGTGGAAAATTCTTTCACATAAATTGTGCAAAAGTTCCTGAAAATTTGAATACAATTTTGAAATCTAATGCTTCACTTTTTTGGAAATGTGAAACATGTATGGAAATATCTATAAACATTTGCTGGACAAATAAATTTGACTGGATATGTTCGGAATTGGCTAATATTAAAAAGGTGGTTAATAAGTTTAAAATCAATGGATTAAATAGCAATATGGTATCACATAATAATAATAATTTAAAAGAACTACCAGCGGATATTTCGGTTCAAAGTCCAATAAATATTTCTAAAACTGTTCCTGGTCAACTATTTTCTGATATTGCAAAACAGGGTGTTTCAACAACACCTGTGCAATCTACAAAAAAACGGAAAACTAGAAAACCAAATAAAAAAAACCTGGAAATCAAATTGTGACTAACAAAGAAGTAATAGTTGGGAAAGCAACTGACGAATCTGAAATCGAAGTAGTATCGAAACAGAATTGGTTCCACATATCTCAATGTGGTCCAAAAACAACATCTGATACCCTAACGCAATACATCAGGAAGCGGTTAGATTTAGTCACCAATGACATTCAATGATTCAAGCTAGTGAAAAAAGATGCTGATGTGAATAAAATGAGGCATTTTTCTTTTATTCTGATAAAATTCTTAATCCAAATATTTGGCCTGCGGGTATTATAGTTAAAAAATTTATTAATTTGCCAAAAAACTTGAAGCACCCGTTAGAAAATGCAGTAAAATAAATTCAAATATAAATTCTTGTTTATCATCAATTGAAGATGGGGGAAGACGGTGTTTCGTCATTGTTCTCAAATAATAACAATAATTCTCCGCTCTCAAATTTATTGATGTCTATGAACTCTTCTGTGTCTGTTTGTTCTAATAATAGTGTAAACAATGAATGTGTATTTAATTTACCGTCAATTCTTGGTGTTTTATCATTATCACCAACATTAAATTATAACAATAATGAGCGAAATTTAAACAATTTCTCTGTTTATTATCAGAATGTTGGTGGTATGAGAAGTAAGATTCATCAATTTTTTCTTGCGGCTTTAGAAAATGACTTTGACGTCATAATTTTAACTGAGACCTGGCTACATGCTGATATTGAAACACCAGAGATTTTTACTTATGATGTTTATCGGAAAGATCGATGTTGGCAATCAACAGGCCACAAACGTGGTGGTGGTGTATTAATTGCAGTTCGCTCAATTTTTAGTAGTGCAGTTATTGATCTTTATTTCTGCGATGGTGAGATAGAGCAACTTATTATAAAAGTTTTCTCAGCGAATAGTACGACAAATTTATTTTTTGGAGTAAGCTACATTCCACCATCTAGTGACTTTTGTTTATATGAAAATCATATGAAGAATTTTTCTAATGTTGCTGAGAAATTAAATGAGGATGACTACATTTTTGTTACTGGAGATTTTAACCTTAGTTGCCTATCATGGAATTGGATTGAAGATGAGCAATTTTTGTTGCCAACGAACTTAACTAATGATTCTGATATGGTAGTGGTAAATACTCTTTTTTCTTGTAACTTAAATCAAATTAATAGTATAAAAAAATTTAATAATCGTATTCTTGATTCAATTTTTGTACCTATGCTACTTGTTCTGAATTTATTCCATTTGTAAATTGTGATCGGCATCATAATGCCTTAATTATTGATATTAAGTTATATAATTTTAATCATGAAAACATTAATATCAGTTCAAAAAGTAAAAACTTTAGGAAACTTAATTTCAACGCTTCAAGTGATAGATTAAATTCTTGTTCTTGGAATAATGTTTTATTGAGTACCAATTTAAATGAGGCTTGGTCTATGTTTTCTAATTTTATTTATTTAGCTATTAATCAATGTGTTCCAGATATTATGATTAGAAATAATAATCATCCTAAATGGTACAATAAAAGTTTATGTAGACTATAAAATGCCAGAAATAAAGCGCATGTTAAATATAAAATTTCTAAGTTCGTAGCGGATAAAATTAATTTCATGAGGCTTCGCCGTGAATATGAAACATTACATAGATTTCTATATAAACAATATATGTATCTACAATTTAGAAAATAATATTAAAAATAATAGTAAAAGTTTTTGGGTTTATGTTTCCAGCAAAAAAGCCACTTCTGGATTTCCTAATCAAATGGTTTTTGGTGATTCTTCTTCAAATTCATTGCCAAAATCTGTAAATCTTTTTGTTTTTTTGAATCAGTCTATTGCTTAGTAGATTCTAATTCGAAAGGAAATTACAATCACATTCAAAGTCAATTTGATTTAGGACAATTATCTATTTCAGAAGTGGAAGTTTTGGATGCTTTAGAAAATTTAATTATTGACTATAATCCTGGGTTTGATGGAATATCTTCAATTGTGGTAAAAAAATTTGCTAATTTATTTGCAAGTCCATTAACCCATATATTTAATTTGTCTCTTAGTGGTGGTGTATTTCTAGATACGTGGAAAATATCTTTTCTAACTCCAATTTTCAAGAGTGGTTGTAAAAATGACATTAAAAATTATCGAGGAATTGCTAAACTTTCAGTTATTCCAAAATTATTTGAAAGTATTGTCGTAAAGAAAATTACTAATGTGGTTGAAAACTTCATATCTCCTAAACAACATGGATTTATTCGAGGTCGATCTACCACTACAAATTTAACTTGTTTTTCGAATTATTAATGCTTTAGAATCTGGTCGTGAAGTTGGTACTGTTTATACAGATTTTCTGAAAGCATTTGATAGAGTTCAGCACAATTTAGTAATACGTAAATTTCAAGCTATTGGTTTTCATTCTTCTGTTTTACAGTGGATTGAATCTTATTTACTAAATATAATTCAGATATAAATACAAAACTTCCAATTGCGACAAATACAAGCTTTATCTGGCCTACCTCAAGGTATCCACATTGCTCCATTATTCTTTATTCTGTTTGTTAATGATATACAGTTATTTACGGGATCTTCTAGTGCTTTAGGTTTTGCTGATGATTTTAAATTATTTCGCATTATAAATAATGATATTTATTTATTTATAAAAAATTATCCTAAAAAGAGCAAGATAGCTCGCGTAGAGTGTACATATTTACAAATTGTTAGTTCTATACAAATTTCAAAATTTACAAGCGCAATTAAAACTGCTATTTAGAAAAAATTTAAAAAGCGAATTAAATTAAATTAAAATTAAAATGCAAAAGAATTAAAAAAAACATTAAAAAGACAAAAGAAATACTAATAGGTGTTATAACATTTAAACAAAATATTGATTAATATATAATTTTACATAGAATTTAAACTTTAGTAGCTGTTGATCATAGTTTAGTTTTAGTAGTTTCCAATAAACATATCTTTAAATTGGCCATGTTTTTGCCAATATTACTATACAAATTATTAAATTCTGTAATTTTCTTTATTTTTTCATTTTCTGTACAATTTGGTTCACTAAAGAATTCATTAATGTGCATAGAATTTGTATCAGTAGCTATTTCCTTGACAAAGTTCCATAATTTGCGTTGACATTTCCACATGTTCTAAATTTTTGTTCATCGTATTCACTACGTTTTTTTTTCACAGCTGTAAGTTTGTTAAGCCAAAATTGATACATATTTTTATAAAATTCAACACTTAAATTTCTCATATGCTTTCTATGCCAGTAATTCTTTATTTTTATCAATTTTATGCACTCAGAATCAATCCATGGTTGACTAAATTTAATGTTTTTTTTTATACGATCGTTCAACCGTCGATGCTATCAAACATGTTTGAAGTGATTCAATCAAACTATTATATGTTACAGCGGCAACACTTGTTGAAGTTGTTATTGTACTGTTTTCCAGCTGATTCTTTAGTGCATTGACATTAATAATTTTTTTCGTGACATATTCATCAGCTGTTTTATTTACAAATTTGAAGTTATTTTTATCTATTATTTCTACTATTACAATGAGGTGATCAGAAATATTTGAATTTAAATAAGTTATATTTATTATATTTGAGATTTTATTTTTTAGAACATGATCGATACAAGAACCTGACGCTGGCCTAGTTGTTGAATTATCTCAAAAATAAAATCCATTGGATTCAACAACTCCCTTATACTCATGTACATTTTTGTCCACTAGATTTTTTGTTAAAATTGAAATCACCTATTACCAACGAATTTTTGCTATTCAGTTCATCTAAATGTTCATCCAGTACAGATAAAAACTTGTTTATTTCATCCTTGTTGTTTTCTGGCGGTCGATATATTGCAGAGAGATCTGAATGACTATTTTTAGTAGTATGTATTTTAATACTAATAATACTATTATATTCATCACAGTAATTAAATCGTAAATTATATTTTAAAGAATTGTGAATAAATAATCCAACACCACCACCTTTTCTAGTCTTTCTACATGAACAAATTTTATTGTAATGTTTTAGATGAACAAAATCTATCTCATCATCAAAAATCCAAGTTTCTGTGAATATATAATAACGTGAATGGTTGAGTCCATATTATCTAATAAGTATGCAATTTCATCCATGTTATACTTTAGACACTTAGCGTATATTTAAATAAATAATTTTTAAAGAATGTTGATTTTCAAAATTCATACTACGAATTTTATCTATGTATTTAACGTGAGTATTTGAGGGTATAATATTGTAATCTATGTTGTTATGCTGCATTAAATTTATTTAAGTTTTTATCTGATAATATTCTTATCACCTTACTACCGTCTTTTTCTCTTACAAATATTTTACCTTCCTTTACCCAAACAAATTTAAGAATATTTTGTTGTTTTAAATCTCTAGCCTTTTTATGCAGCAAATTAAAATGTGGTGTAAGACGTTCATTGATGAAGATGGTGCGTGAAATTGCTGTACTACTATCAGGGAATATCCTGTTAAATTCTAAAATTTTCTCCTTCTTTCCGGTTAAAATCTTTCTCTTAATTTCTAATTTTGTAAATTTAACAATTAATTTTGGTGGCTCACCTGAATTGTTTCCTTTATTGTTTGTTACAATATATGCATGATCTATGTTATTATTAGCTATTGTAACTCCCAACTCAGCAATAATTTTTGACGCAATATTTTCTGGAACAGAATCTTGAACCTTAACAACACCTGTTATTTCAAGATATTTGTTGTTACGCTGTTGTTTGATTAATTCAATATCTATTAGATTGCGATCCATTTGATTCTTTAACCTAATATTTTCGTTGCGAAGCTGGATGTTCTCTTCGATTAGGGAATTAAGAGTTTCTTTAAATTCTCTAACCTCATTTTGAAATTGATTCAATTTTGCGTCATGCGATGTTTGTTTGACTAGAATTTCATCCAACTTATGCACAATAGACGTTTCATTAGAATTATTCTTAGAAATTTTTGTTGGTGTTGATTTATTTCCCATTGCATTGTTAATTTCTGATTTACGTTTGTGGTGTTTATGTTTGCACGTAGAACAGAACCATATTTTCTCTGGATTGCCAAGAATAATTGTTAAATCTTCACTATCCAGGCCTGAGCAGCTATCATGGAACCATTTTCTGTATTCACCATCACATTGTATTGGCTTATCTTTTCTCAAATTAATATTTTTATTGCACTGTTTACAAATTTGCTTGTTGTTAGACATTTTGACGTTTTTTTAATGTTTTTTGGATCTTAACCACTTACAATATGATTTAAATGGACCAGTGAATTGGGCTGATAATAATTGTTTAGCGTTGAATATATCTAAGTGCAAAGTTGTTCTGTTTTCTAGAAAACACTCTAAATCCTCAGTTAATTTAACTATTAATGGTATTGTGTTGGATGAAGTGGATAAAATTTTGGACCTCGGAGTATATTATGATTCAAAAATGATTATATAAATGCAAAAGCATTTAAAATGTTAGGATTTATAATTAGAAATACTAAAGATTTCAATAGTAGTTAGAATATGTATGTTCTACGGCAAATGAGCAAACAAAAAAATGAGCAAGAATGAGCAGCCCATACAAAATCAGTGAAAAATCGCGAACTTTTTGGTAAAAATGCTGCTCAATGAGCAAGAAATAATGAGCAGGGAAAAGAAAATGAGGCGAAAAAAATATGTATGTTCTAGGACAAATGAGGCGAGAGGCGAAATATTGTGTAGTTTGGTTTTCAGTTATTTCAAGGTCAGAAGTTTATTGAATTTTAAAAATTATTTGTATTTTGAATATGTTGTATTTGTAATATGATACTTTCTTTTTATCGTGAGAAAGAATTCTTTTAGCAATTAAATTTAAAAAATTTATAAGCGGGCGGAAAAAAAATGCATAAGCTTCGTGTAATTTGACAGGTTCGTGTAATTTGAAACTTTTGATTAAAAAAGATATGTATATTTATTTTCCATATATTATTGAATTATAATAATTATTTTGAAATCACTAAAAGTAATTTTATACATTTCCAATTACAAATAAATACTTTAGTATCGCTATAAAAGCAGCAGTGAAGTCATATTTGCATTTATTATTATTATATCGTTTCAAAAGAAAGCAATAAAAGTTAAATTTATAAAGGAAAATAGCAAAAAAAAATTTCAAATTTTAAGAAAATATAAAAAGACAAATTTTATGAAATCAATTAAATCAGAAAATTTAATCAAAGATAAAATTTACAAAATTTCGAATCTTAAGCATGTAACTACAAATCAATTTGGAGATCAAATTGCGGTAATTATCAACAGCAAATATTCATATTTTTTACCTAAGAGAATGGTTAAGCCGATAATGTCTGAATTTAATTTGAGAGGAAGCTCATTAGATGTAATATTATATATGAAATTCATCGGCAGCACAGAAGAATTATTAAGTACAGGTGAAATATTAAATGTTCCAGATTTAGAATTCTACTGCGAAGGAGAAACATCGGAAGAGTTAAACTACATATCTGAAGAAGAAGATGATATTATTATATAATCAAAAATACAATATATTGTAATGTGCAATAAAATAACAAAAATATAAATAAATAAAAAAAAATATTCTTATTTCAAACACATGTGTTTTCTTAAATTTTTTTAACATATATAAACCATTTTTTTGTCTATATATAAACCACATTATCCATAATTATGTTAGAAATATTTTGATTATGATCAGGTTTGAACACCCATTTTCTATGATGGTATCAGGACCATCAGGCTGTGGAAAAACAACATTTATATCAAATTTAATTAAAAATATTGATTTATTAATCGATAAACCAATACAAAAAATTATTTGGTGTAATAATGAAACAAATGTCTTACCAAAGAAATTAAATTTTTCAAACATAGAATATAATATAATATTCAATATATTAATGGTGTTCCAGAAACTATTAACAATGAAATGAATGTTCCCATTTTAATCATTTTGGATGATTTAATGCTAGATGCTTATAACGCAAAGGTGTGTGAATTATTCACCAAGGGATCACATCATCGTAATCTCTCTATTATTCTAGTAAATCAAAATATATTTCATCAAGGAAAATTTTCAAGAGATATTTCCTTGAACTGTAAATATTTAGTTTTATTCAAAAATCCTCGAGACAAATCAACAAATATTTTACTGTATGTTATTGTACTCGAAAACAACTATAAGATAAAAATTTATGCCAACATAATGAAACGATTGAAAACAAACCAGCATATTCTGCATGTATTAAAAAATTCTAATCCTAAATTTAGAAAAACAGTACTTCAAAATTGTGATATTGAAGTTATAAAAACGATATGTGAAATTGTAATAAATACATTAAACGGTAATAATAAGATATCAGATCGAATTCACAAGCGATTACATAAAAAAATATTACGATCATTGTCCTCTCCAAAAAACACATTAAATACTAAACGAAAAATTATGATTCAAAAAGGCGAAGGTTTTCTTCCAGTTTTGCTAGGCACAGTTTATCGGGTGTTATAGGAGAACTTATAACCTAGTAAAAATTAAAAAAAAAAAAAAAAAATGAATAATTTACAAAGAATGCTAATAGTTGAACCAGAGCTTTATGAAAAGCTAAAGCAGAATTTTTTAAATGATGATGAATTAAGTGAGCTAGATAAAAACATGAAAAACATTTTATTTAATAAAAAATGTCAGAGCTTCAAAAATGGTACCTATATCGACGAAATTTAATAAAATCGAGCAACAAAAGACGCCTTGGAGAAAACCCCAACACTCCAACAAATTCTATAAGAGAAAATATATTATCTCAGAGAAATCACATTTTATCAAATTTCCATAAAAATCCACCTCAAACACATGCCGGACAATTAAAATATCAAGATGTAGGTACTCAGAAGAACGAAATGTTAAATTTAGATAAAAAATCAGCTCAAACGCAAACCAAAACTTTAGTAACTAAAAATGTGGGAACACAGAGAAATGATTATGACGAAGATGATGAAGTTTTTCATGAATATTCCCCATCAAAAACAAATAATGATAATTACGGTTTTTTGCCTATTGTTGTTAATGAAAATAGTGATATTGATATTGGTGGTTATGATAACGATGATGAAATCCGGGAAAGAGCTTTATCAGTTGCTAGCTCAGGAGCCCGTTTAAAGGAAAGAAAATCTATAAATAGCAAAGAATTACGTATGTTTGAGTCAGATAAAGGAGATGTCATAAGCGTTCCAATATTTGACAAACCAGAAATATCAGATAGTAATCCAGCAAGAAAAAAACTTCGCTCATCATCAAAAAAAAAATCTGCTGACGTACAATTAAAATTAAATTTCCCAATTAGAAAAAAAGCTAAAAGTAAAAGCACAATAACAACAGAGGGTGTAAATTGGATATCCTATAATTAAAAATGGATCTTGAGAACGAATTTCATATCACCTTATTGAGCGATTCGTCACTCAACTTTTATCCTGAAAATAGACTAACAAAATTTACAAATAAAATTCATCAGCATATTGATTTAAGAAACACAAGATGGAAAGTAGGACTAGCTGAGGTTTTTTTTAATGAATTAGACAATTCGTCATCACAACAACCTGCACTTTACTTCATATATACTGATTTAATAAAACCACAATTTTATGGAGACAGTAAAGTAAGGTGTTTAAGAATTGTAGAAACTTCAGATAGTTCTAAAAAAGAAATTAGAGAATTTTCCAAGATTCATTATTTTAGTGTTGAAAAATCTCATTTTGATAATATTTCTATTATAATTACGGATAAATATGGCGAAAAAATAAACTTTGCTTCTAGTGAAACACCAACAAAAATTGTTTTGCATTTTATGAAAGAACATGAAATCACCCAAAAAATATAAATATTGATGCTAAAAATTCTAACTATTCAATACACGAAAACATGATGGAGCGTCAATAAAGTATTATTTAGAGCAAACTGGTGGAAATTATGAAGATATTGGTGCCATATGCCGCTCAAAAAGTAAAATTCAATGTGGTAGGGAAATAGGAAGTTTTTTGGCGGGCTATATAGATACCTAAGACCAATTGTTTCCTCTGGAATAGATATTCTAAAAAAAGAAGGTCTGTCAAATGGCGTCGAAGCTTTATCTGATATTTCAAAAGGATCTAACCCAAAAGAAGTTTTTCAAGACAAAAGGTGTACAAGTTTTAAAAAATATTAGGCGTGGCACCATTCAAAAATTATATGATATGTATGGATCTGGAGGTCGAAAAAATGCTATAAAACGCCGACTAAACTCGGAAAATTTTCATTACTACCAGCTAAACGTAGGATTATTAAAGCATCTAATAATCTGCGCAAGATTAAAAAATATAATAAACTCCAACGTGTAAGTGATATTTTTGATTAAAATAAAATATGAAAGAGTGTATGAGATCAGAACTTGATATTTTTAAATCACCACCTATACAAACGAGCATTTTAAAATCAGAAGAAGTAGCATATAATCCTATAGCTTCTCTTGATTCGGCGTCAATAATTGAATTTATATCATTAGGTCATGGAGATACATACAGAGATTTGTCCTCCAAATATATAAAATTTAAAGTACAAATATTAAAGAAAGATGGCTCTCATTGGAATAATGATAAAACTGGTAATCCACCTAATGAAATATCAATAACACAACCTGGCGTTGTCAATAATTTGTTACATTCTCTTATAAAACAATGTAATGTACAGTTGAAAGGAAAAAATATTACCCCATCAGATAGTAATTACCATTATAGAGCATATATAGAATCTCTATTAAATTATGGTAAGGATGCAGCAGACACACATTTAGAATGCTCTGGATGGTTTCTTGATTATCCAAATGCTGAAAATATCGATAATACTGGTGCAAACAAACGAAAAACAAAATATGAAAATAGCGCCGTTGTAGAATTAATCGGGAAACTACACGTAGATATGTTCAATCAACCTACGTTATTAATAAATAATGTTGATGTTAGAGTTTTACTAACTTTGGAAAAACCAGATTTTTACTTTTTTGCTAACGAAACCGACAAGTGCCAGTTAAAAATTGTAGAAGCTACACTATTTATGAAGCACGTTACAATTAATCCAAGCATATTATTAGCACATAACACCGTTTTAGAAAAATCAAATGCTAAATATCATTATAAACGTGTAGAAATAAAAACTTTTACAATACCGGCAAACAATACCAACATATCTTTAGACAATGTTTTTATTGGCCAACTACAAAACCTTCGATAGTGTTAGTTCCTACAAGCCGTGTACATAAATTTAGAGAATTTTTGTGGTAGTCCGACAGTTTCATTAAAATGGCCGGTCGATACAATTAATATTTTTGACGTCTCTAATAAAAAATAACATTACCAATATAATATCGCGGAAAACTTAATTTAATAAATAAATATATGTAATTAAAGTGAGTGCAAATAAGTGCAATATAAAATAATATTAAGATTTTGCAGTTTTAAAGTGAATTTATTGTAAACAAAAAGCACAACATCGGCGTTGTTTTTGTTTACAAACATAGAAAAAAAATTTAGTGCAATAAATAGTTTTAATTTATAATTAAATGTTTTATTCGTGCAATAAAGACAATGCCTCGTAATTGCGTTGTGCCAGGTTGCAAATCCATTTATTTTTCAACATCTGAAACTGTTTCAACATTTAGTTTCCCAAAAAATGTTAAGGCAAAAATGGATTAATGCTATACACACAGCAGATTGGCAGCCAACTGGTTGCTCATCTGTTTGTAGAGTCCATTTTCGTGATAAGGATTTTCAATCTAGGCCAACCAATTTAATTGGTCACAGGTCACATAGTAATTCAAAAATTAATATACCTAAAGGACGTTATGATCCAAGAGGACTTTTTATGTATATTGAAAATTATAATGTAGAGGTTCGAGATCGTGTAAAATGTGTTAGTGCTGCTGACGGTGTACCAAAAATAAATTAATACACAATGAGAAAAACACGGATATTTTAATCCAACACAAATTGCACAATTTGGATTATCACATTATAGTAAAAATTTAACTGATCCAGAGCCACGGCTAAAGATAATCGAAGATGGTGATTACAATCAAATTGAATGGATTATTCCAAAATCCAGTAATATAACAAGAATTTTTTATACAAAATTAAATACAACAGTTGTTAATTTTATAACAACAAATCATTATGATAGTTCAATTAGTATTAAACTTGATCAAATACTAGATTTAGTACTTAGAATCGATATATTTATTGATAAATAGTAGTAGCCTAATGATAACATTACATTAGAAAATCGTGAAACAAAACGACAAATTATTTGATTTTTTTATAGATAAAATTTATTTTATATATAATTAATATCTAATATATATTTTTTTTAAATTCTATATATATATTTTGAAAATAAAAGAAACAATGAATGACGGTCTTAAATTAAAAAAAAAAAAAAACGATGAAGCTCAGGTTATCAATAGAATTTTTAATATTAATTTAATTACTTTATTTTTTTCAGGGGTTAATACGCTTTTTTTAAGTGTCAAATGATGATATTGTGTTTTTATTTCTTATCAATGCAAAATCAATTATTGGTTCCAAAACACTCTGATGGTACTTATATTAAATCATTTCCAAAAAAAGCGTATTAATTATTATTATATTAATAAATATTTATTATCATATAAAAATAAAGTCTAATAAAGTATTTTTTAAAATAAAATTATGATTTTTATTACTTTTTATTTAAAAAATAATACAAAAACCATACAAAAACTCATATAAATTTGTCGCTCATATAAATTTGTCGGACTACCACGGTGTGTAATAGTATTAGTGCGCTGATGATGTACACGGCTTGTATTTATACACTATCGGAGGTTTTGCCAACTACCAAATACAATAATTTTTTGCATGTGTGGAAATGATGCTTATTCTGGAAAGCGTTCGAAAAATCCATTTAATTTTCAACCATTTAATTTGTCGCAATTTGTGCTTTATGTAAACGGAGTTCAAGTACCAAATTTAGCAATAGAAACAAATTTTACCGAAAAAAATCATACAAATACAAGAGCATACCATACGCTTTTTAGTGGAACTGGAATTCTCTCATGATGATAGAGGACTGTTATGGATTTTTTTTGTTATTTATAATAAAATAAAACACTTTTAGTTCACCTTTTAACTTTTTATTTAATTACTAGGTTATTTGTTTAATTACAAAAAGATATAGTAGAATAAATTTTCCTTATAATGAATGGGTAAACTAGTAGTTTTGTACAAATCAAAAATCTCAGAAACTAAAGGTATTTTGTCTTGTATTAATAAATTTTCGTGTAAATGAACAGGTTCCACTAATATAATTGAATTCAAGATTCTTAAATTTAGTCTATTTAAATTAAATGGGAATTTTTTATTAGTTTGTTCAAGTTGGATTTGTCGGATCGCTTGATTAAAAGTGTTAGAATTTAAAAATTTATTGCTTAATTTTCCAAGTTATGCCTCTTGAATGAGATCAATTACTTGATTTTGATTGTATAGTAAATGATTTGAGAATGTTGTTATTATTGTAGACATTTCATCAAATACGTGAAATGTTTTATCTAATATGGTTAAATTATCTATTTTTTGTATAATGTCATTTAATTTGGCTTGAATAATTTTGAAGTTTATATTTAACTTTTCTTCTGTTAAATTATAATTATTTATAAATTCTGAAATAATTGTAGTTTGTGCTTCCTCTAAATGATATAAAGTTATTTGATTTTCGTTAACTGTCTTCAATGCTTCATTTATTCTGTCGGCATCGTCGGAATCCATGGTACCGAATAACAAGTTTTGTAATTTACCAAGGCCATTAATAAGACCTCTTTTTTGTCTATTAATTTTTTTGATTGTAAATAATTGTTCCATAATTTCATTATTTTTCTGGACTTCTACCACTAAATTTTGTATTAAATGAAGGTTTATTTTACAGTTGTCTGTTGGTTCGAGTCGTAATACACTTTTGCATACTGTTGATAGGGAATTGAAATCATTTATTAAATGTAGTTCATCACTTTTGAAATTTGTACTGTCTAAAGTGAATAAGAATTTCCAGTTAGATGTAGTTTTTTGAAGTTTACCAATTTTTTCCGAGTATATTCCTGGTATTTTTAAATTTGTAATTTCTGCATTACAGCCAAGCAATTGTGTTGTTAATAAAATTAATATTCTGTAAGAATAAATCAATTGAGAAAATATCGAATTTGAATATATATATATATATATTATATACATGGATTTGTTTTTAGGATATGAAATTTTTTAATAAATTATTATGTACGAGTTTGTTTTTTCTACCTATTTTAATAATTGAATTCACTGGTGATTTTATTTCTACTATTTCAAAAGGACCTTTATAAGATGGTGTTAATTTTTTATTGGTACGATTTTTTATTTCTAGTAAAACTTTTTCACCTACTTGAAAAGTTTTTTCTTTTGAAGTTTTATCGTATATAGATTTTGATTTTTCTTTTGACATTACTTGATTTGTTCGTACTAAATCATAACCGTTTTGCAATCGAGCTTTTAATTCTATAGCATAGTCATCATAATTATAGATTGGTTCAATTGCTCGGGACAGAGAAGAAGGTATTTCTGGTTTGAAACCAAAAAGTATTTCATACGGTGAAAAATTTGTAGTTGTATGCGGTGTTGTATTGTAACAAAACGTTGCATAATCAACCCAAGTATCCCAGTTATCAGGATCATTGCTAGCGAAACTGCGCAAGTAATCACCGAGAGTACGGTGTGAACGTTTTAAAGCACCATTACTTTGTGGGTGATATGGACTTGTTTGAATTTTTTTTATCTTTAATAACTTACACACTTTTTTAAATAAATCGCTTAGAAAATTTGATCCTTGGTCGGTGAGTAATGTTTTTGGTATACCGAAAACACAGATTATTTTACGTACATAAACTTCAGCTATTGTATCAGATTCTTGGTTTGGAATGGGAATTACTTGAATGAATTTCGTTAAATCATCCTGGAAAGTTAATAGATATTTATTATTATTTTCAGATGTAGGTAATGGACCTACTATATCCAAGCTGATTTTTTCGAATGGTTTTTTAGCTGTACTAGTTATTTCCATTGGCATTTTAGTTTTATTATATGTTTTATTTTTTTGACATATTAAACATGATTTAATCATTTAATGTATTTTTCTATATCATTATACATGTTTTTCCATTTATATTTTGATTTTATCCTATTGAAAGTTCTCATTATACCTTGATGCCCACCTAGAGGTGCATCATGATATTCATATATAATTTGTTTAATTTCTTGCGCGTCTGTTACTTGAATAATTTGTTCTAAATTAGATTTTTCTATTGTATGGTTATCATCATTTTTTAACTTTTCTTTTTGCGTTGTGGATACAGGTTGATCATTCTTTTTGCTTCTCGTAACCACGTTTACTTCAGCGATATCAAGTCGTGACAGAGCATCTGCATTAGAATTTAAATGACCCGCTTTATGTATAACATTGAAATCATATTCTTCAAGTTTGATTCGCCAACGCATAATTCTAGAAGAGGGATCTTTTAAATTAAAAATCCACACTAAAGGTTTATGATCTGTAATTATTGTAAAACTTCGTCCATATACATAAGGACGAAAATGTGTTACAGCCCATACAACGGCTAGTGCTTCCTTTTCAATTGTGGAATAATTCTTTTCAGCATTATTTAATACGCGACTCGCGAAAGAGATGGGTAAGTCCTGATTTTCAGGATTACATTTTTGTGAAAGCACAGCTCCTATAGCTTCATTGCTGGCATCTGTTGTAATAAAGAAAGGTTTCTCGAAATTAGGATATTGTAAGATTGGATATTGTATTATGGATTTCTTTAAAATATTAAAAGATTCGTCACAGAACGCAGACCATGTGAATTTTACATCTTTTCTTAATAACTTATTAAGTGGGTTTGCTAATTTAGCAAAATTTTTTATGAATTTTCTATAGTAGCCTATTAAACCTAAAAATGATTTAACTTGTTTTGTTGTCTTTGGAGGTAAAATATTTTGGACAGTTTGAATTTTATTTGGATCTGGTTTAGTACCTTGTTCGGAAATTATATGACCAAGATACATGACTTCTTTACGCAAGAATTTGCATTTATCTGGTTGTAGCTTTAAATTATATTTTTCTAACGCTTTTAGAACAAGAACTAATTTATTGTTATGGTCTACCAAATTTTTACCATATATTATGATATCGTCCAAATATACCAGACATTTTAATCCTTGTAAACCAGTAAGCACTACGTTCATCAGTCTTTGGAACGTCGGTGGTGCATTACGTAATCCAAAAGGCATACGATTAAACTCAAAATGACCGTGACTAGTACTGAACGCGGTCTTAGGCTTGTCAGTTTCTTCCAATTCTATTTGGTGGAAACCACTAGCCAAATCTAACGTACTAAAATATCTTGATTCTCCTAGTTGTCCTAGAATGTCCTCGATGTTAGGAAGCGGATATGCGTCTGGTATAGTGATTTCGTTAAGTTTACGAAAATCAACGACCACACGCCATTTCTTTTTTCCATCTGGCCCGGACTTTTTAGGAACAACTAGAAGTGGCGAGTTCCAAGGACTACAGCTGGAACGTATTATACCATCATCAAGCTTGCGTATTTATTTCGGATTTATGTATTTCAGCTAAACGATAAGGTCGCCTATTTACTGGAGGTTTAGAGGGATCAGTATAGATTTCATGAGTCGTAGCATTAGTACTTGATAATTTATCACCTTCTATAAAAAATAGATGATTAAATTCCCTACATATATTTAAAATTGAAGTTTTCTCTTCTAAATTTAAATGTTTAAGATTTAGACTTTCATTTAAAATGTGGAGTCTATTTTCAGTTATATTTTTATTTTCAGTTTGATTTATTTTAAACACGTTATAATCTTTTGCAGGTTCAAAATTAATTTTGAAATTATTTCCAATTTCTACAGGGTTATTTGAAGGATTCAATATACTTAAGTATACATGACCATTTTCTGGTGTAACTAGCGTGTTGGATATAATTAATCCATTATCAATGTTTTCTAATGTATTAGTTAAAATGAATACATCCTCTTCGAAAGTTACTGGACCATATCTTATTATTTTTTCAGCTCTAGCTGGTATTATAATTTTTGTTTGTTGTATTTCAAAAGGAAATGGTATGTAAATATTATTGAATTGGAATTTAATCTGATTTTTTCCATAATCTATGATAGCATTTGTTTTATTTAAAAAAATTTCTCCGATTATACCATCTTGGTTAATTGGGAAATTTGATTTTACAATATGGAATTTTATTGGATGGGTTTTATTACCAGGCAAAATTATATTTAAAATGGTAGTACCCAATGTTTTGATTGGCTCTGGACTGATGCCCTTAATTTTGATGGATGATATGTCTACTTCAGTATCATCACTTAAAGCACTTACTTTAATAAGACAAATATTTGCACCGGAATCTATTAAAAATTTTGTTGCATGATTTTCTGTTCCAGTTAGATTTAATAATAATGTGCTAGAAAATGTTTTATTTTCTACTTGATTTAGAAAAATTGTATTGGGTTCTGAATGTACTTGTGCATGCGTTGTAATTTGGTTCATAGAATTTACACATGTTATTGTACTATCAATTATATTACTATTTTGTATAAGATCCGGATTACCAATATTGGAATTACGGGAATTTGAATTTTTTGTATGATTTTGAATTTTTGAATTTTTATTTTCCGGATTACCAATTTTGGGATTACGGGAATTTGAATTTTTTATAGGATTTTGTATATTTGAATTGTTATTTTCCGGATTACGGTATTTTGAATTTTTTATATGATTTTGTATATTTGAATTTGATTTTTTTATATGATTTTGTATTTTTGAATTTTGATTTTTTTGATTACCAATTTTGGGATTACGGGAATTTGAAATATTTATAGAATTTTGTATATTTGAATTTTGATTTACTGAACACCTTTTAAATTTTGTGCCTGATCCCGGGTGCTGTACGGGGTAGGCATTTGGGAGTTTCCCTGAACCTGAGTTTTTTCGAGGTTATAAATTCGTCTTCTACAAACTTCTATTGTATGACCCTCTTTTTTACAATAATTGCAATTTGTTCTTGCTTGTTGTATTATTGTTACTTGGGGTTTAGTATAATTGGAATTAAATCTAGGAAATCTATTATTATTATTATTAATACTACTTGTATTATTATTATTTGAGAAGTTTGAGTTTCGCCTACGGCAATTTTTTGTATTATGTGTCGATGTTTTACAATGAGAACAATACAGTTTAGTTTGTTCGGTTCGATTTTGTATCTTATTTAACTTTTCCTCTTGGGAAGCTAAATCTACTACAGCAGATAAAGTTTCGAGCCTAGCAGCTCGAAGTATTAACCTTAACGGATCTCGAAGTCCATTTACGAAACTGTAGTTTCGTTTATCTTTCTTATACCTTCAGATTCTGTTTCTAAAGTCGAAGAAGTTGACATATTTAATTCGTCGAATAACTTTTCAGTTCTACTCGCATATTGACTAACCGATTCCCGGACTTCTTGTGATAAACTAAATATATCAGCCATAATTAATTGTACCGCGCGTAATTTGGAGAAATTGGTATTAATTGCTTTTTTTAAATTTTCCCAATTATCGTACTTATGATATCTTAGGGTTAAATTATAAGCCCTACCTACCAATTTGGATGTTATTACGTCCAAAAAATCAACTTTTTCTTCAGGTGTGTTGGCTCTTTTATATTGTATGTCGGCTATCTGCAGAAATCTATGTAAATCTAGTGGATTTCCATTAAATTCTGGTATCATTTTGATAGCTTGCGACATGTCAAAAGAAGCCATTTTAATTGTTTTTGTTGGATCACTACTATTTAAAAAAAATTTATTATCTACAAAAAAGCTTGTACTTTCTGAATTACTTTTAGACAAATTTGTACTAATTCTTTCGGATAAAGTTGTGTTTTTTGAATCCGGAGGACTACGTGATAATGGCATTGATTCTTGAAAAGTATTAGTTATTGATTCCAATTCAGGATCTTTGTCTGAGCTTTCCGCGTTAGAACTTGTGTTTTTTTTTATTTTTCTACCACGTAGATTGAGATTACAGTCAACTGTAGTTCTATTTGGGTTATCAATTTTTGTATTATTATATTTTCAAATGGAAAGAAAAAAAAGGAAATCTTTTTTTTATATCAAAACAATAAAATTACTATAACTTTTTCTGATTTTTTTTTTTTACCATTACATTTTTTTTTTCAACAATAAATTCAACAAACTACACAGAAACAAATAAATCAGTATATGATGTGATATGATATTATATTATATGGTATTTTATATAATATATTTATTTTCTTTTAGTTTATTAGCTTATCTAAAAGACATATATATATATATATACCGTACAAAATGTTTAAATGAGAAATATAATTGGTATACAAATTTATTTTATAATTCTTTTTTTTATGATTTGATTAATTTTTTTTTTTGTTTTACAAATTTACATTAAAAATTATTTATTTATTTATTTATTATATAAAATTTTGAACTTACAGCATGTTGTTTGCTAAAGTAGATGATCGTACTGATGTTGAAATAGTTGATTCTGCTTTCGTTGTAGACGTTGAAATTGTTGATTCTATTTTCGTTGTTGTTGTTGATGATAATGATGATGATGTTGCTGCTGATGCTGCTGCCGCTTTTAATAATATTTTTTTTTAGATGTCTTGAAAAATCGTCGGTTTCGTAACCATCGACTAGGGTTACTACACTGGATCTTAGATGTTAATTTAAACGGCGCTTCGTGCCTCCGTTTAAATAGATTTGAAACACAAAATAAATAAATTAAAATACCACTTAGCCAGACTCAGCTAAGTTTTAAACAAATGTAGTCCTTTGTAGTATTTTAATTATATTATATTTTCTTTAATATTTTGATAGTTAACCAGATGCTTTACTTAACACATCCCACCGCTGCCACCAATTATGTTATGGATTTTTTTGTTATTTATAATAAAATAAAACACTTTTAGTTCACCTTTTTACTTTTTATTTAATTACTAGGTTATTTGTTTAATTACAAAAAGATATTATTTTATTAGATTTATTTTAAGTTGTTTAATATGTTCCTGTCTCAGTGTCGACTGATTCTAGCATTCTAAAAAGGTTTTCTATCAAGCTAAACCTTTCGAAATCAATCTAATTTGTCACGCCTATTCGAAAATGCGTGGACGAATCAAATTAGTTTTAATTATTTTACAATTATGTGATATTAAATAATTTATATATTAAATTATTTTCCCAACACATTTCGATGACGGTCAATATTTCATATACTGAAATTTGAGTGTCGCCGAAATTTGTGAGAAAATTATTTAACGTGTTTTTTTTTTCTTTTAAAAAAAATATACAAATTATGCAAAGTGCATAATTTATTTATTCTAACGGAAACATATTTGTTATTTAATACATGAATTACCTTGACCGCATATAATTCATGAACATTGAAAATGTAATTTATATTATTAATTTTATTTTAATTATGAACATATGGTACGAAGACATACTTATCAATATTCTAGAGAATATTGATTATGTCTCCGGACCAAATGTATATTTATGAGGTTTAAAAGGGTGCCTCATAACAGGACACCAAATAACTATGTCAATGTTTGAAAAGGGATATTTTCTTTTATGCTTTGATCTTACGCCTGATGCTTCAGGAAGTAATAATTTATGCAAAAATTTGTTAAACCAAGGCACTGTGAGAATTGAAGGAAAGTTTTCAAAACCAGTAACATCAACAATAACATGCATTGTTTATGGTGAATTTGATTCGCAATATTTACACCAATTTATAAATAGATTAAATAATTTCCTATTAACATTAATTAACATACAACATTCGAGAAAGAAGACGAAGTTCAGACACAACAACAATAAAAGCAAAAAAAAAAATTAATACTTCAGAAATTGCAAAAGTACTCAATTGTAATGAACCTACAAATAAATACTTCAAAGGTGTCTTTTCTCTCGACAAAATTCCAAATTTTAAAAAACGACCTGCAATATTAGTTATTAATACTGATTTGTCTTCTGACCCTGGAAAACATTGGGTAGGCATTTTCTTGCCAAAAAAAGGATATCCTGAATTTTTCGATTCATATGGTAGAAGACCACAAAAAAAACAGTTTTTAAACTTTCTTATAAAAAACTTTAAGAGCTAGAGATTACAAAGCAGCTTTTCTACTGTATGTGGTCAATATTGCTGTGTATTTTTATGGTTCAGATCTTTTGGACAGAGAATGAAAAAGTTTTTGAAGAATTTCGACAACACTAATTATGCTAAAAACGATAAACTCGTCAAACAATTTTTTAAATTCATATTTCATTGCAAAAACAATATTTATAAAAAAGGTTGCATTCAAAACTGCAAACCAATTAAATTTTAGTATCGATTTGTGTTAACGAAGTAAAAGTATTCCAAAAAAATGATGGGAAAAGATTTTAATAAAATGATTGCCGATGCAAAAAAAAAAGCTGCTAACTAGGGGGAGCAGATAACTCATAGTATGTTGTTTAACAGCGATTTATGTCCAAAAGTTTTTTGTAATTAACATTATCTTTGTAACAAACAGTGGTTTCTTCAAAAATTGCTCATCTTTATTATTTATTGATTTAATTTTATATTTTTATTTGTTTAATAATAAATAATATTATTAAAATAACTATAATAAGTAACAATTACTATATGCTGTAGAACATATGAAAAAAAAAAAATTAAAAATTAAATCGGAAATTTAACATGGACCCCCTAATCCTACTAACCTGTAATTTGGTCAACCAATTGGGGTACAACGGGCCAATCGGCTCAAGTGCGCGAGGGACCTTGATTCCGTCACCCCTTGTAAACCATAATAAGTATAAATATGCGTAATCACGAATCCAACCTGTGTACAAAATTTCATTGAAATTGAATAATATTTACCATATGTTCTAGAACATATGAAATATTAATCGGAAATTTAAGCATGGACCCCCTCAGGCTACTAACTTCTACCTTAGTCTACACATGCGTAATCACGAATCCAACCTGTGTACAAAATTTCATTGAAATTGAATAATATTTACCATATGTTCTAGAACATATGAAATATTAATCGGAAATTTTAGCATGGACCCCCTCAGGCTACTAACTTCTACCTTAGTCTACACATGCGTAATCACGAATCCAACCTGTGTACAAAATTTCATTGAAATTGAATAATATTTACCATATGTTCTAGAACATATGAAATATTAATCGGAAATTTTAGCATGGACCCCCTCAGGCTACTAATTTCTACGTTAGTCTACACATGCGTAATCACGAATCCAACCTGTGTACAAAATTTCATTGAAATTGAATAATATTTACCATATGTTCTAGAACATATGAAATATTAATCGGAAATTTTAGCATGGACCCCCTGAAGGTATTAACTTCTAACATGGCCAACACATGCATAATCAGAAGGTCTACCTTTGTACCAAATTTCATTAAAATCAGATAATAATTACATGCTATAAAACACGTAATTATATAAAATTCGGAAACTAAAACTGTTTTCTAGGAACCCCCTGAAGGTCTCCAAATTTCAGGAGAGCCAACTAGATCCCAAAATTAGCCTATATATAAAATATCTTTGAAATCGGTTAACAATTACTATATGCTGTAGAACATATGAAAAAAAAAAATTAAAAATTAAATCGGAAATTTAACATGGACCCCCTAATCCTACTAACCTGTAATTTGGTCAACCAATGTAGAATCATGAACTCAACCTGTGTACCAAATTTCATTGAAATCGGATAATAATTACAAGCTGTAGAGCATAAAGAAAATATTCTTCGGAAACTAAGTTGCTCATATATTAGTTTCCCATGAACGTACTGTACCTACCAACTACAAATTTGTGGAGTATCAAATAGATAACTAAATGAAACTGTGTGTTCAATATCATTGAAATTGGGTGAAAGGTACGGTAGATATAGATAGTTGAACTTATGAAAAGTAATTACGGATTTTTACATGGACCCACTGAAGTATTGACTTCAAATTTTACAGACACCAAGTACATACGGAAACTATCATATGTACCAAAATTTATGCTAATTAGATAAAAATTACTATATGCTCTAGAGTATACGAAATTTTAATCGGAAATTTTACCAGGGACCCCCTGAAGTTACAGACCTGTATCTTGGTAGGCTTGTGGACAATCATGATACCAACCTATGTTTTAAATTTCATACAAATCTGAGACATGAAATTTTTTTTTACATTTTCCTGTAGAACAAAAACACGTAGGTTGCCACATAAATGGGGAAATCTAACATGGTCCCACTGAAAGGATCGATCTCATCTTGTACCGGCACCTGCGCGAGGTATGTTAGAGCCTGTGTGCCAAATTTCATTAAAATCGGACAAGCGGTTCTAGGAGATGTTGCTGCGTACATAAAAAGCGTACGCGTACGCGTCCCCCGGACACTTTTTTTTTTTGCATTTTCGGACTCCCCGACCTCGGAAACGCCTAGAAAAAAATTTTGAGCGAACTTTTTTTTTTGACCATCCAACCTATCACCAGACTTCATAGTATTTCATACTATTCGTAAAAATTAGACATAAAAACAACAATACAAAAATTGCAAAAAATCTGCTGCTGTCATATATATATTTCTTAAACGAAAATCACACTTGTAAAATTTGTATTGGTTTTGATATTGAAAATTATAAACCACTGGTGATTTTTCATCGTACTGGAAAGAATGTAATTGAAATTGAGTACCAAGACTGGATTGGACATTACGCCAAATATCGAAATCACTACGAAATCTCGCCGAGGAAAGGCTTGTTTTTAAAATTTGGACAAGTTGAAAACAAGAAAATGTTTTATATTAAACAGGAAGAATATGAATATTTCATCAATATAGTTGATCTAATACAAGCAGTTGCAAAATCGTATAGCTATGCTACACCAAGTCTGAATGAGTATATCACAAAATATATAAATAAATGTATAGAAAAAATGTAAATAAACTTGGTTATGAAGATTTTTATATACCCATGAATTTACAGATTATTCAATGCAATTACTCACGTCTATTTTATGAAATTCCAATTTTGTTGCAAAATAAATTTAAAAAAAAATGCTTAACTTAATTATGTATACCATTTTTTTTAACTAGATATTAAGATTTTTTTTTTTTAATTGTAATTCAATATTAATAACTAAATAAAAATATATATATATATATTATTAAGACAATAGTTTTTTATTTAAAATTTAAGGCTTATTGTTAATTTTCAGATATCTTGGCAAGGCCGCGCCGGCTCCGCGCGTAACCCCCCCGGGCGCCCCCTCCCGCGCCGCGATTCGCGCCATTAAATATTCTTATATAAATAAAAATTGGAAAGAAATTGATTTATTTTCATTTATTTTTAAATAAGTACATAAATATATTTTATTTGTGTAAAAAAAAAAATAACATTTTGGAAATTAGTAAAGCATAGATGTTTTTTCCATATGTGAAAAGATTTTAAAAACATTATTGATGGCACATCTCGTGCAAGGCTCCCATTGATTCCATGTATGATTTTGGCACTCAGTTTCATAATTAAAGCTTTTTTGCAGATTCAACTCTTCATTTATATCTATTATTTCGGATTTGATGTATTTTTGTAGAAAAAGTTTTTTCTGATGTCCGACCACAATAATTGTGTAACCATTAAGATCACTTAATATTGATGAAAGTGTGAGATATTCAGAGTCACCGTTCTTCCAATTTAACCCATTAATATGCTGCAGACAATAATCGTTTTGCTGACAACTTTTCATACTTAGTTCTTCTTCAGCAAATGGTGGCTTGCATAAAATACAATTTGATTTGATTGAAGTAGCAAACATATAACAAAGTTCTTTAACAAATATTTGCGAATAATTTCCCTGCAAATATTGGAAATCGATGAAAACTGTAGATTGACGATTATATTTCATTTTTTTTTTTTAAACGAGACTACAAATCAGTGTGAATGGTCGAATATGACTGAGAATAATGCATTTTATCACGAGGGTAAGGTACTAACACAACTAGTAAGGAAAAGATATTTAAACCCGTGTCGCTCGTAATATTTTTTAATTATAAAGAATCGCTCTTTCCATTACTCTCTGAAATATGTCTCTCATAAAACAACAAATTGTTAATGAGTTGCACAAATCACCTAGAAAAAAATTTCCTCGAAGAAAAGTCGTTCAGAAAGGTATAAATGATACATGGCAAATTGATTTGGTAGAAATGATCCCCTACAAAAAATTAAATAAAAATTATAAATATTTATTGACTGTTATCGATATTTTTTCAAAATATGCTTATGCAGAACCCTTAAAATCTAAAAATTCTTCTGAAGTAGTAGATGCTATGTCAACGATTTTTGCTCAAGCTGGTAAAACTCCTAAAAAAATACAATCACATCAGGGCAAGGAGTTTTTTAATAACAATTTTAAAAAACTTATGATAAAATATAAAATTAATCATTATCATACATATTCAGATTTAAAAGCATCAATTTGTGAAAGATTCAATAGAACATTGAAAAATCTTATGTGGCGCCAATTTAGTTTGCAAGGAAAAGTGGATATCTATTTTACAGGAATTGCTAAATAAGTACAACAACACAGTCCATCGAACTATAAAAATGAAACCCAGTGATGCTTCAAACAGAAAAAACGAAAAATATTTGCTTAAAACTGCATATAATCGAATAAAAATATTTCGAAAAGGAAAATTTAAAAAAAATGATTTTGTGAGAATAACTAAATACAAAGGAGTTTTTCAAAAAGGTTATGAACCAAATTTTTCGACCGAAATTTTTCAAATTTCAAAACTAAATAATACAAATCCTGTTACTTACATGTTAAAAGATCCGCACGCATATTTAGTAGAAAAAGTTATAAAACGAAAAGTTGATAAGGTATTTGTGAAATAGCTAGGTTTTGATAAAATACACAATACATGGATTAATAAAAATGCTATATTATTATAAACATTTACTTTTATTTAATTATTTATAAACACATATATTAATTTTTTTTACAAAAGTTTTTTCTAAATATTCTTAGATTTATTAATGTTTTTTTGTTAAAAATTATAAAAATTTAAGAAATAATATTTTAAAATTATCTATGTATATAGTTAAATTGTATTCATAAAAACATTTTTTGTTTTGTAATTTTAAGTTAAAAAAATTATTGCTAATTTAATGTTGCCGAACTTAAATTTAATTTATCCAATAATTAATTTTTTACATAATTTAATTTCGTTTAATCATATTCTATGCCATAATGACCCCAAGCATAAGTATTTATACCATTACTTAATATATATCGTTTGTTATCGCTTGCGTTTAAGGCTATTTTATTTAAAGTTGTTGTGTATATATTATGGAGTTCAGATCTAAACAATTGCATAGTACAATATAAAGTTTTATTATTAAACAATGCATTTTTATACTTTTCTATATCCAATTTTTTTACAATATTTTTTTTAACACCTTTGGCTCTTTTTATTGTTTTTCCATTAACACAATCAACAAAATACATTTTTGATTTTAAACCTATAAATTCCTTTATTATTTTTCCATTTAGTTCGTCTTTAAATAACCCTAATTTTTTTTTATTTACTAATGGGAAATTGTAAGGATTATTTTCTTCATAGTCGGACGTGTCAAAAATAAGTTTTTTAGGGTCGGTTTGTAAAACATCTTCCCGAATATCGTCATAAAAATTGTCTGTTGAAATCGTATAAATAAATGAATCTGTGTCTATGTAATTTAAAATTATTTTGTCATCGTATTTCTTTTTCATATATCCATAATGGAAGTCATACATATGAAGCTTTGATAGCTCTAACACAGTAAACCCTAGATATATTGGTTTGTCATATATTATGTTAACGACGTTTAATTGAACAGCGGATAAATCATCAGTAAATACAGAAATACCAGCAGCGGCTCGTCCTAATGGGCTAGGTGGGCTAAGCCCACCCTAAGAAATCTTAATTTAAATTCCACAAAATATCTTCCAAAATAAATAAAATTAAAAAAAAAATTTCATATAAAAAAAATATTTTCATAGTATGTACAATATTTGCTCTGCCTACCCTATAAAATATACGTATTTTCATATTATGTACAATATTTGGTCTGTCTACCCTATAAAATATACGTATTTTCATATAGTAATTATGTAATAGAAATGAAGGAAAAGAAAACGAAAAAATTCTTGCGGACTTAGTCCGAAAAATACATTAAATTTGCTTTGCAACTTTTTTTATATGTATTGTTTTCTAATATACCGCGGTTGGGCTAAAAAATAGTAGCCCACTGCATATATGTTTCCTCTCTATAGAATAAAAATTTGAATATAAACATTTTTATTAAATGTATTTATGTATACAAACATTTATTTTTCATATGCATGAACGACGATTTTATATATTTTTTTTGTGTTGAGAATTTTCTTCTATGCATATGCATATAGTAGGCGAGAATAATTTATATGGTAAATCAAAAATAAAAAAAAATCTCTGAAAGAAATGCATGAACGACGATTTCATTTTTTTTTTGTATTGAAAATTTTCTTCTATGTGTGTATATTGTATATAGGCGAGAATAAATTTATATAGTAAAGTCAGCAAAAATAAAAAAAAAAAATTCTCTGAGAGAAATGATTTATTGGATTTTTTTTACAGCAAAAATGTTATAAATATGTTTCTATACTGTTTTGCTTCTGTTACTTTAATGTTAGGGACTATTTAACAGTAGCCCCTAGTACATAATATTTTTCCTGAAAAAAAAATTAACAGCATAATGCTTATTTTTTTATACATTGTCTGTTAAAAAAAATTAATGGAAAAAGCAATAGAATAATAAGTCAAGTGCGTATATCGTGTATGCGAATATTTATTTTACTATTACTATACATAAGTATAAAAAAAATATTACGTACATATTATGTATTATCGTATAGCATTGTTTTAAAGATTTGAATGCTATTCATAATTCTAATTTGAATTTAATGAAAATTAAAAAGGAAGTTTTTGATATAGAGTTTAGTAATAAAATAATTTATAAAAAAATTTCATTTTAAGTGTTATTGCTTGTTTGATCCGCTGTTTTGCTGTTTTTACGGTGACCAGAAGTTTTCAGGCATTTAGTATTTTGTATTTTTGTAGTTAAATTTTAAAATTATATATATTTTATATTATACACGTATATATATGTATGTATTATATTTATTTATAGTTTTCATATTATATATAGCATTTTCCGGTCAAATTAGTCTTTTTACACATATAGATAGTCTTTAAAAATATAAAGATAGTCTTTTAAAAAATCAAATTAGTCTTTATAAATTTCAAGTTAGTCTTTTAAAATTTCAAATTAGTCTTTTTACATTTAAAATTAGTCTTTTAACACTTCGAATTAGTCTTTTAAAATTAAAATTTCTGTGTTTTAAACCTATTATTTAAGTTGAAACAAATAATATTATTTTTTTTAAATTTTGTTCAAATTAAAATTTTATGAATAAGAAGCATTTAAATTCACCCAAAAATCTTAACGATATTTTTTAATTTTTTTCCCCAAAAGATAAATGTTTTGTTCGGCAGCTGTTAAGTGTACCAAGAGACCATAACTTGGTTAATGCAATTGCACAAGGTGTTTCAACATTGAGCGATCAAGATTGTCGAAACTATTTTTTAAATATGACGCTAAAATGCCAGGTGCTATTCTATTGTTGGCGAAGAAATACATTAAAATTATATTATCGCTTAATAAAATTTTAATTTATTAATAATATATTTGTTTGTACTTAGTATTTGTTTGTTTGAAACACATAGAAATTTTATTTTTAAAAGACTAATTTGAAATTTAAAAAGACTAACTTGAAATTTAAAAAGACTAACTGGAAATTTAAAAAGACTAATTCGAACTGATTTTTTAAAAGACTATATTGATGTGTAAAAAGCCTAATTTGATCGGAAAATGCTATATATTGTATATATAATTCTCATATTATTTTTTGCTAAATACATATATGAATTTTTAAATAATTGCTCTAATGATAAATGAAATAGATTACTTATTGGAGCATCTATTTAAATCTTCATCATTAGAGGTTAAGGTTAAAATTAAAGAATTAGGATTACATCAGCCAATCGATTTTGTTTTGTGTTGAGGAACCTGGACACTAAATTCCAGTTAACGCTTTGAGTGTAGTACCTCATGTTAAAGTGGAAACCTGCACAATGTCTTTTCTTAATTTCAAAAAAAAAAAAAACAATTAGCCCACCCAGAATTTTACAGCACGAACCGCCACTGAGAAATACTGTGGAAGTTGGGTTTAGCTATTAGAGCTCTTGCCCCTAAATGTCTACGTCTACTCTCCCAACAATCTGCAATTCTAATGTCTTTTCTTTTATCCACGTTCTCAATTGTTTTTCCGTATACGGCATTATTCATAAGTTTGAAAAAGTCATAAGAGATCTATAGTGGGTATAGTGGGTATTAAGATAAATATATTTTTGCAACCAATTTGATTGTTTAAACTGGAGAACTTTATGAATTTTTCTTAATTTTAATCAATTTTTTAAACATTGCTGAAGATTTCGATAATGAATTATATAATTTTTTTTATCATTTAAATCTAAAATTAATTTCTCAGTTTTACTCAAAGGAGGTTTTTTCCTTTCACAACAAAAAGGTAAGTCATTATGCATATCAGGTAAACTATATGGATATTCCAAATCTACCTCAAGAATGTATCCAATTTCTGAGTCAGGTGAAATCATATTAATATCTAATGGCGGGTCTACCCATTTAAAATCACCATATGGTAGAGATTGGGACATTGCCCACCCATATAAATTATTAGCATCGACATACATAATGTATTTTGAGGGTAAATTGAGGTCATAGTTTTCCATGTATTTATTAGAAGCTTTGGAATGTCTTAAAGAACATTGGCTAATCCCACCCCGAATACCCTCCTTGAAAAATTTGTATTTATCAATATCAGTGAGAAGCTCTAAATTGATTTTTGTATATTTTAACATTGCTTCCCAGGCCAATCCTGGAGCGGTATAAAACTGAGAAGCTTCTAAATTATAAATTTTTTACATATTCTTCGAAAATTTTCAAATACATCTGCAAGTAATAAAACGTCTGTCTTCAAATATAATTTCAAATAATCCCACATGTTTTGACATTCTAATTCTACCCAAGTTTTTTTTAGCATGGTCATAGTCTTCGTCAGTACAGTGTGTATCTGTCAAGTCGTTATAAAAATTAATTTGTTGTGGTAGTGCAGTTTCATTCAGTTTTTCCCAAGAATCAATATAACTATAAGGAAAAACTCCTTTCCTTTGCAACATTACAAGTTTTTCAGATAACATTTATATTTCCTTGTATTGATTTAAGTTCTTTAAAAAGTAAGTGACAATCATACCCCTAAAAATTATGAAAATAAACCGGGAAAAAATTAGGAACTTTATATTCAATATTACACTGTTTGTGTGCTGGTCCACGGTATTTACCTGTAAAATGGCAATGATCTCTCACTCTAATGTTCTCAGGCAAAAAAACATTCTCACAAATATGACATTTTCCCTCTGTTTTTTGATAGATGTTTTCTTTGGCTGTTAATAATTCCATTGGCACCACTTTTGTTATATAATTTATATAATTTATATAATTTATATAAGTGTTATTTTTTTTAAAAAAAATATAAACAAAAAGTAATAATATTTAACCTGTAAACTCCATATACTTGTTAAGAGTCTTCAGTACGAAAAATAATTTAGAAATTGTGACGTCATTCGCCCCTAATAGTTATGCAACGATTAATAGGTAATAACAGAGACAATTATAGAGAGATTTAGGATATAGAACAAAAAATCGTATGAATTTGAAAAAATATAGCTTTTCTAAATTTGTTTGTATTAGATATAAAATATTTTGCATATGTTAGTAAATTTCAAAAATGGACATCGTGTGCCATGCAATTTACTTATTATTTTGTTGTGTTTTCTATTTTTTTTTCTCATGCCTTTTGAAGATTTCGTGGGCAAGGAGGAGGGAGCAGGAAATAAATATTATTTTAAAAAAAATTTAAAACTCTTTCTGTAAAATTTCTTTCCATTTTTCGGATTTGATGGGTTGTATAGTTTATTTTTAGCTAATGTGCTAAATTCTGTCTGTTTGTTCTAAAAGTCTTTATATATGAATTTATAAACACGGATTGTTGAAGTTGTTTCAATTCAAAGGAGGAGGTGTATTCATTATTTATAATGTGGGTTTCTATTGGTTTATTCAAATTTTTATCTCCAATTAAACATGAACAAATTTTTTTTTCTCATAAATTTTTAAATTTCAAGAAATAATATATATAAAGTAAGCCACGACGGGCGGACGCGTAAGTTTAATCGATTTGAACATACAACGGTGGACATGTATGAAATATATTTTTTATAAACTGACCAAATTGAAAAATAAAAACATTGTTCAAAAAAAGAAAATTAACAGAAATTAACATAAACGTTAATTTGAATTAGCCCAATCAAAATTTCTAATGTTCTTCTTGTCCATCAGTCGAAAAAAAACTAAAAATTGTTTTTTCTCTGAATAAAAAATCATATAATTTAATATTTTTGAACTGTGGCGTGTAATTTAATACATTCCGTTCATAAAAAAGACATAATTATAGTAAAAAAACTTTTATGACATTGCATGTATAAAATGTTATGTGGACATAAATCGACTTTTAGAACAAACAGAAAGAATTTTGCACATTTGCTTAAAACAATCTATGCAACCCATAAAATGATTCAAAAAAGTTTCAAAAAACAGTTTTTAAGATTTTTTAAAATTATAAAAATTTGTTTCCTGCATCCCTCCACCTTCCTCGGAAATCAGCAGGTGTCATGGAAATAGAAAAAATAAAAAGTAAATTGAATCGCACACTATGTCAATTTTTTAATTTTACATACAATGAGAAATATATTATAAACGTAATACAAACATAATTCACAACATTCATTGAAAACATACAATCAAATTCACATGGCACATGCATACATTCAATAAAATATTGCAATTTTTTAAATTATATTAGGAAAAATTGATATACTAATATGGTACATATATGAAATTCATTATCAATGATAATTTCTATGTAGTGTAATAATCAAAGGGGGAGCACATAACTTGTATTTATGTCCAACGGTGGTTTGCAATTAACCGAATCTTGTTAAAAATTTCACAAGATTGAATTGTTAAAAATTTCACGTATTTTAGGACATCAATAATGTATTTTTTTTATTATATATAATCCGAAATTTTTATTGAAACTGCCGACCCAAAATTTTATGGGGAGAAACTAAATTAAAATCTATAATATGTACCAAATTTTAGTATTCCCTGACCTTAAAATTGCCAGAAAAAAATTTCAATATAACACATATTTTTAGAGTTAAAGTCCAACGCAACATACATAGTAATTGTGTTACTACTCGAACTCCAAATATAGTAAAATATATTTTTAAAAAAATCCCAAAACTGAAATTCAAATATTATTTTTATGTTTTCTGTCTAAAAAAAATGAAAATTCTGTTCCCCCTGTCTCAACCCTCAACTACCCACTTCTAAATAAATATTTTTGATTTCGCTGAGACAAATTTTTTCTTTTATTCTCTAAATTTTTTTAAAAAAAATGCTTTTTCAATTTCATATTGAAAAAAAAAAATCATAATTTGTTCAAAAATCCATCATATTACGCGGTTTTAGAACACTATCCTACATACATCTTATAATGATTGTCTTTGATAGAGCAGATAAAAATTGTTCTCTTTATTTCTCTCATAACAACTTTCCAAATAAATTTCAGCCTAAAGGTATGTTGACATAGTTGATATGAATAATTTTCTTACAATTTTATTTTGTATGGAAATTTTTGAAATTCAGGATTACGATCTAAATTTCACATATTTAAACAATAAAAAATAAATTAAAATGTATCTTACTTCCTCATTTGATAAATTTTAATTTTATTAGTAAAAACTAGAATTCCAAAAAAATAATATTTTTATACGAACAATAACCTGGAAAAATACCATTTTTTCCAAAAATGGGGCAATTATATGTTTTAAAAAAATTAAAAACACATAATTCCAATTACAAGAGTTTATTTTTTTGTCTTACTCGCTCAATCAATATCTTCCTAAACCACAAAAATTATAATATGTTAAAAAAATGATGTAACAAATCCACATAATAGCCTACAAAAATGAACTTTAAACTACAATCTGCACTGAAGACTCTTAAGACTAGGATCAAATGAACATTTTATATAATATGCAAAATCAATTGGTATATGTAGCCTTGTTTTTGCTGTTAATGATGAATTCGGATTGTTGATACATGTAGAAATTTTTTCCAGCATACTTTCTGAATCAGCATATATAACAAATAGCACTTCCATTTTTTTTTTATAATTTTTAAAAGCTAAAATATTATCATCTTTTGATGGTAAAGATGTAACTATTTTAGAACAATTAATTTCATGTTCGTCCAATAACTGTTGATTACAAAAATGTAGTAGACATTTTGTACATAATATTACTGCTTCCGTATGTTCTGTTAATTGACTTCTGATTAAGCGAGACAAATTTTTTATCCATACAAAATGGTATTTATCTTCTTCTTGTACCACCAATAAATTAACGTGATTTTCTTTTTTTTCGCTGGTATGATAATATGGACCTACTACTTGTATTTTGTTTTCTACACCTACATCTAGACCATAAACGTTTATACTTATTGTACGATTTAATTCTTCAATTTTTCTTATTTCTGAAATGTTGACTGGAAACTCCATATCGCCAAAGTTCAACTCTGATACCTTAGAATTTGATAAAATTATAAAATTATCGTCAATGTTTTCAATTTGATATTCAGAGCATCTAGCTGGGTTATTGGGTAGTACATTTTTCATAGCAGCTATTAAACACCACTTCAAACAATATACATCACTGTTTTTTATATTTACACAAGCCTTTATATCTTTGATGGATTTTGGAAGCTTTATGTAACTAGTTCCTTTTAACGGGGAATATTTCGCAATATTTACTTCAACATGAGAAATTTCAGCAATACTCCAACCGCTATCTTTCTCTTGAAACTCTTCTGATTGAGATGAAATCTTTTCAGTCATATCTTCATATATGGTGTCAATATCATTTTCATATTGAAGAATTACCATTTTTGTATTAAAACTTTTAATACTAATCATATTTACTATTTCTTCATCATTATCTTGCTTGTGTGTTTTATCAACATTTTCACAGATAAATGTTATTATTCTTCCCGCGAATCCTTCTTTAATATATTTCAAACGATCTTCAATAGAAATTGAGATTTTTGTTTTATGCTCGTTTGTTCTTATATAATAATTCCAATATTTTATTGAAACATTAATCTTACAACCTTCACAAAATCTAGAATTATTGGATGTTGACTGTATATCATTCAGTTTTTGTTTTTTAGGTGGTGATGGTTCAGTTAATAACTCTGAATTTTCTCTTTCAAATTCAAAATCACCATTTTTATTTATTTGCAAATTTGAAGAATTTACATTTTTTTTTATGAATTTTCATATGCCGTTTTAAATTAGATGACCGATTAAAAGTTTTTTGGCAAATAGCACAATCAAATTTTTTTTTTATGTGTACTGTTAACATGGATATCTAAATTATACTTTTTGGTAAAAAATTTACCGCAAATAGAGCACAAAGAATTCATTTTAACACTATATGTATATTTAGAAAAAAAAACCAAACACTTATGAAATAGCCTCGATAAAAATCAGAAACACTATTAACAATTTAAATATTTGAGTTTTCCTTTTATATTTTTATGATATTATTAATTAAGTAAACGTAAAAATGCAACATCTAAAACTTTTTCCCATAATAGTAATATTTAGCTTTTAATTTTTTTACTGATTTTATAATAATTGTAATTCAATAATTTTTGAAAATGAATTAGCTAATTAATGCAAAAAATGTAATATAAATAATTGCTAATACAATTTTTTTATACTTTATATGATATTATTAATTAATTTAAGTAAACATAAAAAAAAAAATCCAATATAATCCTATTTCTAAAAAAATTTCTCATAATAATATGTAGTATGTAATAAGGTTTTAATTTTTTGGTGATTTCGCATTATTATAAAATCAGTACAAAAAATTAAAAGCTAAATACTACTATTATGGGAAAAAGTTTTAGAAATAAATAAGATATGTTGCATTTTACGTTTACTTGATTAATAATATCATAAAAGTATAAAAGGAAAACTCTATATAAATGTAAGTTATTCTTATTTAAACAGTTTTGAAAAAATGTCTGAATATTTAGTTGAAGCGGATTTTTTTGTGGTACTGGAGGACTTAAAGATCATTTGTCCGAAATGTAAAATGTTATCAACCGATGTCTGGAATATATCTCAAAATAAATATAGATCAATCGGACCATACCTGAACCTGGAAGAGGCATTGAGGGAGTTAGTAGCATGGAGAACAAAGTATGGAAGCTGCTATAGATGTCAATATCCCACATAAAAATTATGGATTTTTAATTATTTTTTAATGAAGTTATAATTAATTTGTTTTATATGAAAAAAAAAAAATTTCAAAATACAAATAATTTTTAAAATTCAATAAACTTCTGTTTTTTCCCCTGCTCATTTTTTTGCTTGCTCATTTGCCGTAGAACATATACATATTCTAACTACTTTCAATAATCCATATTCTTTAAAAACATTATATTGTTCGTTAGTAAGATCTATTTTAGAATATTCGGCAATTGTATGGTGTCCAGTTTACTAGATTCATATTATCAAATTGGAAAGAATCAAAAAAACTTTTACTAGATTTACATTAAAAAAAACTATTTAATGGTTAATTGCCATGTTACAGGTCGAGATGCTTACTTATTGGTCTCCCTACTCTCGAGGCTAGCGGCTAGGCGTAATGTTTTTTGTGTTACTTTTGGTCGCGTTGTTATATGTAATATTATAAATTGTAATAATATAAGCTCTATGTTTTGTAATCTATATAAACCATGTAGTCTACGTATTGTTTCAATTTTTTATCCTCCTCATCATAGAACCAATTATGGCCAACATGAGCCCATTACAAAATGTATTTCGAAATTTAACTCAGTGTATGGTGCGATTGATATTTCATGTTCTAGGGACAAGTTTGTATTTATGGTGAAAGAACTTTTTTAATTACATTTTCTTAAATATCATATTATTACTGGAGTTTTTACTTTTTCTACTTTTTACAGTAATTTTTCTTTTTATATTTAGTAATATATATGTTTTCTTTTTGAAAGCTTCATTAGATATTAATAAAAAATTAAAATAAATCTAAGTTTTTTTTAAATTGTTATATTTTAAAATTGTAAAAATCTGTATGATAAAATATCGGGAGATTAAATGAAATAAATAAATAAAATAAAGAAAACGACAAATATTAATCATTACGATCACCGGAACAAGGTACCTATTTTTAAGTTTATATTTTATATTATAATATGTAATACTAATTAGATTTATTTTATAGTCTATACATCTTGTAATAATTTAAATAAATAAAAATAAGACACAAAAAACATTGGTGTTTTGTATTTAATTTATCTGGACACAAAAACCCACAACTATATCTATCTTTCTGATGATAAGAAACCTTCTGTTTTGGATTAATTTTGGATTAGAAACTCAATTACTAATGAAATAAATTCTCCCGAAAATACTACAATTAAAATAGGTAGAAAAACTAAAGTAGTACATAATAATCTTTTAAAATTGAATAATTAAATTGTAAACAAATTAAACTTATACAAATATTTTATTTTTTCATAATTTCACTATTAGAATAATAAATTGTATGGTTGCCGTTGGGAAACTTCAATGTTTATTATACAGAAACAAGATGATAATACAGGATTATACTTAGAACCTTTGGGAGATTATAAAATTATTTCAGCAAACTGGAAATTAATGATATATTATGGTATATCGAATATGAAAATAGAATTAAATCAAATAGAAGAAAGTTTTCAAAATTTAAAAAAAGCTGCTAACTAGGGGGAGCAGATAACTCATAGTATGTTGTTTAACAGCGATTTATGTCCAAAAGTTTTTTGTAATTAACATTATCTTTGTAACAAACAGTGGTTTCTTCAAAAATTGCTCATCTTTATTATTTATTGATTTAATTTTATATTTTTATTTGTTTAATAATAAATAATATTATTAAAATAACTATAATAAGTATAAATATGCGTAATCACGAATCCAACCTGTGTACAAAATTTCATTGAAATTGAATAATATTTACCATATGTTCTAGAACATATGAAATATTAATCGGAAATTTTAGCATGGACCCCCTCAGGCTACTAACTTCTACCTTAGTCTACACATGCGTAATCACGAATCCAACCTGTGTACAAAATTTCATTGAAATTGAATAATATTTACCATATGTTCTAGAACATATGAAATATTAATCGGAAATTTTAGCATGGACCCCCTCAGGCTACTAACTTCTACCTTAGTCTACACATGCGTAATCACGAATCCAACCTGTGTACAAAATTTCATTGAAATTGAATAATATTTACCATATGTTCTAGAACATATGAAATATTAATCGGAAATTTTAGCATGGACCCCCTCAGGCTACTAACTTCTACCTTAGTCTACACATGCGTAATCACGAATCCAACCTGTGTACAAAATTTCATTGAAATTGAATAATATTTACCATATGTTCTAGAACATATGAAATATTAATCGGAAATTTTAGTATGGACCCCCTCAGGCTACTAACTTCTACCTTAGTCTACACATGCGTAATCACGAATCCAACCTGTGTACAAAATTTCATTGAAATTGAATAATATTTACCATATGTTCTAGAACATATGAAATATTAATCGGAAATTTTAGCATGGACCCCCTCAGGCTACTAACTTCTACCTTAGTCTACACATGCGTAATCACGAATCCAACCTGTGTACAAAATTTCATTGAAATTGAATAATATTTACCATATGTTCTAGAACATATGAAATATTAATCGGAAATTTTAGCATGGACCCCCTCAGGCTACTAACTTCTACCTTAGTCTACACATGCGTAATCACGAATCCAACCTGTGTACAAAATTTCATTGAAATTGAATAATATTTACCATATGTTCTAGAACATATGAAATATTAATCGGAAATTTTAGCATGGACCCCCTCAGGCTACTAACTTCTACCTTAGTCTACACATGCGTAATCATGAATCCAACCTGTGTACAAAATTTCATTGAAATTGAATAATATTTACCATATGTTCTAGAACATATGAAATATTAATCGGAAATTTTAGCATGGACCCCCTGAAGGTATTAACTTCTAACATGGCCAACACATGCATAATCAGAAGGTCTACCTTTGTGCCAAATTTCATTAAATTCAGATAATAATTACATGCTATAAAACACGTAATTATATAAATAAAATTCGGAAACTAAAACTGTTTTCTAGGAACCCCCTGAAGGTCTCCAAATTTCAGGAGAGCCAACTAGATCCCAAAATTAGCCTATATATAAAATATCTTTGAAATCGGTTAACAATTACTATATGCTGTAGAACATATGAAAAAAAAAAAATTAAAAATTAAATCGGAAATTTAACATGGACCCCCTAATCCTACTAACCTGTAATTTGGTCAACCAATGTAGAATCATGAACTCAACCGGTGTACCAAATTTCATTGAAATCGGATAATAATTACAAGCTGTAGAGCATAAAGAAAATATTCTTCGGAAACTAAGTTGCTCATATATTAGTTTCCCATGAACGTACTGTACCTACCAACTACAAATTTGTGGAGTATCAAATAGATAACTAAATGAAACTGTGTGTTCAATATCATTGAAATTGGGTGAAAGGTACGGTAGATATAGATAGTTGAACTTATGAAAAGTAATTACGGATTTTTACATGGACCCACTGAAGTATTGACTTCAAATTTTACAGACACCAAGTACATACGGAAACTATCATATGTACCAAAATTTATGCTAATTAGATAAAAATTACTATATGCTCTAGAGTATACGAAATTTTAATCGGAAATTTTGCCAGGGACCCCCTGAAGTTACAGACCTGTATCTTGGTAGGCTTGTGGACAATCATGATACCAACCTATGTTTTAAATTTCATCCAAATCTGAGACATGAAATTTTTTTTTACATTTTCCCGTAGAACAAAAACACGTAGGTTGCCACATAAATGGGGAAATCTAACATGGTCCCACTGAAAGGATCGATCTCATCTTGTACCGGCACCTGCGCGAGGTATGTTAGAGCCTGTGTGCCAAATTTCATTAAAATCGGACAAGCGGTTCTAGGAGATGTTGCTGCGCACATAAAAAGCGTACGCGTACGCGTCCCCCGGACACTTTTTTTTTTTGCATTTTCGGACTCCCCGACCTCGGAAACGCCTAGAAAAAAATTTTGAGCGAACTTTTTTTTTTGACCATCCAACCCATCACCAGACTTCATAGTATTTCATACTATTCGTAAAATGTATGTACAAATAAAACAAAATTTTCCTCTAGAGCACTGTCCATTAACTTTACACTCTTTAAATGTAAGTCTTTTTAAAGTAACTAACACTCAAACACAGATTGATAATTTATTCATACATAAAAGGCAAAAACGCGGTATAGTAAATTTGGGTAGTACCGTGTTAAAAGAATTATTCGGTGTAATGGATTCAGAAGATTCTGAACATGTAGAAAACAATTTTTTTTTTTTTTTAAGTGAAGCCTTATCACGGGAGACTATCCCATGTTGATTAATTAACCTTTGATAAGGCTTAGGAAGGGGAGGGAGGTTAGGAAAATTACGGGATTATTGGGTTTGCGAGGAGATATCTGTTAGATGCTGATTTAAAAAGTTGTAAATTATATTCGCGGGGGAATATTTCAGGTGGTAATTGGTTCCACAACTTAGAAGTACGTGGTATAAATGAGTTTCTTGATTTGGTTGTGCGCCCGGAAGGAACTTTTACATAAAATGGGTGGGCACGAGTGGCCATGCGAGTGTTTCTTTGAAATGTTTTCAAAGGAGGCATGATGTCTTTAATTTCTGTAGAACACTCATGCTCATCAAGCATGTAACGGTAAAAAACGGATAAAACACTTATATTACGCCTATGCTCAAGAGAAGCTAAGCTATTAGACACCTCGTTACTAGCAATTAGTTTAATAGCACGCTTTTGAACTCTGTCTAAACAAGAGAGGGCTGTAGATGGTGCATCAGCCCAAATATGCGAATTGTACTCGAGCTTTGGACGGATATAGGCTTTGTAAATGTGAAGGAGATCTTCAGGAGAGAAAGGAAAGAAGAGGAATACTAGTTTTGGTTGATAACAGAGAACTTTGTGTTTTACTGGCGTTGAAATCGACCCTGTTATTATTACCACCAATCAATAATAAGTGACAGGTCTGTTTCTAAACTACTTATCATAATTGCTCTTTTTTCGGCTACCGATGTTGGGGTAACATCAAATGCCTTATCAAAATAATAACTATGATCCAAAGTACTGTCATCAGCAAAGCTATGGATAGGATTATGGGTTATGCCAAGGAGATCGTTGATGAAAATTAGGAAGAGTGTGGGAGATAAAACAGAACCCTGGGGAACCCCAGCATTAATGGAACAGCGAGAAGATAATTGACACTCAAGAACTACGCGGATCGAGCGATTTGACAGAAAGCTTTTGATCCATAAGGTGGTAGTAGGTCCCAAGCCAATAGCCTTCAGTTTTACAAGTAAAGCGTCATGCCAGACCCTATCAAAAGCCTTAGAAACATCAAGTGCCACAGTTACTGATTCACCGAATTTATCTATAGTTTTATTCCATTTTTCAGTAACAAACGTCATTAGGTCGCCTGTAGAGCGCCGAGGTTGGAAGCTATACTGACGATCACTGATGATGTTGTTACTGCGGAGGTATTTCATCAGTTTGTGGTTAATTAATAATTCCATGACCTTTGAAATATAGCAATCGGCCTATAATTAGAAGGATTGCTTTGGTCACCTTTTTTAGGAATCGGTTGAACATGCGCAATTTTCCAGGAGGACGGGTAAATGCCTGACGAAAATGAAAGGTGAAATAAATTGCGTAGGGGAACAGCCAGGGTGACTGCACAAGATCTGATGACACGCGGAGAAATGCCATCAGGGCCCACAGATTTGTTGACTTGCAGATCCCTCAGCACCTTTAATACAGTACGGGTGCGAAAATTTATTCTACCTAAAGATGTAATTAGGGATGGAAGCACTGGAGGACGTTGTGCTGTATAAGGGAGGTTGGAATTTGCTGAAAAGAATTTTGCAAACGCATTTGCTTTTTCTAATGGATCTGCAATAACCTGGTCGTCAATGATAAGCGAAGGTGATGTTGAAATTGAGAAGTTTTGTTTGATTTTTTTAGCAAATGACTAAAATGATTTTCCACCCTTGGGGAAGCTAAGTACATTTTGTCGCATTTTTTTATCGTATAAAAACTTCTCTCGCTTAATGACCCGCTTGCACTTATTTCGCGCCTTTATAAACTTGATTTTATTTTCCAGCATATTAGAAATTTTGTATAATTTAAAAGCCTCCTCTTTAGATTTAATGGCATCGCTGCAAATAGTATTAAACCAGGAGTTGGAAGGTGGCTTAATACTCTTCATACTTTTGGGAATGAACAGGCGCATACCCAAAATAATGGTTTCGGTGACCATTTTAGCAGCGAGATCAACATTACTGTGATTGAAGCATGTAGACCAGTCAAACGCCTTAAAGAATTCGTTAAGGCCAGCCCAATTGGCTTTCTCGTAATGCCAAACAAAACGCTTGGGAGTTTCATTACGACTGGTAATACTCGAATACGAGAAATTAGTGCTTATTAGGTTATGGTCAGAAGAACCTAACGGAGGATTCACAGAAATGTTGTATTTATCTGGATGAGTTGTACAAAATAGATCAAGTATATGCGAACCATGACCCATTGCTGAGTCAGGAATGCGAGTGGGCGATTTGACAAGTTGTGAAAGTATATTTAGGTTACAAAAAAGTTCAACAGCTCTGCCTTCGGCGCTTGTGCGGTTTGAATAAGTAAGCCATAATTAACATTATGAACGTTAATATCACCTGCAAGTACTATTTCATTATTAGGATGGTTCGATAAGATTGATGTAATATATTCAGACAGGTTGTCAAAGTCTGAAATAGTTTCTACTTCGGAATTATCTGGGCTTCTATAAAGGAAGCACATGTGTATTAAGTGTGTGGCAACGATAAATTTTATCCACATATAATTAAATTTTGAGGTGTTATAAGTATTATAAATCGGTAAGACTTTAAATACAATGTCATTGCGGATATATAAAGCAATCCGCCTATGGGGAACAAAAAGTTGCACAAATTTGTACCCTTGGATGAGAAAGTCATCAGGATCACAATCTGCACTGACTTGCGTATCACTTAATGCCAAAACTGCTGGGTTGGAGGAAAAAAGATGGACGCAAACAGAAAAAAAGTTACTGCGAATACCACGAATATTACAAAAATCAAATTGAAAATTTGCAAGTTTGGCAGCAACATTTGGGTTTTGCACCGCTGCACACATTGTAAACGAGAAACAATTTATTAGTGTATATATTTAATAGGCTATGCCTGAAAAAATATATGACACATTAATTAATGAGTTAAAAGAATCTAATAAATTTATAACACATATAATAGAAAAACAGAGTACAATTTTAAGAAACTCAGTGCAAATACTTCAAAATACTACATTAGATATAAAAAATAATAATGAATTACTACAAATATTAATTCCTAAAGTCAATAATCTCACTATATATCAACAATTTTTACATGAATTCGACGAAATTTCCATATTATTAATTTTTAATATTCAAAATTTTGATAAACTACAAGGCAATATTCTAGAATCTCTAAAGAGAGCAATGAATGATGAAATCGATACAAAAATATTACAACCAGATATCTTGTTGGAATCTTTAGAAAAAATTCAACTACAGGCGTTAAAATATGAATTTCATATAAAAATAACTACTAATAATCTTCTTCAATTTTTAAAACTATTAGAAATCAAACCAAAATATACCGAAAAACGAATATTATTTGAAATTACAATACCATTAGTTGACAGAGAACAGTTAATAATGTATAAAATATTTCCAATACCAAGACCTTTACAAAACAATACTTATTATTATATAGATTTCAAACAAACTTATACTGCAATAAATCAAAAACGTGATATGTTTATTAATCTTGATCATGAAGAATTATCACATTGCAAAATGCTTAATAACTTTTCAAATATAACATTAAATACATTTTTATGTAATGCAAATATACCCGCTAAAACCAGTAACACCTGTGTAGGAAAAGTTATACATGGTGAACCAGAATTAAATTCTTTTTGCGATATACGAATTTTTACTTTAAAAACTGAATTATGGTACAAGTTAAATAAGTCCATATCAAGTCACATTAAAAATCTATTGTCCTAACTATTTCAAAATTTTAAAATTAATTTATAGTGGATATATATATTTATATCCAGGTTGTTCAGCAGAAACTAAAAACAGTAAATTAAATACAAAAAATATAGAACCATTAAATTATACAACTACAATAATAGATAACTACTTCATAAATTTTGATACATTAAAATTAAATGTAAATTTTACTGATATGATAAAAATTCCCAGCCTTCACGGAAATATAATTAACTCAAATGAAAAACTATTACAATTCAGTAAAAGTCTTAAAGAAATCGAAACTGAGATCGATTATCATAGCAAACAAACACAAGAAAAATCATATTTTTCAAATATTATAAACAAAATTAACATAAAAATTTCTTCTTTAGCCTTGCTATTGTCTATCATCTCTACATCATTCATAAATATATAAAAGTATATTAAATATGAACTAAAAAACTTAAAACTTAAGAACTTAAAGAATAAAAATGAATTGAATGCAATAAAAAATAAAAATAATGAATTTTTGAATATTTTATCGTTTAATGAACAAATTTTATATTTTATTCCTATTTATTTAAAAAAAAAATAAAAACACAATTTAATTCAATTTTTATTTAAATTTATTTAATATAAACTTTTGATATAAAAACAACAAATTAAAATTATATTTTATGAAACTTAGAATTTTCAACTGTTCGGTTTTAAGGTAACTCTTGAACTGACTAAAAACAAATATAATTAATTTTAAGTTACTTAATTTAAACGAAGTCAAACAACAACATAATTGCAACGTCAGTGAGAACGTTTTATAAATTGAAATGCGATACCGCGAAATAATATATTTTAATTCATTTAATTAAAGTATATTAATAATTTAAATATGTGATTTTTCGTGAGAAACTAAAATTAAATAATTAAGTTTGGAATTTTGCGTAATTTGAGTTTAAGCAATTTTCATGGGAAAGGAAGTTGAAAAATATATTTTTGGATGTTTAAATTCTTATTCATATATGACTACCCCATCCTTAGGATTTTTGCACTCCTGGGCAATTTCTTTAGCTTCTTGATTTTTAATTACTATTGTTTGACTTCTTTTATTTTTATAGCAAAATATTACACAAATAATTATAAAAATTATGATTACAAATGACATATTAAAATAACTTATTACTTTACTTTCCTTTTTCTTATAAACAATTTCTTTTATTTCTTTAGTATTTTCTACTTGTTTCAAACGTAAATTTTCTAAAGTTAAAGTAAAATTTATATTTTCTAATTTATTATAATTTGGTAATATAACATCTTTTTTAAATTCTCTTTGAACATTAGAGAATTTTATATTATTTATTTCAATAGAACAATTATTAAATAAAATTAAATAGTTTTTATTTAATATATGTTTAATATTATTACAATTATTACTTAAAATCATATTATTTGCATTCTTAATTAAAACTAAACCAATATCTAATTCAATTATTTGCTGTTTCTTATTAGCAATTTTAGAACATTCTTTATATGAGTTGTTTAACAAATTAGAGATACAATTATTTGTAAGTTTAAATTTATTTTTATATTTTTCTTGACCAAAATAGTATGATTTATTTTGATAAATAATAATATCAGAATTTTTAATATAAATTTCTTCAAATCTAGAATTCGGTATAGGACTAATTTTATAATGAGTAGCTTTTGTTTCACTAATTTCAGGAATTTCTAATGTAAACATTAGTTTGGAACTCATCATTAGGTATCAATGATAGATATCAATGTTTTAACTGTATGTTTCAATTTTCTTATTTTTTCTGTAAGTAAGTGTATTAATAACGTTTTAAATGTAGTACTCTTGTAGAATAGCTTCTTCTTCCGGAAACATATATTCCAATTGTACTTCAACTTTTGATATTTTATTATCATATTCGTCCTTATTTGTATCGGAACTATTAGCCAATGAAATCATTTTGATAATATCAATATTTTCTATATCATTTTCAACAAAATCAATCATCATACTTGTTTGATTTTTGCAACGAAATATTTAACTTATTTTCGGATTCCGAATCGACTTCCCAATTAATACTACTACTATCATTTTGTTGTTGTTCTTGTTCTTTCTGTTTCTTTTTCAATTATGTTTTATTTTCAATCTCAAGTCTTATTTCTTTCAACGATGCAAATGATGGTCGTCCGCTATCACGACCTGCTATTTTTGGTTTTTTAGGTTGTGAATCCGGATTTCGTTTACGACCACGTCTACTAGGTATTTTGATTGGTTTTGGTGGACCAGGTGGACGTCCAGGTTTATCATATTTTTTTTTGTTTTTTTAAATCTAAAGATGGACGACCTGGTTTATTATGTTTAATATTATTATCATTGGATATTGATGGTTTATTTATTATAAATGGTCGACCTTTTGGTTTAATCTCAATAATACGATCTGCTAGTAATGGTCGACCTTTTTTCCAGTTAATTGTCTCTAATTTGAATCTCTACTAGCATCTTTTCTTTTGAATGTACCAAATGGTCGACCCCGTTTCTTTTTAACTGGTACTATAGAATTGTAATTTTCACCATTAATTTGTGTAGAACTTGTATTAATAGAATTTCCTTGACTATCAATACAATTATTTATTGGTATTGATGAATTAATATTTTCGGTAGTTTTCCGTTTTTTTGGTTTGTCACCTTTAGGACGACCTGTTCCTCTTTTACCAAATTCATTAAAAGTGCTAGCAATAATATTTTCTCTATAGGGACAAAAATTATTAAATTGTTGTATAACTATATTGTAGTTATACAACACGATTTCGATATAACGCGATTTATAAATTGCAGCAAAACTTATACAACGCGGTGGCGGTTTTGATATAACGCGATTTTTTTTTTATTTTATATTAGAAAAATTTGTGTGCACTAAAATTTCGTTTGCAACCAATAGAATTTCACAGTACGTACATATTTTCAAATATTAAAAAATTTAATCTTAGTAACCTCGTCTCGTCACTATAGAAACCTCAAACTATTTTCTACATAGTATGTATATATTACATATTAAACAAATTTAATCTTAGTAGTCTAATTTAAGTGTATAGTGATATTCGTGTTTTACATATATTTCTGACCATATAAGAACAATAAAAATTTATATTCGGTATTGGATGAAATAATATTGATAAACGTACATAAAATTTTTACTAGTTAAAATTTGTGCCTGTTACTGTTTAGAAAGTGAATTCAAAATTATAATTGCGTTAACCTAAAGTTGAGCTCTGAATTTTCTGGTAAGTTACATGCATACAATAAATAAAAGATGTTTTATTGAAAAAAATATTTTATAGTGATGGCTACCCAAACTGCGATGAAAGGTACGAAAACAACTTTGAAAAGAAAATTCATTTCTCTAGAAGAAAAAATTAAAATCTTGGATCGATTGCAAATTGGAGAAAAACCAGAAGTAATTGCAAAAACTTTGAATTTAAATGAATCGACAATTCGTACAATTAAACAAAATGAACTAAAAATCCGAAAAAGTGTTATTGCTGGATCTGCAGTAAGTTCAAAGCACGTTGCTCGTGTACGCGATATTCTAATGGAAAAAATGGAGAAATCTGTAATGATCTGTATAGAAGATTGTACACAAAAAAAGATTCCCTTGGACGGAAATGCTATTGAACAAAAAGCTCTTACAGTACATACACATTTATAAAAACTTGATATAGATTCTTTAGCAGGTTGCTCTCATCATGAATTTTGTGCCAGTAAGGGTTGGTTCGAAAACTTTAAAAAAAGTTTTTCTTTGCATAATCTGAAAATCCAAGGAGAATCGGCATCTGCAGACGTTGAAGCTGCCTCAAAATATCCAGGAGAACTTATAAAAATTATTGACGAACGTGGTTATAGTGCAGACCACGTGTTCAACGCAGATGAAACAAGGTTAAATTGGAAAAAAATGCCAAAACGCACCTACATTTCAACAAATGAAAAATCAGCTCCCGGGTTCAAAGTAGCAAAAGAGAGAATTACTCTGTTATTTTGTAGTAATGCATCCGGTGATTTTATGACAAAACCAATGTTCATAAACCGATCTTTGAATCAGCGTGCTATGAAAGGACTCGACAAGTGCACGTTACCAGTTTATTGGCTGGCCTGTTTTGCACCCGACGTGGAAATTTATGCAAAAAAAAAGAATATCGCTTTTAAAATTCTACTAATTTTAGATAACGCACCAGGTCACCAAAAAAATTTAATTCATCCAAATATTAAAATATTTTTTTTACCTCCGAATACCACCTTTCTTATTCAGCCATTAGATCAAGGAATCATATCAACTTTTAAGGCATATTATATTCGCCGAACATTCCAATTAATTTTGGAAAAAGTAGAATCTAGTCCCAACATGACACTGACTCAAGCGTGGAAAGAATTTTCAATTTGAATTGTGTGCAAATTATTGCTCTGTCCGTTACGGAACTAGAATCTTCTACATTGAATGGGTCCTGGAAAAAAATATGGCCTGCAGTCGTTCTTCAACAAAATTCCGTACTTTCCATTGATAACGAGAAAACTAGTATAATAAACGTCGCCAACGCTCTTGGAGGGGAAGGTTTAAGTGATATGGGTGAAAATGAAATTCGTGAGTTAATTGATTTTGAACCAGATTTAAATGAGGAGGAACTGGTACAATTAATAGATAACCAAAGCACAAATTTTGAGGATAGTTCTGTAGAAGCTTTGGATTGTAATGAACCAGTAAGAGGTTTCGGTTTAAAGAAGTTAACAGAAGGTTTGGAGTTTGCAAGAAAATTAAGTAATTATTTTACGGATAATGATCCGTCAATGGTGCGCTCTGGAAATTTCTCAAGACAATTTGATAGTTGTTTAAATCCATATTATGAACTCAATAAAAATTTGCAGCATAGTGGTAAGCAAGGTCTTATTACCGACTTCTTAATATCCCAACCAGTTGAAGTTGGAAGTGAAAGTGACACAAATGATGGCCAAGAGATTTCAAGTGATGACGACATCCAACTATCCGAGTGATATTGATTAAAATGAAGTTAATGTATAGTTTTAAGTTTTTTATTTCTAATTGTTGTAATTACATATATATGTTTATTTAATAATCCTGTGGAACCTAACTACCGCGTTATACGAGGGTTACTTGTACATTATTAACTTTTATTTCCCCTTGAAGTAAATTAATTTCAGCGCCAATAGGAGTGAGAACATTTTATTATTGCTATTATTGCTTGAAAATTTTTATTTGATAGGTCTAATGCTTTCCATGACATGGTGGAAGTTTCATTAAATTCTTTTGGAACTTTTGTAATGATTTCCTCGGTAATCAATTTTGTACCAGTAAGAGTTCTTATCTCTATTGGTTCTGGAAGTTTTTTATAATAGTTTTTTGGAAATATGTTATGATTTATTACAGATGTAGCTGCCCCGGTATCGATGAGACAGTTTAATTTCTTATTTTCGATAGTCAAAGTAGCTATGGGCAAATGCTGGCTCTGAGACGATAATGGAAAATTTACAAAAGAAGTTATGTTAATATGTTCTATTTCCATTGGTTCAGTATACCTATTATTACTAATTTTGGTTGATATTCCTGATCTTTGATATCTATTTTGGCTTTGATTTCGATTGAAATTATTACTTTGATTTCTAAAAGACTTATTATATCTGTGATTTATTTGAGAAGTACTACTAGGGTTAAAATTATTGGGAAAATTATTTCTAAAACTTTGACCACCAGAATTATTATTTCTGTGATAACTATCATTATTAAAATTCCGATTACTATAATTACTATTAAATCTGATATTATTATTTTTGACATTATTATTTTTATTTGTACTACAATAATTTTTTTTTAATTCAAAAAAAGCTTCTTCTAAAGTTTTTATTTCTTTAATTCTTAAAAACATACTATCTGATCTTGGAAGTTTATTGAGGAATTTATCTAGAATACTTTTTCCATTATTACATGTATTAAATTCAGCAGGTGATTTATCAACTAATTTATATTTCATATTTAACTTATCTAAAAATTTAGCTAAATCATAATAATATTGACTTACATTAGAATATTTAACAGCATCAGCTTCTTCTTTTAATTTCAGGTATGATTGTTGAACACCAAATGATTTCTTGAGTTGTTTCTTAATTTGATCCCACGTTGCATTTTCAAGTCTTCGGATTGATGTAGCTGCTGGTCCTTGTATTTTATTTATCAAAATGTTTGATAAATAAGCTTTTAAATTATCATCTTGTGTTAATCCAACGATGGTTTCAACTTCTCTTATAAATTGTGATAGTTCAAAAGTACCATATATGTAAGTACCATCACCTCTAAATATTAGTACAGATCTAGCTTCTGTTATAAGGTCTTTACCAGTTATTAAATTTAATGCCATGATATTATTTATTTTTTCTTGACTTTCTGCAAGAATTTCGATATAACTTTCTTCGGCAATAGTTTCGAGTTCAATAATTGAGTTTTGCCGAAACCTACACTACTAAAAGCCGTGTCATTACAATACATGCGCAAAAATTTGTAGTCACAGAAATTATAATATTATACGTCAAAATTAAATGCCGGTAATACCAAGCGCTGAATGTTCGGAAGAAAAGTTAAATATAATAGGTAAATAATAATTATTAAAAACCTAAAAGTAGTTAAAAGTGTTATTAAATAATAATAGATTAAATTAATCTAAAAAAATTGTGCGGGCATTGTGTATTTCTAGTGTAATTTATGTGATAAAAATTACCACAAATTCTAACCTAAAAAATATTTTTTTTTTTTTGTAAATAAAAATAAACTATATACTTTAATAGTTTTTAATAATAATTTAATTTTTATTAATAAATAAATGTGCTAAAAGCAATTTAAATTACATATAGGTGTACATAATTAAGTGCAATTTTTTTTACTTATAAGCTTTTTGTTGGATTTTATAATGCCGAGACATTGTGTGGTGCAGGGTTGTAGATCAAATTATGTTCCTTCTGCACCATCAATTCCTACTTTTGGATTTCCTAAAGATAAGGAATTAAATTTAAAGTGGATTAAATTTAAAGTGGATATTTGTAGATCTGATTGCCTGCCCACTAATGAACGCAACAAAGATAAATCATTAATTTGACGAAAATTTGATTTACCTGCTGATACTGGTACAGTTCGTGCACTTATTGAACATAAACCTGCCGATGTACAATAATAATGAACAATAATAAATAATAAAATACAAACTAGATTTCTAAAAGAAAATAAAACCTCAGAATGAAAAAGACTGTTATTATAAAATTGATTAAAAAAAATTAAATTTGTAAAATTAAAAAAAAAACAGTAAATATTATTATTATAATTATTTGGCGCTTATTTAGGGAGAAGAAATTATATTAACATATAGATAACCAAATAAAGTACGAAAATTTAAATTAAAATATTATATTATATTAAAAAAAACAACTAATATTCAATTTGTAATTTGTATGTTTTGTTGATTCATATTATACTATACATAATTATAAAATTACATATTTTTTTGTAAAAATACACAAAAAAAAAACAATTCCTAAAAATTAACTCTCATGCTGTGACCAGAGCAGAAATTTACACACACCACCATAAGTTTTGGAAATTTCCTTTTCATATAAATTTTGATAAGCGCCATCTATAATGAGAAGTCGCATGGCTTTTTTGAGATCACAACAGATGCCGGAAGCATCGTGGCTTTTTCTGACAACGTCATTTTTAAAAATAATTTCACTTTGTTTGCACAAATATCATAATAAATGTCTCTGTTATAAGAGGCTATTACAAAACTATTTGTGTCCGATTCCATTTTTATTAATATTTTATTTATTTATTTAGTTTTACAATTTAAATTGTAAAATGTCTGAATTGTCAAAGCTCACTACTACATACAGGAAAAAAAAACAGGTATACATTTCTTTTTTTAGACACAATACAACGCAAAAAACTCCATACAAAACATACATGTCAAAAAAGGAAAGGAGTTTTTTCGACGGAAGGAAATTTCTGCTATGGTCGCTACATAATTGTTTTTTTTTTGTAATTGATAAATATATGTATATTTACATCGGCTTTTCTCCTAGTTGTCGAATTTATAATTATTTGTAAAAATATATATATATATATATATATAATTAATGTTAATCCATCCAAGTTAAAATTAATTAATTAATAAAAAAAAAACTATAATAATATTATATTAAAAATAATTAAAAATAATAATTAAAGCGTAAGCATTTTAATTTAATAATTATAAGACTGAAATATCGCTTTTAATTTTATTATTGCTTTTTTTTATTTTGTTAATGCTTTTTTGATATATGTGACTGAAAAGTCACTTGTTATTCTTATTTTTATTTTTTATGTAGTTATTAGTTAGCATGTAGAAACTAAATGTTCCTTTTATTTTGCTATTATTTTTAAAAATTATTGGTTATATATTTATTTTTACTATATAAAAAATAAATATATAATATATGCAATATATGAAATGAAATGTTTAATTTTGTTATTAATTTTTTAGCTAATTTTTTATTTTAAACTGAAATATCAGTATTATAATTATAATTATTAATAATTATAATTTTTTGTTATATATTATTAATATTATTTTATTTTTTATGTACACGCGATGTGATGTGACGTGGCATAAGAATTCCTGCATTACAACATGAGTTCCAAACAATAATGAATTACAACAAAATTTAAATTTTCTTTATTATTATTATATTTTATAATTATTATAATATTCTTAAACAAAATTGTAAATAAAAAAGATATATATTTGTTATAAAATATAAAAAACGAGAGTTTTCAATTCATTTCAATACAAAATTTTCATATCAACATATAAAAAATTTGTAAAAAAGTCTGACTAAATTTTGCGCGCATGTGTTAGTGTGAGATCTCATTTCCCGGCTTGTAAAATAGTGTAGGTTTTGGTTTTGCGAACTTTTTGATGGTAATTCGTAAGGTTTCATAAAATTATTGATGCCAATTAGTTCTTAGAAGAATACTAATTTTCACGATCACGACACTTCAAACCAATATTTTTTATTTTTTTATAAATTAAAAAAAAAAAATTTTATTGTTACTATAGTTCTTGATAACTTTTTTCTTTTGAATAAAAGTCTTGAAACACTATTTAAATATTAATTGATTTAATATTTAATTATAACTTAATCGCGAAATTAGTTTGGCATCCTACCGACTGCGCCAATTTTATATTTTATTCTTATTTATTTTAAAAAAAAAAAAAAACACAATTTAATTCAATTTTTATTTAAATTTATTTAATATAAACTTTTGATATAAAAACAACAAATTAAATTTATATTTTATGAAACTTAGAATTTTCAACTGTTCGGTTTTAAGGTAACTCTTGAACTGACTAAAAACAAATATAATTAATTTTAAGTTACTTAATTTAAACGAAGTCAAACAACAACATAATTGCAACGTCAGTGAGAACGTTTTATAAATTGAAATGCGATACCGCGAAATAATATATTTTAATTCATTTAATTAAAGTATATTAATAATTTAAATATGTAATTTTTCGTGAGAAACTAAAATTAAATAATTAAGTTTGGAATTTTACGTAATTTGAATTTAAGCAATTTTCATGGGAAAGGAAGTTGAAAAATATATTTTTGGATGTTTAAATTCTTATTCATATATGACTTACATGGTATGTCAGCTAAATTTCTCTTTCCCCAATTTTTTGTCTTTGTTAAGTCTTTTGATATAATATTATTACATGAAACTCATATTCTATCAGAGAATTTCGAAAAATATACTAAATACTTCGGAGGATTCATTATAGAATTTAAACGTGCAATAAAAAATAGTATTTATGAAAGAGCAATGGTAGGCGGAATTTATGGTTATAATACTAATCTTCATAAAAAAATATTAAAATCAGTTTTAGTCAAAGTAGTGGCGTAAATATTTTGGGGATATCATACCCGTAAGACAATTTTTATATAATACCGGCGTACGTAAGAGGTAATAACTGGAACGAAGAATTTGAAAATATCAAAACTGTCGTAAATGAATATAACCTGAATAACTCTATTATTATTGGTGATTTAAACATAAGAATTGGTGAACAACAAGAGGTATATGATAAAATGATAATTAATAATTCAAATTTGGTAGAAAATAGAGTTTCCAATGATAAGACTGTGAACAGAAAAGGTAAAGTTTTTATTAATTTCTGCAATGATTATGGCATGATTGTATTAAATGGTAGATCTAGAGGAGATTTATCCGGAGAATTAACTTATATTTCGTCAGTAGGCGAGTCGGTCAATGATATATGAGCAGTTTCGCATGAACTGGTAGCAATGGTTGAAAATATTAAAATCCATGATCAAATTTGTTCAGATCATTTGCCAATAAGTTTAAAATTACGTTTACATAGATCTATGTCTAATGAAAAGAGCTTAAAATTGTTACCAAAATTAAAATGGAAAGAAAAAAATTCTATTGAATATAAAATTAACCCGCAGGAGAACTTAAGTGCTGAAATTTTGACCAATTTTATTCAAAATGTTGCTGGTGTACAAAATTATGATAAAAGACCAGAATTTAAAAATAAGTGGTTTGATTTTGCTTGTCATAGAGAAAGAGATCGTAAAAAATCTTTTAATTTTTTAAATTTATGGAGACGAACTGAAGATTATTTAGATAAAGAAAGATATATATATGCTAATAGTAAATTCAAAGAACTATGCAAAAAAAAAAAAATCTTCGAAAATAATAAAAAAATTTAATAGAAAATTAACACAATTAAAGATCCAAAAGATTGGTGGAACCTCGTAAATGAATTAAAAAATAAGTCATTTAAAGTTGGAACTGAAGTACATTGTAGAGAATTTAAAATATATTTTGACAGTCTTTTGAATCCGCTTTTACTAGCCACAAATATCAGTTGGGAGCTAGATAGAGAAATTATGATGAACGAAATTAAAGATGCTCAGAAGTGGGGAAATTGAAAAACATTTTATTAATTCGCTAATATTTCCAGTCTTTAAAAAGGTGATTTCAATAATGTACAAAACTATAGAGGAATCTCATTCATGGATTGTGTGGTCAAAATAGTAATGGGTGTCTTAAATCAGAGACTAAGTAACTGGGAAAAAACATGAAATTCTCAATGAATTTCAAGCCGGCTTCAGGAAAGTCTATTCAACCGCGGACAATATTTTTAATCTCCTGAATATTATAAAAATAAATAACGAAGAAAAAAAGAAAGTGTATGGTTTTTTCGTCGATTTTAGAGCTGCTTTTGATTGTATTGCAAGGAAGTCATTATTTTATAAACTCAGCAATATGGGTGTATCAACAAAATATCTGTAGTGACACCGGTAATTATCTCAATATCTCTTAATTAATTATATTAATAATTACCGGTTAATCACACCATTAAAATTAATAATTGAACCATTGTTGTATAAATCGAAAGTTCTCGATTAATTAATTTGATTGGTCAATCGCATCTCTAATATCGGTAATTGTGTTATCAATTACAAATATTGGAGATTCGATGAAAAATATTTACTTCATATCGAGTATTCAAAGCGAGAAGTTGGAAAAATTTAATCGATCTAAAATAAATAAAGTTAGTTGTTGCGATAATAATTTGGAATAATTTAAATAATTATTAAAATAATAGATTATAAAAACTCTGAATTTATGAAAAATAAATAAATAAGTGAATTACATTAAAATATAATAAATAAACAATTAAATAGTTAAAATATAAATAAATAGGATAAATAAATATATTAAATAAATTATTTTTATAAATATAAAAAACAGTATATTTCATTTAATAAGTAGGGTGACTGCCCAAAAGCACACCACCTACAATTGGTGACCCCGCACAAAAAACACGTGTAAAAATATAAAAAAAAAACATTAAAAACAGAAATCCTATTAAAGTGCATAAAAATTTAAGTTATTTCGCTTAAAAAATTGATAATATATTTTATTGAAAGTGTAAATACTATTTTTCAATAAAATTGCATAGAAACAATTGCAAAAATAAAAAACGGAAAATTTAATTGCAACGGAAATTTTGAATAAAAAAATAGTCAAAATTTCATCAGTTTCCATTAAGCAGAGCAATCATTATCATCAGTTTCATCATTTTCAATAGTAATTTCATCATTTTCGCAGTCAACATCAACAGTTTCATCATTTTCATAAGCAATTTCATCATTTTAACAATCAAGATCAGCTATTTTCATCATTCAAACATTCACGTTCATCATTGATTCAACGTATCGGAAAAACAAGTAACAATTTTCCTAATATATTATCATTTTAAAAATCATAAAATTTTACGCTATCTTTATAAATTACATTGATATTTTAAACATAAATGGAAAATCATTAATTTTTTTAATAAAATTGTAAAATTATACAATTGTAATGTACTGTTTACATATTGGCTAATTTCTAATTTTAGTTAAAATAAAAAGAGACGGCATGCTGAACTTCTCTAAATGAAAGAATGAAACGAAAAATATCGTTTCGTTTGGGGAAATTATAGAAAGTTTATGACATTTCAGAAACAAACAAAAAAAAACATTTTTATTTTGTGAAAGTTGTGTAAATTTTAAATTTTTAATAACTTTAATAATTTTAAATAATTTATTTATGTCAAAAAAAAAAAAAAAAAATATTTGCTATAAAATGCTATAAAAATTACGTAGAAATTTTCTTTTCAAGATCTTTTCAAGACGTCGAATTATAGCACAAGACGAAGTCTGTCGTCTTGTGCTATAATTAGACACGGGGAAATTATGGCTAGACGATATTTCTCTCTCTACCGCACGTATGTAAAATATAATTACCTATCGATTTCTTTCTTGAGTTGCCAATTTTAGCCAGTTTGTAAACAGAGCATAATACATATTAAAATTATTAATTTTTTTAAATATTTTGCTAAAAATAAATGATAAAATTCGACATTTAAATAATTTTTTTTTTAAATTAGAAAATTGTCTGATAATTTTGAAAAACGCATACTTGTAATAATTTTCATTATTTTAAACATATTCATTTTTTTTTTGTCTTTTAAAAAAATCAAAAACAATTGTATAATTTAAAATTACACATACAAATTAGAATTTTTGCATATAGAAATATTTAAGATTATTTATTTATTTATTTATTTACCAAAACAAGGTTTTACATAAATATAAATATAATACATATAATGTTATACTAAGTTAGATATTGTTATAATTACAATTATAATACACTTGAAGTCAAATTTACTTAAGTACTAAATATTAAATTTATCAAAATTAAAATTACTTAAATATTAATGTTACAATTTTGTTAACCTAAATTAAACGTATGGAAAGGAAGGGTGATCGGGATGTGAAGTGATTATGATAGCATGGAATGAATGTGCTTTTTGTATGTTACTTGCGTCATAGAAGTTGAATAAACTGAATCGTATTTATTAAAAATTACACAACAACGATTTATAGGATTCAATTTCCCATATTCTGTTCGATGCTTTTGCTCAAATAGAGTCCTAGTTTGTCGTGTTTGTCTTGTATTAGTGACGAATTTTATATTTTGGGAAATAAATTGAACGTTAATATCACGATTTAGGACATCGAAAGTAAAACAAGAAGTCAACAAATTTCTTCTTGATGCTAGAGATAACATATTTAATGAATTTAGTCTATCTGTGTATGGTGGGAGGTTGAGGTAATCATTTGGATTGTGAAGGTCTCTTAAAGCGAATATAAGAAATTGTTTCTGTATCGATTCTATTCTATTACTATGTACTTGAAATATAGGATTCCATATTGTGCAAGCATATTCAAGAATAGAACGAACGAATGAACAATAAAGAGATTTCGTGACCCATATATTTTTAAATTCACGAGCTCTTCTTTTAATAAACCCTAATGATTTGTTGGCTTTAGATATAATGCTATCATAATGATTATTAAAATTAAGTTTACTATCCAGAATGACACCAAGGTCTGTAACTTTGTTCACACGTGGGAGCTCCATATTGTTAATTACATATTTATATGAATATAAATTTTTCTTTCGTGAAAAAGTAATTATGTGACATTTCGAGATATTGAGATGAAGTTTATTTTGAGTACACCATTCATCTATGGCAATTAACTTAGATTGTAAAAACTCTGCATCATTTGGAGAGGAAATAGCATGATATAATTTCAAGTCGTCAGCATAAAATAAATGTTCAATATCCGAAATTTTTTCAGAAAGGTCAGAAATAAAAATGTTAAATAAAAGTGGACCAAGGTGACTTCCTTGAGGAACACCTGATAGGACATTTATTTTTTTGGATATAAATCCTTGAAATTTGACATACTGCGATCTACCACTAAGATATGATGTTAGCCAATTATGTAAAGCTCCAGTTATGCCTTTATTTTCCAGTTTTTTCAATAAAGTGGAATGGTCGACCCTGTCAAATGCTTTACTAAATTCTGTGTAAATAGCATCAACTTGTAGTCCTTTTTCCATTTTTTGAATTATGTCTGATACCATAACCATAAGGTTAGTTGTTGTTGAACGACGTTTTCTGAATCCGTGTTGCTGTTCATTGAGGGTCAGTTCAATCAGGATAGTTAATTTGTCACAAACTAATTTTTCAAATAATTTAGGAATTGATGATAAAATTGCAACACCTCTGTAATTATCAATATTTCGCTTATCACCATTTTTGTGAATCGGAATTAAAAAGGATGACTTCCAAAAAGATGGGAACATGACAGTTGATAATGATTTGTTAAAAATATGATATAAAGGCAATGATAATTGGTGGGCACAATTTGATAGAAATACGGTTGGAATCAAGTCTGGACCTGGACCCTTTTTTAAATCAACATTTAGCAAAGAATTCAATATATCATCACTAGATAAAAATAAACCATCAATGTTTATATTGTTATTGTGATTTAATTGATCGAACTCTGTTGTTGTGGGGTGAGAATCGAGATGGAATACTTCCTGAAAACGGTCAGCAAACATGTCACAAATAGTTTTTGGACATGATGAATGAGTATTATTTCTGTTCAAAGAGGCCGGGTACCCTGAAGTTTTCCGTTTTAGATTGACGAAATTATAGAATTTTTTGGGATCCTGTATAATATTTTCACCAATTTTTAATACGTAATTATAATATGATTTGCGTGAAAGTTTCGAGAATTCTGAACATAATTTATTGTATTTATTTTTTTAAATTTCACCGATATATTCACGACGTTTTATTTTTTTATATATTTTGTTCCTTTGATTTCTCATTATTCGTAGGTTTCGGTCTAACCATGGTTCAGATAATTTTTTATTCTTTGCTATTTTAGGAACGTGTCTATTAATAGATTCTAAAATAATATTATTGAATAATATAGCTGCATACTCAAGATCAAAACCTGATAAAATGCTTGTCCAGTTAATTAAAGAAAGATCTGTATTAATGCTATTGAAATCAGCATTTTTGAAATCATATACAATTGATTTATTGTAAGATAAGGTATAAGGATTTTCTATGGTGGGAATTTCGACCACTAAAGCTGAATGATGATTTGTATTTGAGAATAAGTTCTCTTCGTCATTGGCAAGATTAACGATTGTATTGTCATAATTGTTGGTAAATATAAGGTCCAGCCATTTGCCATTACTGTTAGGGTTTGTAACTATTTGTTGTTGGTCGTTGCCATAGAAAGTGCTTATAAGTTTAAAATCGATTTCATCAGAGAAATTTATCGGTAATAAGTTATTATCTGATTCGTCAACTATAAAATTTAATTTTGGACGATTGAAGTCGCCAAAAAAGTATAAATAATCCTTTTCTCTTGCTAACCTATTAACCGATTGGCATATATTGAAAAGATCGTCATAATAGGACTCGTTGGAATTAGGCGGTATGTATACAGCACCAATATATATATAAATATTACCAATGTACAACCGTACTATTTTATGTTCAAAATTAGATGATGAGCTAGTAGTGACTAAATCACTGGTAATGCTATTATGTATAGCTATAAGGACACCACCTCCTCTAGAGTTACCAGTAGTATTATAATCCCTATCACACCTGTAAATTGTCCAATTGACGTCAAGGATTTCTTCATTTTTAAAAGAATCGTTTAACCAGGTTTCTGTAATAATTATTACATTAAATTGGCAAGATTTTGCGTCAATAAATAGATCTTTTACTTTTCCGCGTATACCACTACAGTTGTGATAAAGGATCTTTATATTTGATCGTTAGGTTTAAAGAAATGGGATGTAAAATGATTTTTTTGGTTTATTTTCTGGGAGGGGACGAAAAAATTTGTCCTGATTCTCTCTGGTTTTTTGAAGGGTGGCTATATGTTTTGAATTTATGTGAGATTCATATGTAGTTAGTTCTGTATCAATTTGTTCAGCAGTGAAACCTAAAAAGTTATGGTATCTATAATAAATTGATTTCAGAGCATCAATATCTGTTGGAAGTTCTTGTTGTTGAATCGATACTAGGATACTAATTCTAGTTTTACCATCAACACATATGTCCTGTGGTTGTTTGTGGAAATATGGTAGATACATACGAATGTCCTCCAAAATTCTACGGTCTGTTAGACGTCCAAGTAAATATCTATTCTATGAACTGTGTGCAGATGTGATAGTGTGTTTAACTTTTGGAGGTACTAATGGATCAAGGAAAGTTGGTTTATTATTAGTATTATTAGTTATATTATGAGGACTTGCAGACATATTAGTATAATTAGTATGTGTATTTGGTGGTAACGGATTTGGAACATTAGTATCAAAGTTGGTGTTATTTTCATTAAGGTTAGTGCTGATCGATGATGTGGATGGGTAGGGATTAATAACAGGACCTTTTACAAAGTTTATTACAGCTTTATATGTTAAATTTTGCAAAACATTTTGATTTTGAGCAAAATTGGTTTTAGGCATTGACGTTAAATTTGAATTATGTGATCTAATATTACTATTTTTGTTTATGGGAACTGTAGGATGAGAGAGGGGGGACTCAATGGGAACAGGAGGGGTGAACGAAGGACAAGGATGGTTACCTTCATAAATATCATTGATGTTAATAGGAGGATGACTGTTAATTGGAATTGAATTATTTGGAAGGGATATAAAGGGAAGAATAGGATTTAATGTATGTCCTTGTACAAAGTTTTTATATTTATTTGGAAAGGATATAATGTTATTATTATTATTCTTATTTATATTAATATATTTATCACTATACTTATTTTTAATTAATTTACTATGAGCAATTTTACTAATATTATTACTATTCATATTGATACTCTTATTATTATTTTTTATATCTTTATAATTAATCCAAATTGCAAATGACACATTACCTATTCTAAATATTCCGCCATTTGGATTCTGGAACAGCCAAGCATATTTGGATGGTAGCCTTAATTTAAATGATAACATTTCGTCCATCCTAGACTTCCTATTTTTCGGGCGTAACTTCGACCATGATATAACTTTGATGTGTAAAGTATCCGTAATGTAGCTAATGATGTCCGAACTAGTTAGATACGAGCCGATACTTTTTACATGGAAAATAGTTATATCCTGATGATGATAAGAATTATTCATAGCGTCAAGTTTGTTCAGTCTTTTACTCCAGTCCGTGCTGCTCCATGATACACCAAAATTATTAATTGTATTTGTATTAGTTTGAGATTCTTTATGCGGCCGTACCATTACCACTGGAGATAAAGGTCTCAATTCAACTGTTGAATTTGGAGGAGAAGAGATAGTATTTCCATTACTAGTATCATTATTAATATCGTTATTAATAAACTTATCGTTATTAGTACTAATGATTCCGTCATTAATTGGAATATTTACATTACCAACATTTTTATTAATATCCTTATCATTATTTTGAAAATTAATATTAATATTATCATCATTATTAGTACTTAAGATTTCATCAAGAAACGATACCTGGTTTATTATTTTTTTCGGTGAAAGATTTTGTGTTGGAATTGGTGAATCGTTAATGTTAGAGCATAAATACTCAATCTCAGCAATAGTGTCGTTTACTAATAATTTTGTAGACCTGAGTTCTTCAACTAAATGCGATAATTGCGAAGATATATCATCGGTTTGATAATTACTTTTTAAGTTATTGAATTCTAGGAAAATCTTGTTATAATTTAACAAGTTATCCGATAATTTTTTTTCCGATGAATATTCACAATTTTTTATGCTATTTTCTGTTGACACTTTTAACCTGTTCATAGATGAGTGCATGTTATTTAGTTGGAAATAAATTTTCTCAAGTATTGACTCATTGTTTACTTTATTATTTTCAACAATAGACTTAATATTATTATTTAACTTAAGAACACTTTTTCCAAAGTTTAATATATTTTCAGTTTGATAGTTATATTTTTTATCTAAAGTATCAACCTGATCACTCAATTCTTGGACCGCGGTTAGAATAGTATCCATGGTTGCACAATGATTATTTCTGCACTTATTCATAATTGAATTAAAATGTTTTTTTTTATATTGTTAGGAAAAAAAAAACAACAAAATATGGATTAGTAATATAAAACCGATTATAAAAAATATATAAACCAAATAAATGTCAATGCTCTTAATTAAATTTAAATTGTTGTTGCACCAGAAAAATTAAATTAAATTTTTAATTGTAATATTACACCGTTTACAATTTTTTTTTTTGTCAATGACTTTTTCGTATACACAATTTTGTTTTAAATTAATTATTTTAAATTTTAATATAATTGCACTTTAATTACTGAATTATTTATTTTTATACACAAACATATAATTTGTTTATTATTAAATTAAATTCAAAATTAAATTAAAGTGATTAATTAAATTATGAGGAGCTTTTTAAAAGACGTCTGTACGATTCAACAGTTTTAATAATTTTTATAAATTACATTTTTTTGATTACATGTACATATGAAAATATTAAAATACATATAGGCATTTCAAAAATAATAATACATATTATTAATTATTAATTTTTTATTAAAATATAAAATATAAAATTCATACAAAATTAAATTTTGTTTGTAACAAAATTCATTTTTTTAAAAACAAATTTCAAAAATTACAAAATTATAATTTGATAAAATTCATACAAAATTTAATTTTTTTTTTGTAACAAAATTCATTTTTTTAAAAACAAATTTCAAAAATTACAAAAATTATAATTTTATAACATTTATTTGGTTTAAAATTTAAATTTTTTTTGTAACAAAATTCATTTTTTTTAAAACAAATTTCAAAAATTACAAAAAATTATAATTTTATAAAATTCATAAAAATTTAAATTTTTTTTTTGTAACAAAATTCATTTAAAAAAAAAAACAATTTAAAAATTACAATAAATTATAATTTTATATATTTGCCCGCAACAGCTGATTTTATTATTATTCAAAAGTTTTAATTTCAGACAAATACCTTCCAACACACACACATATTTTTTTTTCTCGCCGATTTATATAGATTGTTCTCGATTTCAATTATTAATTTTATTAATAATTTCCTTATAATACAGGGATCGTCCAAAAATTGTGTTACATTTTTTATATTTTTTGGGACCATCCAAGAATAACGTTTATTTTTTTTTTTCTCAATATTAAATTAAAAATTCGTAAAAATTTTAAATTTTAAAATTTTAAAAATACGTAACAATTTTAAATTTTGGTTTTATTATTTTGTTAACTTGGCACAAAATTTTACAAAATGGTTAATGATAAGATAACGCAGACGCTAAAAATGACAATACAGACAACGGAACGGATAGCTCGAACCCGGTCAATGAAGGTAGAATAGATTCGGTACGAGTCCGATTACCACCTTTTTGGCCAACGAACCCGTCGACTTGGTTCATCCAGGCCGAAGCTCAATTTCAGGCGTACCGCATAACAAATCAAGACACGAAATATTGCCTCACTATTGCCGCGTTACCTCCCGAATCTTGTGAATCAATTATTGACATTTTAACTGATCCGCCAGACACAAATCGCTACGAAAACTTGAAATCCGTATTAATCAAACGACATTCAGTTTCCGAAACCAAGCGACTAGAATCATTAATAGCAAAAGCTGATATAGGTGACAGGAGCCCTTCAGAGTTATTTCGGTCCATGAAACAATTGTCTGGTCAAACGTCCGGCGACGATATAATAAAAAACCTGTGGTTGCGCAAATTACCACAAATCATACATATAGAGTTAGCTGCAGTCGGCGACAAGCCGCTTAGCGAATTAGCAGACGTTGCCGATAAAATACACGAAGCTCAGCAAAACGCGTCAGTATATGCGATCGCCGGATCATCTACTACTTCAGCTGCGACAACAACGCAAGCCGTGTCTTCGTCCGAATTCGACGCGCGTTTAGTGCGCATTGAAGCAATGGTGGCAAAGCTGGATTTCGGTACGAATAATAATCGGTACAAACCCAGTATAGAAACCGACACATAAGATCGCGTAGTACGAGCCGACATTCAAATAAAGTTCGTTCTCCTTCAACCACGTCTGATTCGCAAACACTTTGCTGGTACCACCGAAGATATGGAGATCAAGCTAAAAAATGTCAGTGCCAACGTAAACCAACTGACAAACACCCAAACTAGTTGGAGCACCGCGTGTAGCGGCTACCGGTGCGAATACATTCACTAGCCGCCTTTTTGTCCGTGACGTTTCAAACAACATTGTATTTTTGATCGACACGGGCGCAGATTTATCCGTTTTGCCTTCTAAATCGCACACAAAAAAATTAAATTCCGACATTACACTTTCCGCTGCCAATGGTACTATTATCAAAACCTTTGGTACCAAAATGCTAAAGTTAAATCTCGGATTGCGGAGGAATTTTATGCATGAATTTATATTAGAATTTATATTTATATTATATTTATTATTATGCATGAATTTATAATAAATACGGTCTAATTGTTGATCTAAAAAATAAGAAAATAATTGACCCGTTTACTAATTTATCGATCAACACGTTAACTATTACGTCCGACACACCGACGCCTAAACTTAACGTGATCAAAAACGAATTTTCTGAACTTTTATTACAGTTTCCAGATCTTACTCAACCTCCGAACTATTTTAAAGACGTCCGACATTCCGTAGTACATCATATAGCGACGAAAAACCAATTACCTATCGCTAGACCTCGCCGACTAGACCCGACTCGACACGCCGCAGCAAAAAAAGAATTTGAGATTATGGTAGAATTAGGTATTTGTCAACCGTCATCGTCACCCGCTTCATCTCCGCTCCACATGGTACGGAAGAAAAATAATGACTGGCGTCCATGCGGTGATTATAGACAACTAAACTCAGCTACGATACCGGACAGATATCCAATTCCGCATATTCAGAGCTTTTCTATGCATTTAAATGGTGCTAAAAAAATTTCGAAGATTGGTACGAGCCTATCACATGATACCCGTTGCAGACAGCGACATTCATAAAAAGGCAATAACAACCCCATTTGGTTTGTTTGAATTCCATCGAATGCCATTCGGATTGCGCAACGCCGCGGTAACGTTCCAGAGATTCATGAACGAGGTATGCCATGGACTAGATTTCGTTTTTGTTTACATTGATGACATCCTCATCTCATCTCCCGATCCGAAAACGCACAAAGAGCATCTTCGCAAATTATTCGAACGGTTGTCGGAATACGGTATTACAATAAATACTTCGAAATGTGTTTTCGGCGTTACTGAGCTTAATTTCCTCAGTCACCACATCTCAGCTCAAGGTATTACACCGTCGGAAGATAAAGTTGAAAGCATCAACAATTTTCCAACTCCGAAATCAATTAGACAAATTCAAAGGTTTATCGGAATGGTCAATTATTACCACCGCTTCATTTCCAAACTCGCTGAATTTCTCTCACCAATATATACGTTTCTGGCTCAAGTGACCAAAACTAAAACAAAAAACAAATCTTTTACTTGGCCAGAAGAGCTCAACAGTGCATTTCAGCAAGTTAAAACTTCATTAGCTAATGCCACTATGCTTGCACATCCACAAAAAGATGGTAGATTAGCAATAGTAACAGACGCGTCAGATATTGCACTAGGGGCTGTTCTGCAGCAGCCGACGAAATACGGTTGGCAACCTCTAGCGTTTTTATCGCGTAAATTTTCACCAGCCGAAACGAAGTACTCAGCATTTGATCGCGAAGTGCTCGCAATCTACGCTGCCATCAAACACTTCAGGTACGCAGTCGAAGGTCGGGAATTTATTATCTTTACGGATCACACACCATTAGTAAATGCTATTTGCTCTAAAACGGAACGTAACCCGCGACAAACTCGACACCTCGACTATATCGACTATAACTCGACACCTCGACTAATGTTACGACGGACATTCGACATATTGCTGGTAAAGACAATATTGTAGCAGACAGTCTATCTCGTTTTACCGACATCGCGACAGTAGACATAGACAGTTTTGACCTACATAAAATTGCACAACAACAGAAAAGTGACGACGAACTCACAAAACTTCTTGCAAACTCAAGATCGTCGATTAAACTCGAAAAAATTAAGTTACCGGAACTCGAAATTTATTGCGAAGTTTCTACTGCAAACAATAGACCATACGTACCCGAGACTTTACGACGAATTATTTTCAACGTAATACACAATTTGGCACATCCTGGTATACGAGCAACCAGAAAATTGCTTGTGTCTAGATATTTTTGGCCAAACATCAATCGTGACTCGAATTTTTGGTCCAAGGCTTGTGTTCCGTGCCAAAAGACAAAAATTCATCGTCACACAAAATCGCAACATGAGACTTTTAATATACCGAGCGCACGTTTTGAACACATACACATGGATTTAGTAGGTCCTTTTCCAATCTCGGACGGAAACGCTTACATTTTGACAACTGTTGACAGATTTACTAGATGGCCTGAAGCTTACGCTATTCCAGACATGACCGCGACAACAATTGCTAAAACTTTCGTGATGAATTATGTATCCCGTTTTGGTATCCCAGCAACAATCACGACAGATCAAGGATCACAGTTTGAGTCTAAACTGTTCCAAGAGCTTAGCAAACTATATTAGGCGTATTCCGTACTCGAACCACTCCGTATCACCCACAATCTAATAGGCTACTTGAGCGATTTCATCGTCAACTTAAAGATTCGCTAAGAGCGCGTGGTAAAAATCAGAACTGGAGCTTAGAGCTACCATTAGTCCTTCTTGGTGTTCGCGCCGCGGTAAAAGAGGACATCCAATGCTCTCCAGCCGAACTCGTGTACGGACAGACTTTAAAGTTACCGGGTGAATTTTTCATCGACTTAAAAACCGACATTCCCGACTGTAACATACTAATTACCAAATTACGCGACACAAGACGTTAGACACGTGTGACTATGTATTTATTAGAAACGACAAAATAAAACCGACTTTATTACCGACGTACGACGGACCTTTCAAAGTAGTACGACGATTACGAAAAATTTTTATCGTGCTAATTAACGACAAAGAAAAATCTATTTCAGTCGACAATCTCAAACCCGCTTATACAGTTTACAACATTAAGCCGCAAGCAAATTGTCGTAGAGCCAAGTTTCAATAAATCAAAGATTAAAATGTTTCCTCAAAGTATATCATTACGTTACACTCGGAGGAGGGTGATGTAGTGACACCGGTAATTATCTCAATATCTCTTAATTAATTATATTAATAATTACCGGTTAATCACACCATTAAAATTAATAATTGAACCATTGTTGTATAAATCGAAAGTTCTCGATTAATTAATTTGATTGGTCAATCGCATCTCTAATATCGGTAATATGTAATCAATAACAAATATTGGAGATGCGATGAAAAATATTTACTTCATATCGATTATTCAAAGCGAGAAGTTAGAAAAATTTAATCGATCTAAAATAAATAAAGTTACTTGTTGCGATAATAATTTGGAATAATTTAAATAATTATTAAAATAATAAATTATAAAAACTCTGAATTTATGAAAAATAAATAAATAAGTGAATTACATTAAAATATAATAAATAAACAATTAAATAGTTAAAATATAAATAAATAGGATAAATAAATATATTAAATAAATTATTTTTATAAATATAAAAAACAGTATATTTTATTTAATAAGACTGCCCAAAAGCACACCACCTACATATCTAAATCTTGTGAGAAGTTTATATACTAATACAACGGCAGCAGCGTGGGATGGTGAGGAAATTTTGAATGTTTCGAAACTAAAATGGGAGTAAAACAAGGATGATTATTAGGTCCGCTGCTGTTCGCTTTAATGATAAATGATCTGCATGACTTTTTGTGTGGCGGATGTTTGTGGATGAATTATTAATAAGAATTCTGATGTATGCTGATGATATAATATTGCTTGCGGATGACATTAGTATATTGCAAATAATGATTGATCGTCTCGATGAGTATTGTAGTATCTGGAACTTAGAAGTAAACCTTATAAAATCCAAAATAATGATATTTATAAATGGGGGTAAACGCGCAAGTAATGAAAAATGGTTCTTCCGAGGAGAAGAGGTCGAAGTTGTATCAACTTATAAATATTTAGGGGTAATTTTTACCCCAAAGCTGGCTTTAAATGAACATATGAAAGAAAGAGAAAGAATGGCGAAAGCTAACTTAAATATTAGCTGGAGCATGTTTACAAAGAAAAATGATATAAAGTTATCTGTTAAATACAAACTTTTCAATGCAATATCAAGATCGATCCTTTGCTATGCGGCGCAAGTTTGGGGTTTGGCAAATTTCGAACAAGTAGATAAGCTGCAGAGATATTTTATAAAAAGAGCCTACTTGATAGCACTCCGAACTATATGATTAGTTTAGAATCCGGGTTACCAGATATGCACTTATTTTCACTAAAATTACATATGGAATATATAATTAAAATATTATTTAAATATCCAGCTATTTTGGTTAAAGGAATGGTGTAAAAATGGTGAACAAATTAATACAGATTGGAATTGCGTGATTGGTACTAATAGATTAAATGAAGAATTATGGAGAGTGAAAATATTGCAAACATTGGAAGGACTTAGGAACAACCAAATACAAATAGACAGAAGAAGTGCTAGCGCCAGCTCACATGGACTGTATAATAAGCTATCTTATGAAAATGGATATACATATTTTAAGGATGAATTCAATAAACAAAAAATCTCATGGATATTTAAAACAAGACGTGGACTTATAGGACTAAATGGAACAGGGTACAATAGAAAAGGAGATAGAAGAATTTGCTCACTGTGCAATTTAGGTTAGGAAGAAGATTTAATGCATTTTCTGGGGAAATGTCCAATATTTAGGATACAGAGAGTACGGTTTTTTTAATAGTTACGTCATGGAATAGAATCACGTAGTGAATTTGCTTAATACAGATGTTGATTTAGATTGGGAGAAAATATATCAGTTTGCAAAAAATTATTGGTGGTATCGAAAAACACTAATTGACGAGTTCAACATATAATTAAATCCTAATGTAAATAAAATGTTAATTTACACTACGGTATTATTAAAACATTAAAATAAATAAGCAAACACAATACTAATGTAAAAACAAAAATGAATAAATAATCAATAAATTTAAATAAATAATCAATAAATATGAATAAATCATCAAAAAAATTAATAAAAAATAAATATATATAAATAAATCAATAAAATTTAAAAATTTATAAATATAGTAAATAATATGAATAAATAAAATGAATTATAATTTTAACTTCATCTATATATATGTAGTTCAATCGTATGCGAACAGCAAAACCACTTTGAGAAGAAAATATTCAAAAACGTGGCAATTTTATGGCAATTTTATACGTTTTTGAAAACGTATAGAATTTGATTTTCGGATTTACATTTAACTGAATACGATAACAAAAATGTTTACTGAATTTATGAATATAAATAATAATGTTTGCAATTACAGTGATTTAATTAGCTTTAATTTTATTTTTGTGCTGAAAAATTTTTAATTTTAAGAATTTTTATATCCTGAGAAATATTTTGATTACTTTATTGTTTTTTAATTAAAGCTAAGTATCCTACTAGTACGCACCTTAATAAAACCCGAATTTCCATACAAAATTTTACTAGATATAGCACAAAATTTTTTTGCTTATAATTTTTTTATAGTATTCTCTTATGTTGAATTTCTTTGACCAAAAAAATCAATCTTTTTTAAAAAAAATCTATATTTTTGTTATCTATAGCTCAATTTTTAAATTTCTTTGACCAAAAAAATCAATCTTTTTTATCTAGATCACTTTTAAGGCGAGAAACATAATGTCGCGTTAGTGCGTGAGTGAAATATCTACATAGGCATTGAAATTTGACGCGTTGGTAACAAATTGTGAACTACAATGCCGCGTGCGTTTTAATATTTTAGATTTTGATATTTTGTAAATTAATTTCTTAATAGTTTTTATTTATAAATTTGGTGTATAAAATAAATATTTTTAAAAAGATTCTTGTTAAATATTATAAGTTTTGTATATGATTATATGTAAGTTTTGTAATTATAAAATTCATTACTTTTCACTTTCTCAATCAAAACTTCATCATAATTTTCCATAATTTATATTTTTTTCTCATTTAACAAACAATTTGTAATTTAATTTAACTCCCAAACATTTTTTATGTACAACAACCAAAACAATTTCACAAAAAAAAAATAACTTCGATGTCAAATTAGCAACGCCTATGCTTCAAAAAAAAAAATAGAACTAGATCTACTTCATGTGTGCGTGAAGCGTGCGTGCGTAAGCAAAATACTTTTAAAGTTGCTCCATATTCTACTCAATTTTTCATCGCTTTATGCACGTACGATTGAACTGACGCGACATTATGTTTCTCGCCTAAAAAATCTCAATTTTTAGCAAGATTTAGCCCTCCATTTACGAATACCAATATAATTTTATAACCCAGTGTGCAAAATTCGGATTTTTTATCTGAAAAGTGCGTTTACGCAGTGCGTTATCATCTAATCGGTTACATAAGAATCTATGGTCTCTAATTTTGCCGCACGGCAAAACGCACATCTAATTCCAGCATTAAAGTTTTTCTTAAAGATAAATATATGGAGAGGTTGACAAAAATATTGAATTCGCCGAAACTTTCCCCTCTTTTTTTATGAGGTATGGTGAAAATTTCGTATTGAAAATGAAGGTTTTCTTAATAAAATTCTTCCTAAAAAAAGGGATTTTCTTTATGAAAAAACAAAGCAATCTTTTAAGAAAAAATAAAGCAATATTTTAAGAAAAAGTAAAGCAATTTTTAAGAAAAAATAAAGCAATTCTTTAAGAAAAAATTGAATTATTTTTAAAGAATTCTAATGGTTTTTTTGGGAAAGAAATGAGAAATTCATAAAGAATAGTTTTCTATAATTATTATTTTTTATAATTATTTTTTTTAAATGAATTATAAATTATAAATTTTAAGTTGACGTGCTACTTATATTTTTTGCTGTTGACTTATTTAAACGGTCCTTAGTATTATAAAAAACTTTTTCAATGTTTCTGTCAATTTCTACCACCGTTACAGCTAGAAACTTTATATTGATAACATCTAAAATTATAAAATGACAAAATAATATAATTATTCCAAAAAATATGCATACTTTTCAAAATGGTTATTAATTGGAAATGCTTGATAGCAATGTTCCCAGCTCCCAAATCTAGCCACGTAAATGATTTGCCAGCGTCATCTGTCATTAATTTTTTAAAAATAGTTTTAACAAAATTAGCGAAATCTCCTGATTGTGCTGATAAAAAAAATTGGTTCTAAAATAAATAAATCTTTGACTATATAATATATGGACTGCAAAGCATCTGTCAGTTTCATATATTTCCAAATTAAAAAAGTGGAGCATGATCTGTCGCGCACTGGATGGCAAATCGGCCAGAAAAATAACTAAATGTAGTATAAATACACAATAATACTAGCTCAATCTAGCGACAAGATAATGAAATCAAAATTTTAATTGTCTTGTCGCTAGATTGAGTTACACTATTATCTGTTTTTTTAATATATTTATCTGTTTTGACGTTTGTTTTAGTTGTACAACTTGCTGCTTTGCTATTACATGCGCTGTAGATGTTAGGTACGCTTATGAAGTTGGCTGTTATCAGTCCATATATTATATAGTCAAAGAAATAAATGATATTAAATATAGCTTACCTAATATATACCTAATTTAGCTTGCCGAAATGGTTTGCACGTCATTTTCATTTTGTTTGCACGTCATTTTTCATGCGTTCATGCGACAGATAAACAGAAAAAAACAATTTTAAAATAAAACTAAATGTACTAATTAAAAATAGTTTTAAGGTTAATACTTTTTTTAAACACACGTTATTTTAAACTCTTTCTATTTTAGTAGTATTCCTTAAGAATTTTCATAAATATTCCTAAAGAATTCTTAAGGATTCTAAAATTCCAGTGTGCAGAATTCAGAGTTTGAGTATTTTTTTTTTACCAATTACGAAGGTAAGCGAACGAGAAAGAAGCGTATCAGAGGAAGATGGAAAATCAAAAAAGAAATAATTCATAATTTGGCAAATGTTTACATACTAGGTGCGTACTAGTATGATACTTAGCTTTAAATTCAAATTGTAGTATTACTTTTTATGTTATTTTGAAAATTAGATATATAAATTGTATATTAATATATTTTTTCAAATTGTATATTAATATAATTTTTCAAATTCAATTTCATATAATTATTCCTCATAACAAAAATTTTTCATTTTTGTTATGTATTGTTTTTTTTTTTTAATTTTGTTTTAATGGTACCGTGTCATAAGGCCATATGTCATAACGCCATAATGGCTTTATGACTCAATTGAGTGAGTCTTAAAGCCATATTCACCATTTTTACCAATATGGCTTTAAGACTCACTCGAAAGAGTCATAAAACCTTACATCGAATGAGTCTTAAAGCCATATGGCGTTATGACCCATTCGAGTGAGTCTTAAAGCCATATTTGATTTTTGTTATAAATATGGCTATAAGACACATTTAACTGAGTCATAAAGCCATATTTAAATTTCAATTTTAAAATAGTTTGCATGTAATTAATTCGTGTTCATTGTTTTGTATGATTTTAAAAGCAACGCTGGCGTTATGACCCATTCAGATTAATAATAAATTAATATAATTAAGAAAGAAAATATGCAGTTGATGATACATTTAATATAGTACCGACATCACGTGGACATGGTCATGGTCATGTGGACATGGACATAGACAATTATTACTGGTTTATATAATCGCTGCAGAGCATGTAAATGTGATGATTTTTGTTAATATTTACTATAGTGTAAATAGCAAAAACGTAAAAAGAATAAAAAAGTAGAAAATGATTTGCCCTTTTCCAAAAATTTGCAAAAAAAAAAATTATATTATTTGTACCTAACTTGCTTACGGAAGTATTTGGAAAAGGGCGGCATATAACCTTCACTTTCTTTTGTAGATTTTTAAAAAATGGAAGTCAAATTCTATAGGCGCGCGCTGGTCCAGCACGCGAGTATCGCGGGCTCGCCGCCCGTTCTACTGGTGGCGGGCGCGTCACGCGGTTTCCACGCGTCGGGGACGCGTCACGCGCTTTACACGCGCCGGGACGCGTCAAGCGCTTTCCTTCATACGCTTCCCTCCGCGTTCCGGTACATAATTTTTTTAGGCGTATATGTCATAATGCCATAATGGCTTTATGACTCACTTGAGTAAGTCTTAAAGCCATATTCGCAATTTTTAACAATATGGCTTTAAGACTCATCCGAAAGAGTCATAAAACCTTCTATCGAATGAGTCTTAAAGCCATATGGCGTTATGACCCATTCGAGTGAGTCTTAAAGCCATATTGGAAAAAATGGCGAATATGGCTTTAAGACTCACTCAAGTGAGTCATAAAGCCATTATGGCGTTATGACATATGGCCTTATGACACGGCACCGTTTTAGGTACCGTGTCATAAGGCCATATGTCATAACGCCATAATGGCTTTATGACTCACTTGAGTGAGTCTTAAAGCCATATTCACCATTTTTACCAATATGGCTTTAAGACTCACTCGAAAGAGTCATAAAACCTTACATCGAATGAGTCTTAAAGCCATATGGCGTTATGACCCATTCGAGTGAGTCTTAAAGCCATATTTGATTTTTGTTATAAATATGGCTATAAGACACATTTAACTGAGTCATAAAGCCATATTTAAATTTCAATTTTAAAATAGTTTCAAATATTAAAATTATAATAATAATTCAAAATTTTGAAAATATAAGTTGTACAGTAAGTAAATGCATGTAATTAATTCGTGTTCATTGTTTTGTATGATTTTAAAAGCAACGCTGGCGTTATGACCCATTCAGATTAATAATAAATTAATATAATTAAGAAAGAAAATATGCAGTTGATGATACATTTAATATAGTACCGACATCACGTGGACATGGTCATGGTCATGTGGACATGGACATAGACAATTATTACTGGTTTATATAATCGCTGCAGAGCATGTAAATGTGATGATTTTTGTTAATATTTACTATAGTGTAAATAGCAAAAACGTAAAAAGAATAAAAAAGTAGAAAATGATTTGCCCTTTTCCAAAAATTTGCAAAAAAAAAAAATTATATTATTTGTACCTAACTTGCTTACGGAAGTATTTGGAAAAGGGCGGCATATAACCTTCACTTTCTTTTGTAGATTTTTAAAAAATGGAAGTCAAATTCTATAGGCGCTCCAGCACGCGAGAATCGCGGGCTCGCCGCCCGTTCTACTGGTGGCGGGCGCGTCACCGGTTTCCACGCGTCGGGGACGCGTCACGCGCTTTACACGCGCCGGGACGCGTCAAGCGCTTTCCTTCATACGCTTCCCTCCGCGTTCCGGTACATAATTTTTTTAAGCGTATATGTCATAATGCCATAATGGCTTTATGACTCACTTGAGTAAGTCTTAAAGCCATATTCGCCATTTTTAACAATATGGCTTTAAGACTCATCCGAAAGAGTCATAAAACCTTCTATCGAATGAGTCTTAAAGCCATATGGCGTTATGACCCATTCGAGTGAGTCTTAAAGCCATATTGGAAAAAATGGCGAATATGGCTTTAAGACTCACTCAAGTGAGTCATAAAGCCATTATGGCGTTATGACATATGGCCTTATGACACGGCACCGTTTTAGGTACCGTGTCATAAGGCCATATGTCATAACGCCATAATGGCTTTATGACTCACTTGAGTGAGTCTTAAAGCCATATTCACCATTTTTACCAATATGGCTTTAAGACTCACTCGAAAGAGTCATAAAACCTTACATCGAATGAGTCTTAAAGCCATATGGTGTTATGACCCATTCGAGTGAGTCTTAAAGCCATATTTGATTTTTGTTATAAATATGGCTATCCCTAGTAACCAAGCGTCCTCACTTTAAATACGTCGGACATATTCCTAGGAAAATATCCATGGTCAATGAGCTAAAATATATATTATTGGTTATAGGCAGTAAAATTCCTCTCGAAAGATAATATCTCCAATAATTAATGGATTTAATATGGATGTTTCCTTTATTATATAATCTCGCTCACATATGCTCATATGCTCTCTCAATTATTCTCAATTTTCTCAATGGCAGTCGCGGTGGCGTGATTTCCTTTTACTGTCAAAATCAAACCGTCGTATACTGTAGTTAAGTAAAGTCGTGTTTTGTGTAGCAAGAAAATTGTTTAAAAAGTAAGTAATTATTATATTAACAAATTCCTAAAATTAATTAAAATTTAATATTTTGCATCTTGTTTACTAAACTTTCTATTTTAAAATACTAATTTAAGTATATTTTAAATATATATTTGGTGTTTTCTGTATTAATGGTTTGCAGTAAGACTAGATTTTTCGTTATCATCTTCATAACTTATTTATATTTATTAATTTAAATATTAATTTTACTTTTTTTACATTTATTTAATTAAATTATCATTTAAATCACTTGATTAAAACCACTAATGTTTTCTTTATAAATTATGTAGAATTTTTCGGGGACTAGTGGAATTTGTTCACAGTTTTTTTATACTAGTGGATTTTTTCCGCAGATTTTCCAATTCATCATTAATATTAAAATTGTGGACAAAGCCTACTAGGATACACTTCACTATAGTTCTTCGTGGATTTTAGATTTAAAATGGTGTAGTGAAACCTGTATTGTCTATTGTTTCTGTTGCCTACTAGACTTTGTCCAAAAATTGCAAATAATGATAAATTTGAAAATCTGCGGACAAAGTCCACTGATTTGCTATTTTATTATTAAATATGAAATCCACGAAAATAACTAGTGTTTTTGTGAACTAGTGGATTTAGTGTGAATGGGATTATAGAATATAGTTTGATTATTACACAAATAACAACAATTATTATTTATTCAGTAGTCATTATTAAAAAACAATATATAAATATGGCTTTTGTTAAATACATATAAAATATTTTATCTAATAGCTTTGCTTTTCCTATTTTGTGTGACAAAACCTGTGCTTAGTGCAATATAACGTTCACTATAAATTATCATTTACTTTAGATAAATATTCGTTAACATTACAATATTTATAGGTTTTTAAAATGCTATCCAGAAGTAAACGCAGTCGGCACTTTAAAACTAAAGCTTGTTCATTTGTTAAAAGGAATTTTTCCAGCCCTATATCATCATCTAGATTAGGGATATCTCGGAGTAGTGAACCAGTACCTATAACAGCTTCAAACTCTAATATTCCGTCTTTTCTATTACACCCGCTCTGTTATAATTTATTAGAGCAAGAACCTTCACAATATCTGAACAACCCAGCTACTGAAAATGAACCAGATCAGTATTCAAAATTGCCTATTTGTGAAGCCTCAAATATAGCTCATGCTACATTGGGTTTTGAAATTGAGCGACAGTTACATTCAAACCACTCCTTTACTTCTGAAGTTTCAAATAATCCAAACATAATAGAAACAGATCCATTAAATTTCAACCAAGATGCAAATGATTTAAAACTTAATTTGGCAGAATGGGTTGCGAATTCTAAATGCCCGGGAATGCATGTCAATTCACTCTTAAGGATTTTGAGACCGTTTCATCCTCAGTTGCCAAAAGATTGCAGAACGTTATGCTGTTGCCCTCGAACCAATCCAGTTATTGATATGCTGGATGGTAAATATTTACATATTGGACTCAAACAATGTCTATATATTTTTTTGGAAAAAAATGCAGTAGATCATGATATTTTAATAGATATTGGTATTGATGGAGTCGGCACCAACTTTAGTAGCAGTTCAGGAAGCACCTTGTGGCCTATTTTGATCAATGTTGTTGGATATTGTGATGTTATGATGGTGGCAACTTATTTTGGGACCAGCAAACCGAAGGATGTAAATATTTATTTGGAACCATTTACTAATGAATTAAAAAATGTATTACAAAATGGATTTGAGCATAAGGGAAAAAATTATACTGTAAATATTCGAGCTCTAGTATGTGATGCCCCAGCCAGAGCCTTTGTACTAAATATCAAAACTTTTTCTGGATATTACAGCTGCAGCAAGTGCCATATTAAAGGTCGTTATCTTCATCACAGCGTTATTTTTCCTTACGAACTTTGTGCTTTACGAACTGATGCAGAGTTCATTAGTAAAAGAGATACTAATCATTTTTTGGATGAGAACCCAACTAGAATACAAGATCTGGGAATAGGTTGCGTGTCCAATGTTCCAATTGATTATATGCACAATGTTTGTTTGGGTGTGATGAAACAATTAATGAACTTATGGATAAATAAACGATTGAAAGAATACAGTCTGTCATTAAGAACTATTGAAGACATATCTCAATATTTATTATCTATCGCTAAACAAATGCCAGATGAATTTAGCCGAAATCCAAGGCCATTATTTTTATTAAAACGATATAAAGCCACTGAATTTCGGCAATTACTTTTGTATACTTTGCCAGTTTTACTAAAAGATAAAATGCCAAACATTTACTACAACCATTTTTTGAAATTGCATTGTGCTATTAAGATATTATGCATGGAAGGTGAATGCTGTTATAATAACGAATTAGCAGAAAAACTGTTAAATGATTTTGTTATGAAATTTGCTGATCTTTATGATGAACATACTCTTTCATTTAATGTACATAGCCTCTTGCATTTAAGCACCGATGTGAAGAAATTTAAAGCACCTCTTGATAGTTTCAGTGCCTTTAAATTTGAAAATCATTTACAATATTTAAAAAAACTTGCTCATTCTGGGTTCAACGTTCTCGCTCAAATCTATAACAGAAATACTGAAGCTAAACTAAATTTGAAACTAAAATTATCAGGAAAATTGAATTGGCAATTCAAAAAATCAGCAACTGGCAAATATATCTGTATTAACTTCAAAAATTCGAAAATATCCATTAAACCACCAAATAATTATTGTATGCTCGCCAGTAAAAAAGTAGTCAGAATAGTAGAAATAAAGCGCCGAAATGGATTTTTTTTTATTAAATGTGAAATCTTGACATCACTTAAGCCTTTATATACATCTCCAATACATTCTACAGACATAGGTATTTTTACTTCTGACTGTATTTGCATAGAAAATTTAGCGACATATCCCGTATCCGAAATACTTAAAAAAGTTGCAATAATCTACTTAAATGAATCATATTATTTCTTAGCAATGCATACTCTATTCTAATTATAATTTGTTTTTACTTTAGCGTTAAGAGATCTACATAGTTGCATCATTTTTGAAAAGTTGGAAATGTCATCAAAAAAGTAATTTGTTGAAATTTTATACTCGTTTGATTTTAATAAAAAAAAAATTTAGGCTTTTTTGTATTGTATCTTTCGATAAAGAAAATACTTGTTCACTTGTTCCAAGCAATTGGCTTCTGGATGATAAGAAACATTGTTATTGGCCCAGTAAAGAAAAAAATATATCGAGATTACAGGAATGTCGTGCTAAACCGAATGTTACAAGTTGGGACGTTTGTGCATGCCGAATACTCATGGAAGCTGGTAATTATTTTTTTCATGCGATTTATATTATGCCATTGTTTTTAAATCACGAAATCATTTTTCAGAAAATTATGAAATAGCTAGAGAAAAAGAGCGCGGAGCAGAATACTGTTCGGAAGAAGATCAAGATATTGGAGAAAAAAGAGTACATCAGAAGCCGGCTAGATATGACACCGATTCTGATTGTGATAATGAAAATTACATATTTAAACGAACTGAAAATTCTTCGTGTAGAGCTGAAAATGACGAATATCTATTGATGGTTGATGATGAAGTAATTATACATAGTGATTCTGAAACACTTGTGCACACAGATATCGATTGTACGTGCAATCATGCAAAACAGCTTCAAGGTATTTATATCCAAATTAATATTCTCAACAATATTTATGCTTTGCTTTAGTGTTGGACTGTAGCCACAATTTTAATAATAAAATTATTCTTATTATTCCTATTTAAGAAATTATTAAAAACCAAAATGAAATGCAGCAAAATATTCAAAACGAATTGAATGCAATGAAGGCAACAATTGCGGAAAACCAGTCAAATTTAGTTAGTGATGTAAGCCATATGGCGTTATGACCCATTCGAGTGAGTCTTAAAGCCATATTTGATTTTTGTTATAAATATGGCTATAAGACACATTTAACTGAGTCATAAAGCCATATTTAAATTTCAATTTTAAAATAGTTTCAAATATTAAAATTATAATAATAATTCAAAATTTTGAAAATATAAGTTGTACAGTAAGTAAATGCATATAATTAATTCGTGTTCATTGTTTTGTATGATTTTAAAAGCAACGCTGGCGTTATGACCCATTCAGATTAATAATAAATTAATATAATTAAGAAAGAAAATATGCAGTTGATGATACATTTAATATAGTACCGACATCACGTGGACATGGTCATGGTCATGTGGACATGGACATAGACAATTATTACTGGTTTATATAATCGCTGCAGAGCATGTAAATGTGATGATTTTTGTTAATATTTACTATAGTGTAAATAGCAAAAACGTAAAAAGAATAAAAAAGTAGAAAATGATTTGCCCTTTTCCAAAAATTTGCAAAAAAAAAAAATTATATTATTGGTACCTAACTTGCTTACGGAAGTATTTGGAAAAGGGCGGCATATAACCTTCACTTTCTTTTGTAGATTTTTAAAAAATGGAAGTCAAATTCTATAGGCGCGCGCTGGTCCAGCACGCGAGTATCGCGGGCTCGCCGCCCGTTCTACTGGTGGCGGGCGCGTCACGCGGTTTCCACGCGTCGGGGACGCGTCACGCGCTTTACACGCGCCGGGACGCGTCAAGCGCTTTCCTTCATACGCTTCCCTCCGCGTTCCGGTACATAATTTTTTTAGGCGTATATGTCATAATGCCATAATGGCTTTATGACTCACTTGAGTAAGTCTTAAAGCCATATTCGCCATTTTTAACAATATGGCTTTAAGACTCATCCGAAAGAGTCATAAAACCTTCTATCGAATGAGTCTTAAAGCCATTTGGCGTTATGACCCATTCGAGTGAGTCTTAAAGCCATATTGGAAAAAATGGCGAATATGGCTTTAAGACTCACTCAAGTGAGTCATAAAGCCATTATGGCGTTATGACATATGGCCTTATGACACGGCACCGTTTTAGGTACCGTGTCATAAGGCCATATGTCATAACGCCATAATGGCTTTATGACTCACTTGAGTGAGTCTTAAAGCCATATTCACCATTTTTACCAATATGGCTTTAAGACTCACTCGAAAGAGTCATAAAACCTTACATCGAATGAGTCTTAAAGCCATATGGCGTTATGACCCATTCGAGTGAGTCTTAAAGCCATATTTGATTTTTGTTATAAATATGGCTATAAGACACATTTAACTGAGTCATAAAGCCATATTTAAATTTAAATTTTAAAATAGTTTCAAATATTAAAATTATAATAATAATTCAAAATTTTGAAAATATAAGTTGTACAGTAAGTAAATGCATGTAATTAATTCGTGTTCATTGTTTTGTATGATTTTAAAAGCAACGCTGGCGTTATGACCCATTCAGATTAATAATAAATTAATATAATTAAGAAAGAAAATATGCAGTTGATGATACATTTAATATAGTACCGACATCACGTGGACATGGTCATGGTCATGTGGACATGGACATAGACAATTATTACTGGTTTATATAATCGCTGCAGAGCATGTAAATGTGATGATTTTTGTTAATATTTACTATAGTGTAAATAGCAAAAACGTAAAAAGAATAAAAAAGTAGAAAATGATTTGCCCTTTTCCAAAAATTTGCAAAAAAAAAAAATTATATTATTTGTACCTAACTAGCTTACGGAAGTATTTGGAAAAGGGCGGCATATAACCTTCACTTTCTTTTGTAGATTTTTAAAAAATGGAAGTCAAATTCTATAGGCGCGCGCTGGTCCAGCACGCGAGTATCGCGGGCTCGCCGCCCGTTCTACTGGTGGCGGGCGCGTCACGCGGTTTCCACGCGTCGGGGACGCGTCACGCGCTTTAAACGCGCCGGGACGCGTCAAGCGCTTTCCTTCATACGCTTCCCTCCGCGTTCCGGTACATAATTTTTTTAGGCGTATATGTCATAATGCCATAATGGCTTTATGACTCACTTGAGTAAGTCTTAAAGCCATATTCGCCATTTTTAACAATATGGCTTTAAGACTCATCCGAAAGAGTCATAAAACCTTCTATCGAATGAGTCTTAAAGCCATTTGGCGTTATGACCCATTCGAGTGAGTCTTAAAGCCATATTGGAGTCTTAAAGCCATATGGCGTTATGACCCATTCGAGTGAGTCTTAAAGCCATATTTGATTTTTGTTATAAATATGGCTATAAGACACATTTAACTGAGTCATAAAGCCATATTTAAATTTCAATTTTAAAATAGTTTCAAATATTAAAATTATAATAATAATTCAAAATTTTGAAAATATAAGTTGTACAGTAAGTAAATGCATGTAATTAATTCGTGTTCATTGTTTTGTATGATTTTAAAAGCAACGCTGGCGTTATGACCCATTCAGATTAATAATAAATTAATATAATTAAGAAAGAAAATATGCAGTTGATGATACATTTAATATAGTACCGACATCACGTGGACATGGTCATGGTCATGTGGACATGGACATAGACAATTATTACTGGTTTATATAATCGCTGCAGAGCATGTAAATGTGATGATTTTTGTTAATATTTACTATAGTGTAAATAGCAAAAACGTAAAAAGAATAAAAAAGTAGAAAATGATTTGCCCTTTTCCAAAAATTTGCAAAAAAAAAAAATTATATTATTTGTACCTAACTTGCTTACGGAAGTATTTGGAAAAGGGCGGCATATAACCTTCACTTTCTTTTGTAGATTTTTAAAAAATGGAAGTCAAATTCTATAGGCGTGCGCTGGTCCAGCACGCGAGTATCGCGGGCTCGCCGCCCGTTCTACTGGTGGCGGGCGCGTCACGCGGTTTCCACGCGTCGGGGACGCGTCACGCGCTTTAAACGCGCCGGGACGCGTCAAGCGCTTTCCTTCATACGCTTCCCTCCGCGTTCCGGTACATAATTTTTTTAGGCGTATATGTCATAATGCCATAATGGCTTTATGACTCACTTGAGTAAGTCTTAAAGCCATATTCGCCATTTTTAACAATATGGCTTTAAGACTCATCCGAAAAAGTCATAAAACCTTCTATCGAATGAGTCTTATACCGCGATTACAATTGACGCTTTCTAGGCGCATTCTAGACGTAGCATTTGTCACAATAAAGTTGAAATGTATGGAGTTGTATGAGAGTAGTTACAATAATAGAATTATAAGTATATAGAAAGGCAGTTAGTTCTAGGTTTTTGAGGCCAACATCTCACATACAAACATTCGTATACGTATACAAAACTGTCATTTGAAATTAAAAATCCAATAAGCATTAGAAAAATAAAATATTGTTCTGATCTCGACTTTCTTATGGATGTCCTATGAATAATTATCTTTATAACAATTTTAAAATAAAACATTATTTAATATATTAAATTTATATTTTTATTTGGTACAATAAAAGAAATATATTTTGTATATATTTCGAATTAATGTTTAATATGTTTATGTATATTTATAACCCCGAAAATAGCATCAATTTTGTGTATTGCTGCCTGGTGGTTTTTTTTAAAAATTTATAATTTTCATTCTTCGCAATATTAAATAGTTTTATATCTAAATATTTTTCAATAATATATCTAATTAAAAATATCTATGATTTTCAAAAATATCACTCTCCAATATATGGTCTTCCATATTATCAAATATTCTTGAATTTATTGCGGAAATTATTTTAACAACCAATTTTAAATAAAAATTCTGGTCGGTCAATTTATTTTCTAATTGAAAAATTGATAAATGTTTTTCAGTCACCTGACATATTTTAAAAATATCTGTACGAGGATACATTAAACCACCCCAATTTTTTAAATTAATAATAATTGATTTTTCACACTCTCTTTCATTGAGAGCCTTAATGCAGTCAATACAATGAATATTTTTCCGTACTTTCCTTTCAACACATCCTGCAATATATAATACAGCTTCATGCCCAATTGTGTTTATGGCGGTTAACGGTATCTCGTTATCTTCATTATCTTCAGCTATATCTAAAAAATAATACAATAAAATAAATATTATTAAAAAATAAAGTTTTTATTACCATGGAAATCTGCAGCAAATATATTACTTGTTTTATTAATTACATTACAAGAGTTTCCACTTGAAACAGTTAACAAAGAACAAGTTGTATTTAAGCTACAATTTCCGTAGACAGAAGCTTTAATTTCGCTGTGCAGTAATAGACGTTTATAAGCTGATATAAATTGCGAAATTGTTGGATTATTATTCCATCCACCTAATAATATAAAATATATAATAATAATAATAATATTTATTTCAATATAAAACCTCTGGAACGTATGGCCGAAAAAAACATTTCTAAATGATCTTGGCTAAATTTATAACATAATATATATTCCAAATTTCTTTGATTTTCGCAATGTTCATTGTAAATTCCTTTAAAAGTATGTATGGCTAGCAAAAACCCTAAAAATCCTGTTTTTGACCGCGTATGTAAAATTTTATTATTTTCATCCGTCATAAATAAGTTAGTTTTTAAATTTAGTATATAAATACTAGCCATTTCAAAGTATTTGAAATATTTTTCTTTTGTTCCAGGATTTATTGGGGCTTTAAAATTTTTTCCAAATTTGGATTTTGAATTAAATATATCAAATAAATTATTTATAATAGATATAAATTTAATGGTTGCTTCAGATCCAATAAAATTATCATTCCCGCTATCACAAAGATATTGCATGGAAGTTGCAACACTTGTACTTAGCGTTTGGATAGCCAACTTTGTTTTCATTTTTTGACCTTGCCAATTTATATGTGATTGTCCCAATTTGTTTGCCAAAAGAATACCATCATTACTTTGAATGTTGTGTAAATTTTCGAAAAAACGCCATTCAATTTTACCACCTAAGTTATCATACAAAACTTTTTTACTAGCTAGTGTATTTCTTATTAATTTAATCATGTGGCAAATATCTAAAAGAATAAAAAATTTTTGTTTTGAAATTGGATTTTCAAAATATGGTTTTATGTTATTTGGATCTATTTTGGCGCCTAATTCATGTGCCATTGCTAAATTACAGGTAGTGCCATCAAATATTAAAGAAATTATTTCTAAATTCTCACTATGTAAAAATTGCAATGCTTCCTTAATTATATTTGCCTTTTCAGTGGAATTTAATCCATTAACGGCAAAATAACCAATTGGAATTTTCCAATGAGCATTAACAGCATTTACCATTAAAACAAAAACTTCAGTTGCAGGTGGAAGAGAATCTTGTGTTTGTGTTGATTTAAAATTGCAATCAACGTATCCAAATAATTTTTTTTTATTTTTGTCGTATTGTATGTGTTTCTTTATGGACATTTCGTCCATTAATAAACTACACATTACTTTTTTATTTTTTGATGCAGATTCTGACATTTTAATTTTTATTGCATTTAATGACTCTGAAGTGAAGCCAGGCTCGCCATTTATTGATTGGTACCATTTTCTTATTGTTCGCGGATGTGGCAATTTATTTTCAAATGTAGATCTTACATAATTATAAGCTCGTGGCGAATAAAAATGTAATGTCATTGCAAATGTCCGCAAAGTTGATGGATATTTTTTCCCTTCTTTACCACATCTGATTTGATTTATCAAAAGACTTGATGGTTCTATACATGACTAAAACATGAAGTTTTAAAATAGAAAGGTTTAAATTAATTAAGGAATCCACTATACATAATTTAAATTTAGACTACAGAATAAGACGCGAACATGTTTTAACTTACTTGAAGAATTTCATGAGCTTTTTCTGATATTCCATATTTTTCTCTTAATTTTTCTATAAGATTATGTAAGCTGGTAATTTTCCTTTTTTGTCGGCCACTTATTTGCTGCCATTTCTTTATTCTCCGAGTCCTCATTAATAAAGTGTTTTTTAATAATTTTAGAGCTCTTTGTGAAGTTCGAGGAGTATACATATTTGTTATTTTAATATCTCCAGGATATCTTATATTCCTATTCCCTAACGTACGTCTTGGAGTTTCCATAACACTATAACAATTTTAAACAATAAATTATTATATATAATAATAAAATATTTAAAATAAGCTTTCATACACTGGAGTACTAATTTCAACTTCATTTTGTAGGTCAATTAGATGTTCTTCGTTAAATAGAATTTCTAAATTTTCTCTAAAAATAACAAAAATATATTTTATTATTAATAAATTTGGTCATTTTCTTACGTTTCCGTTGTATTTAAATTTGGAAATATTGTTGGTAAAGCATCAGAAACCAATTTAGTTTTATTGCGTAATTCCACTATATATTTTTTTTCGAAATGACTACTACATATATTTGGGTTTTTTGGTATATCATTTTGTTGATTTAAATTTCTTATTATATATTTCCATTTTTTAAATATATGTAAATTTCTTGGAAAACTAAAATTAAAATTAAAACATAGCATAGCATAGTAAAATAAAAAATAGAGTAAAAAATAAGAAAAAAATGTGGAAATATTTACGAATATATAGAAATATTTTTAAATTTGTTGTTTGCGTTGTTTTCACATCCTTCAATGCAGCACCTACGCACCATTATTATTTATTTTCAAATAGTTTTAAAGTAGCGAAATAATTCAATAACTGATTCTATTAAATAATAAATGATAAAATCACACGCAAAAATTAAAAATTATTACTTACCGGTAAAATTTTTAATGAAAAATAAAAAACAAAAACGTATTAAACTTAAACCAACCAAGATATAATTTTGTTTAGAACAAATTCAAATATAACATTAATACTCAATTCGAATTTTAAAAATTACGGTAATAATACAAGTAAAATTTGCACGTATACTTATGCATTTTATATAAAATATTTCGTAAGAATTTTTTTTGTATTAACATTAAATAATATTATACATATATCAATGTACTTTGTAATTTTTTCGTACATTTTTGTAATGTACCGTAAGTATTGCATACAGGGTAAATACATTTGCAAAAACTGTCAAAAAGTACATTGGTACATTGAGATGTTTGCCTCAACAACCTAGAACTAACGGCCATTCTATATACTTATACTTCTATTGTTACAATGCACGCAGTCTAAACGTAGCTTACGTAAAAGTTGGCCAACTTTTAATTTTTTCGCTTTCATCGCGCGTTGCAGTGTCAAAATATACAAAAATTTAAAAAAAATTAAAAAAAATTTCAATTCAATTCAAAATTTCAAAAGGTATTTTATTAATTAAAATTCAAGAATTTAAGAATTTACAAAATTAAATTTAGAAATAATATTTTTCTGTCAAAAAAATGTAAACAAACAGTTGATATTTACCACATCTACGATTTCTATTGTGTCTACTCTTTTTGTAGACCGCGTTCGAACGCGTTTAGAGTGCGTAATGAAAGCGACAATGTAACTCAAGCATTAAAGCCATATGGCGTTATGACCCATTCGAGTGAGTCTTAAAGCCATATTGGAAAAAATGGCGAATATGGCTTTAAGACTCACTCAAGTGAGTCATAAAGCCATTATGGCGTTATGACATATGGCCTTATGACACGGCACCGTTTTAGGTACCGTGTCATAAGGCCATATGTCATAACGCCATAATGGCTTTATGACTCACTTGAGTGAGTCTTAAAGCCATATTCACCATTTTTACCAATATGGCTTTAAGACTCACTCGAAAGAGTCATAAAACCTTACATCGAATGAGTCTTAAAGCCATATGGCGTTATGACCCATTCGAGTGAGTCTTAAAGCCATATTTGATTTTTGTTATAAATATGGCTATAAGACACATTTAACTGAGTCATAAAGCCATATTTAAATTTCAATTTTAAAATAGTTTCAAATATTAAAATTATAATAATAATTCAAAATTTTGAAAATATAAGTTGTACAGTAAGTAAATGCATGTAATTAATTCGTGTTCATTGTTTTGTATGATTTTAAAAGCAACGCTGGCGTTATGACCCATTCAGATTAATAATAAATTAATATAATTAAGAAAGAAAATATGCAGTTGATGATACATTTAATATAGTACCGACATCACGTGGACATGGTCATGGTCATGTGGACATGGACATAGACAATTATTACTGGTTTATATAATCGCTGCAGAGCATGTAAATGTGATGATTTTTGTTAATATTTACTATAGTGTAAATAGCAAAAACGTAAAAAGAATAAAAAAGTAGAAAATGATTTGCCCTTTTCCAAAAATTTGCAAAAAAAAAAAATTATATTATTTGTACCTAACTAGCTTACGGAAGTATTTGGAAAAGGGCGGCATATAACCTTCACTTTCTTTTGTAGATTTTTAAAAAATGGAAGTCAAATTCTATAGGCGCGCGCTGGTCCAGCACGCGAGTATCGCGGGCTCGCCGCCCGTTCTACTGGTGGCGGGCGCGTCACGCGGTTTCCACGCGTCGGGGACGCGTCACGCGCTTTAAACGCGCCGGGACGCGTCAAGCGCTTTCCTTCATACGCTTCCCTCCGCGTTCCGGTACATAATTTTTTTAGGCGTATATGTCATAATGCCATAATGGCTTTATGACTCACTTGAGTAAGTCTTAAAGCCATATTCGCCATTTTTAACAATATGGCTTTAAGACTCATCCGAAAGAGTCATAAAACCTTCTATCGAATGAGTCTTAAAGCCATTTGGCGTTATGACCCATTCGAGTGAGTCTTAAAGCCATATTGGAGTCTTAAAGCCATATGGCGTTATGACCCATTCGAGTGAGTCTTAAAGCCATATTTGATTTTTGTTATAAATATGGCTATAAGACACATTTAACTGAGTCATAAAGCCATATTTAAATTTCAATTTTAAAATAGTTTCAAATATTAAAATTATAATAATAATTCAAAATTTTGAAAATATAAGTTGTACAGTAAGTAAATGCATGTAATTAATTCGTGTTCATTGTTTTGTATGATTTTAAAAGCAACGCTGGCGTTATGACCCATTCAGATTAATAATAAATTAATATAATTAAGAAAGAAAATATGCAGTTGATGATACATTTAATATAGTACCGACATCACGTGGACATGGTCATGGTCATGTGGACATGGACATAGACAATTATTACTGGTTTATATAATCGCTGCAGAGCATGTAAATGTGATGATTTTTGTTAATATTTACTATAGTGTAAATAGCAAAAACGTAAAAAGAATAAAAAAGTAGAAAATGATTTGCCCTTTTCCAAAAATTTGCAAAAAAAAAAAATTATATTATTTGTACCTAACTAGCTTACGGAAGTATTTGGAAAAGGGCGGCATATAACCTTCACTTTCTTTTGTAGATTTTTAAAAAATGGAAGTCAAATTCTATAGGCGCGCGCTGGTCCAGCACGCGAGTATCGCGGGCTCGCCGCCCGTTCTACTGGTGGCGGGCGCGTCACGCGGTTTCCACGCGTCGGGGACGCGTCACGCGCTTTAAACGCGCCGGGACGCGTCAAGCGCTTTCCTTCATACGCTTCCCTCCGCGTTCCGGTACATAATTTTTTTAGGCGTATATGTCATAATGCCATAATGGCTTTATGACTCACTTGAGTAAGTCTTAAAGCCATATTCGCCATTTTTAACAATATGGCTTTAATGCTAGAGATACTCTCGCCGCGCCGCATTCGACGATCAGCCGATTTGAAATTTCAAATGATGGCCGTGATGGTTGTAGAATTTTTGAGTAGATACTCTCAAAGCGGTAGAACGTCACAAAAACATAACCAAACATTTTTATTTTTTTTTATATAAAATGTTATGTTTTATAAAATTGTTATATTAAATTTCATTAGTTTTTACTAATTAATTTTTCTGTAAAACTCATCTTACTTCTTTAACAAAAATTTTTTTTTATGAGATTAACAATATAAAAAACTGACATTCCAAACCATCACCGCCGCAAAAAGTTGAAATTCAACCAACATTGTTGCGGCACGGGCGGCAATAGCGGCAGCCCGGCGGCGAGTTTATCTGTTTTCATATATTTCTATATATCTGAACTTTTATTTGACAGCGCGACAAAGCGTCAGCGCGGCACCAGCGGCGAGAGTATCTCTAGCATAAGACTCATCCGAAAAAGTCATAAAACCTTCTATCGAATGAGTCTTATACCGCGATTACAATTGACGCTTTCTAGGCGCATTCTAGACGTAGCATTTGTCACAATAAAGTTGAAATGTATGGAGTTGTATGAGAGTAGTTACAATAATAGAATTATAAGTATATAGAAAGGCAGTTAGTTCTAGGTTTTTGAGGCCAACATCTCACATACAAACATTCGTATACGTATACAAAACTGTCATTTGAAATTAAAAATCCAATAAGCATTAGAAAAATAAAATATTGTTCTGATCTCGACTTTCTTATGGATGTCCTATGAATAATTATCTTTATAACAATTTTAAAATAAAACATTATTTAATATATTAAATTTATATTTTTATTTGGTACAATAAAAGAAATATATTTTGTATATATTTCGAATTAATGTTTAATATGTTTATGTATATTTATAACCCCGAAAATAGCATCAATTTTGTGTATTGCTGCCTGGTGGTTTTTTTTAAAAATTTATAATTTTCATTCTTCGCAATATTAAATAGTTTTATATCTAAATATTTTTCAATAATATATCTAATTAAAAATATCTATGATTTTCAAAAATATCACTCTCCAATATATGGTCTTCCATATTATCAAATATTCTTGAATTTATTGCGGAAATTATTTTAACAACCAATTTTAAATAAAAATTCTGGTCGGTCAATTTATTTTCTAATTGAAAAATTGATAAATGTTTTTCAGTCACCTGACATATTTTAAAAATATCTGTACGAGGATACATTAAACCACCCCAATTTTTTAAATTAATAATAATTGATTTTTCACACTCTCTTTCATTGAGAGCCTTAATGCAGTCAATACAATGAATATTTTTCCGTACTTTCCTTTCAACACATCCTGCAATATATAATACAGCTTCATGCCCAATTGTGTTTATGGCGGTTAACGGTATCTCGTTATCTTCATTATCTTCAGCTATATCTAAAAAATAATACAATAAAATAAATATTATTAAAAAATAAAGTTTTTATTACCATGGAAATCTGCAGCAAATATATTACTTGTTTTATTAATTACATTACAAGAGTTTCCACTTGAAACAGTTAACAAAGAACAAGTTGTATTTAAGCTACAATTTCCGTAGACAGAAGCTTTAATTTCGCTGTGCAGTAATAGACGTTTATAAGCTGATATAAATTGCGAAATTGTTGGATTATTATTCCATCCACCTAATAATATAAAATATATAATAATAATAATAATATTTATTTCAATATAAAACCTCTGGAACGTATGGCCGAAAAAAACATTTCTAAATGATCTTGGCTAAATTTATAACATAATATATATTCCAAATTTCTTTGATTTTCGCAATGTTCATTGTAAATTCCTTTAAAAGTATGTATGGCTAGCAAAAACCCTAAAAATCCTGTTTTTGACCGCGTATGTAAAATTTTATTATTTTCATCCGTCATAAATAAGTTAGTTTTTAAATTTAGTATATAAATACTAGCCATTTCAAAGTATTTGAAATATTTTTCTTTTGTTCCAGGATTTATTGGGGCTTTAAAATTTTTTCCAAATTTGGATTTTGAATTAAATATATCAAATAAATTATTTATAATAGATATAAATTTAATGGTTGCTTCAGATCCAATAAAATTATCATTCCCGCTATCACAAAGATATTGCATGGAAGTTGCAACACTTGTACTTAGCGTTTGGATAGCCAACTTTGTTTTCATTTTTTGACCTTGCCAATTTATATGTGATTGTCCCAATTTGTTTGCCAAAAGAATACCATCATTACTTTGAATGTTGTGTAAATTTTCGAAAAAACGCCATTCAATTTTACCACCTAAGTTATCATACAAAACTTTTTTACTAGCTAGTGTATTTCTTATTAATTTAATCATGTGGCAAATATCTAAAAGAATAAAAAATTTTTGTTTTGAAATTGGATTTTCAAAATATGGTTTTATGTTATTTGGATCTATTTTGGCGCCTAATTCATGTGCCATTGCTAAATTACAGGTAGTGCCATCAAATATTAAAGAAATTATTTCTAAATTCTCACTATGTAAAAATTGCAATGCTTCCTTAATTATATTTGCCTTTTCAGTGGAATTTAATCCATTAACGGCAAAATAACCAATTGGAATTTTCCAATGAGCATTAACAGCATTTACCATTAAAACAAAAACTTCAGTTGCAGGTGGAAGAGAATCTTGTGTTTGTGTTGATTTAAAATTGCAATCAACGTATCCAAATAATTTTTTTTTATTTTTGTCGTATTGTATGTGTTTCTTTATGGACATTTCGTCCATTAATAAACTACACATTACTTTTTTATTTTTTGATGCAGATTCTGACATTTTAATTTTTATTGCATTTAATGACTCTGAAGTGAAGCCAGGCTCGCCATTTATTGATTGGTACCATTTTCTTATTGTTCGCGGATGTGGCAATTTATTTTCAAATGTAGATCTTACATAATTATAAGCTCGTGGCGAATAAAAATGTAATGTCATTGCAAATGTCCGCAAAGTTGATGGATATTTTTTCCCTTCTTTACCACATCTGATTTGATTTATCAAAAGACTTGATGGTTCTATACATGACTAAAACATGAAGTTTTAAAATAGAAAGGTTTAAATTAATTAAGGAATCCACTATACATAATTTAAATTTAGACTACAGAATAAGACGCGAACATGTTTTAACTTACTTGAAGAATTTCATGAGCTTTTTCTGATATTCCATATTTTTCTCTTAATTTTTCTATAAGATTATGTAAGCTGGTAATTTTCCTTTTTTGTCGGCCACTTATTTGCTGCCATTTCTTTATTCTCCGAGTCCTCATTAATAAAGTGTTTTTTAATAATTTTAGAGCTCTTTGTGAAGTTCGAGGAGTATACATATTTGTTATTTTAATATCTCCAGGATATCTTATATTCCTATTCCCTAACGTACGTCTTGGAGTTTCCATAACACTATAACAATTTTAAACAATAAATTATTATATATAATAATAAAATATTTAAAATAAGCTTTCATACACTGGAGTACTAATTTCAACTTCATTTTGTAGGTCAATTAGATGTTCTTCGTTAAATAGAATTTCTAAATTTTCTCTAAAAATAACAAAAATATATTTTATTATTAATAAATTTGGTCATTTTCTTACGTTTCCGTTGTATTTAAATTTGGAAATATTGTTGGTAAAGCATCAGAAACCAATTTAGTTTTATTGCGTAATTCCACTATATATTTTTTTTCGAAATGACTACTACATATATTTGGGTTTTTTGGTATATCATTTTGTTGATTTAAATTTCTTATTATATATTTCCATTTTTTAAATATATGTAAATTTCTTGGAAAACTAAAATTAAAATTAAAACATAGCATAGCATAGTAAAATAAAAAATAGAGTAAAAAATAAGAAAAAAATGTGGAAATATTTACGAATATATAGAAATATTTTTAAATTTGTTGTTTGCGTTGTTTTCACATCCTTCAATGCAGCACCTACGCACCATTATTATTTATTTTCAAATAGTTTTAAAGTAGCGAAATAATTCAATAACTGATTCTATTAAATAATAAATGATAAAATCACACGCAAAAATTAAAAATTATTACTTACCGGTAAAATTTTTAATGAAAAATAAAAAACAAAAACGTATTAAACTTAAACCAACCAAGATATAATTTTGTTTAGAACAAATTCAAATATAACATTAATACTCAATTCGAATTTTAAAAATTACGGTAATAATACAAGTAAAATTTGCACGTATACTTATGCATTTTATATAAAATATTTCGTAAGAATTTTTTTTGTATTAACATTAAATAATATTATACATATATCAATGTACTTTGTAATTTTTTCGTACATTTTTGTAATGTACCGTAAGTATTGCATACAGGGTAAATACATTTGCAAAAACTGTCAAAAAGTACATTGGTACATTGAGATGTTTGCCTCAACAACCTAGAACTAACGGCCATTCTATATACTTATACTTCTATTGTTACAATGCACGCAGTCTAAACGTAGCTTACGTAAAAGTTGGCCAACTTTTAATTTTTTCGCTTTCATCGCGCGTTGCAGTGTCAAAATATACAAAAATTTAAAAAAAATTAAAAAAAATTTCAATTCAATTCAAAATTTCAAAAGGTATTTTATTAATTAAAATTCAAGAATTTAAGAATTTACAAAATTAAATTTAGAAATAATATTTTTCTGTCAAAAAAATGTAAACAAACAGTTGATATTTACCACATCTACGATTTCTATTGTGTCTACTCTTTTTGTAGACCGCGTTCGAACGCGTTTAGAGTGCGTAATGAAAGCGACAATGTAACTCAAGCATTAAAGCCATATGGCGTTATGACCCATTCGAGGGGGTCTTAAAGCCATATTGGAAAAAATGGCGAATATGGCTTTAAGACTCACTCAAGTGAGTCATAAAGCCATTATGGCGTTATGACATATGGCCTTATGACACGGCACCGTTTTAATTAATTGGAGTTAAATTTCAACTAGAAAACTTACCATTTTTTATGAAGATTCATTTTTCTATTAGTGGATTGTATAATAATAATAAGGCTATATCACGAACAATTGTTTTAGTTGATATATTGTGCCAAATTGGATATTCTCTCCAATAAATAACTACGAAAAAATTAAAAAAAGCTAAATTCAAGTACATATAAATTCTAAGAGTATTAAATATAATCTAAATATTTTGATCATTTTTCCAAATAAATTTGATAAACAATTACTCATATGCTGAATAAATTTGAAGAATTAAAACTATTAAATTTTTTTTAACATTTTTAGCATTTATTTAAAAATACATTTACAAATAATTCGTATGTTAAATCTTCTTATTTAACTTTATGGTTTCTCCCTATTGTAAATTTGCAAAATCAAACTCTTTCGGATGATACACTAGGACTAGACAAAGAAATAACACATTAAATTATGATTTAGTAAGTTTAAGAAGCAAATATAATAGTTTAAAGCAAAAACTATAGTAAAAAAACTTGTTTATATTATAAATTTTCAATTAATATGTAATTGGTCTATATTTGATCTAGAAAAGCGATCAAAATAATCATTTTCTGATCCAAAAAATGATTGTCAATAATTTATTTCTGTCTATCTGGGGGGTATATTTCAACATTTTGAATTGCCAAAATAAAAAAATTGGTTCAAAATTGATTCCTTAATTATTGATTCCTAAATCTATCTGGGAGAGGGAGTAGTTTAGTTGAGTATTTTTTTCTCTTTACCCCAGAGATAGTCTCAACATACGCAACGACAACGCGCTACAGCGCACTGTCAGAAAAATATTCAACCTATATAAAATGTATGGGACTAGGTAGTTAATCTCAACGCAAACATTCAGAACGCAAACGCAGAAGCAGAAGTTCGAAAAATTGAACTTTCAACGCGCGTAAAGTTGCCAACGCAGGAATTTGACAACAATTTCATTATCAAATAATTTTAAAAATTGATGGTGCTACAAATTTTAATAATAAGTAATTATTTAATAATAAATTTTAATAATAATAATTTTAATAATAAGTTTTAATTTAAATTTTTCACTTTTCAATTCAACAACTGCCAAAAATAATTATTAAATTTTTTCAATAATATAAAACAGCTGATTAAAATCAGCTGTGTTATGTCATTTACGCAATAACTTAACTTTGAGATTATATGTTACGCCGTTGTGAATGTTACGCTGTAGCGCGTTGTCGTTGCGTATGTTGAGACTATCTCTACCATTAGTATTTATCAAAAACTGTTTTTATTTTAGTTTACGTTCGTCATACGATTGAACTATTTTTATGTAAATGACTTTTAATTATACATATATATATCATAATTAAATTCTGGAATAATTTTTATTAATATTTGTGGAATCTATCGTTAATAATGCATTTACATAGTTTATAAAATCTAATAAATTGTTGTATGTATGTAATTTGGTGTAAGCTAGACTTCATATTTTATCATTTGAATTTTGTCTATGTGTTGCTATGTCAAAAGCTCTTGGTATGTATATATGACTATTTCCTATATGCGCAAAATCAGATTTTGTCATTTTGTATACAAAATTTTAGTACTTTTGATCTGTATAAATAATTTTAGTTATTTTTATTAATTCGAATTTAATGAAATAAATAATTTTATGCATATACTACAGTTTATTGTTTTAAAAAATTGTCAATATTAATTCATTGCATGTATACACGGTCGTCACACGAAAATATATTCCGAACATATAATACCGACGATGGAAACATCGGATGCCGATGTTTCAATTGTTGAACATGAAGATCAGGTAGGTAAAAAATATATTAAAGTAGAGAAAAAACCAGTTAATATCAATCCAGTAAAAATAAATATCAAACCTGAAATATTTTATATGCAAAATGAAGAGATTCCATTAGTAATGTTTTAGTGGGTCAGTATGCAGCGCATTATATGTGAAGTGAATATGTTGTTGGTTTGGTTAGAGATAAAGAAACGTCATTAAGTCATGGAATTGTAATTCTACAAAATATTTATCCCTACTATCCCAACATCTTTGCTTAAGGAAATAATTTTTGTATCTTGGGCAAATTGAGATGCAGTGAACGTATATATATATACATATATATATATATATATATATATTTATATATATATATTATATATATATATATATATATATGGTTTACGCCAAGCGAAATATATATATATATATACCTATTAATCTAGTTTGATCTTAATTATTACATTTTAAAATATAAAATAAAAAGTTCACTGTATTTAATATAGTAAATATTTTGTTGAATGACATATATACAAAATAAAGTAAATTGTAAAAAAATATATACATATATATTTAAACTTAGCTACTTTAAAAGAATATTTGTATTTTAGCAGTCTCAGGGCAGATCTCGTATGGTCACTACATCTGAGGGAAACGCAGTTGTGTCTGTCCCAGTTTCACTACCTGTTGGTTCTTTAATAGCTGGTGCATCATTTAATGTTATTACTCAAGATCAACTTCCACATTTTAAGCAAATGCTATGTGTCGATAATAATGGATTTATATCAAGTGGTACAGTAGTTGGTGATGTTGGTGGTGATTTAAAAGCAACTCATATTGTTATTCAACAACCGTCAAATCATCAAGATAATTTAGGTAGCAGTAATTCGCAAGATAGCACAATGAATAACGAAAACTCTGTACAAAATTCACAAACTAATTTAAATTGGTCAGATGCAGCAAATTTGGAATTATTTCCTATACGATGTAAGGCAACAACAGCTGAACTATATAAAAGTAAATTAGGTTCAGGTGGTCGTGGACGTTGTATTAAATATAAAGATCAATGGTTTACGCCAAGCGAATTTGAGAATCTTTGTGGTCGTGGTTCAAGTAAAGACTGGAAACGTTCTATTCGTTATGGTGGTAGAAGCTTACAAGCTTTAATTGATGAAGGTTTTCTGACACCACATGCAACTAGTTGTACGTGTACGGCTTGTTGTGATGACGATTCTAGTAAGAAATAAATAAAAATTATATTTATTTTATGTCACAATCAAAATAAAAAAATTTCATACTTAGCGGCGTCTGGTCCTATCAGACTCTTTACGCCATATAAACGTAGACGAAGAAATCAAGGTGATAATGAAATCGATACAACGAAAAAGAATAAACGGATTGAAATCCCAATTAAAACAGAAGATATTTTAATACAAGAAACAAATATGGTTTCAAAAGTTGATAGTTGGGCATCCTTAAGTGATGGTTTAGATGCGTCATCTGAATTTTTGGATCCTTCTTCACAATCCCGTAAGCATGAAATTAATTGATAACAAACCTAATTTTCTGTTATTCTGTTTTTTTTTTTTACATGTTAGCAGTTTTCGATAATCAAACTTTAAAACGTTTAGACAATGCTTATTCAACCATTATAAAAGCGACTGGTGATTTCAAACGTTTATATCAAGAATTAAAAGAAAATTTTGTTAGAAAAATGGATCAACTACAAAGAGAGAGGGATGAAGCTTTAATTGCGGCACGAGTTCACGCTGAAGTTGATGAAGCAAATATTGCGAATCAATTAAGTGGAAATGAATTAGTTACAACTAAAAAGGTATAATGATAAGTTGTATTTAATTTTTATTGTTTAATAATTTAATGTTTTTATTACAGTGTGCAAATTGTAATCGGGAAGCTCTTGCAGAATGTTCTTTGTGCAGACGCACTCCGTATTGTTCAACATTTTGTCAACGCAAAGACTGGAATGCACATCAGGTTGAATGTACTAGAGATCCAACTGAATCTACACATCAAATTATGCTATTGGTTGATGACCAAACGTAATAGTAAAATTTTAAAATTCTTTTTAAATTCAAAGGTCAATTTATATAAAATAAAAAATATAAATTTTGTAAAAATTTATATTTTTTATGTTATGTAAAAATTTACAATGTAATTTTGTGTAATAATTACATTTTTTGTAATAGTTACATATATATTATTACGTATTAATTGCTTAATTTCTTTTCAATCAAAATTCAAAAGAATTGTTCTTTTAAAAAAATTGATTAGAAATTATATATTTTAAAGTTGTAATAGGAAATTGTAAGACAATTAGGAAAAGAAAGTAGTTTATACAATATTAACAAATAATTTTTATTTTTTATTTTTGATCTTTTCACTTAATAATAAATAATAATTTGTTATATTAAATATGTATTGACAAAATGATTATGAAAAATTATATAATTTCAATACACAAATTTTTTTAGTAAGAATAAGAATTTAAAAACAAAAATATACAATAACATAAATTTTGATGATAATATTTATTTTATACTAAACTTACTTTTTTGTTCATAATTTTTTTAAAATTCAAAACGTCGAGTTTAATAGGGCCCATACACGACACATGCATGCATGCGCAATCACGTGATTGCGCATGCAGATTGACCGTGTATGGTGTTGATTGTGTGGTTGCACATGCTGATTGTGTGATTTCAAAAATTTTTGATATTTTTTTGTTTGTGCATGCATGCATGTATAATGTGTGGTGAAATAACTCATTTAAAATTTATTTTCGTGTGGTAAACTAGTAGCTAGTGTGTATAAAAAACTGCCGAAAGTTGTAAACATGAAATTTTGGAACGAATTCTTGGAAATATATAAAAGTTTTCCAGTTTTGTGGCTAGTGAAGGGATTATAAGCGATTATAATTGCAATACACGCAGCGTCTGACATGATTGAAATTTCAAATTAAATGAAGAATGTGCAATTTGCATGTGTCGTGTGTAGAGAAGCCATGATTGAGCAATCAATGATTATACATGCAATGCATGCATGTGTGGTATATGGGCTCCATAAAAATACATTAACAGACTTGATTAAAATCCATTTTTTTTTTTAATATATGTCGTTGCCTTTATTATTAATTACCGGTAATTAATAATAAAGAGCACTTACCGTTACAGTGCTTTACCTACAGCAACCAGTAGTAGATTAATAGCCCGAGCAGAATCAAATACGTACGCAGCCAACGTAAGAAAAAATATTTACCGAACACAATCAAAAGTAGTTTTGCTGCGAAAAAAATTTTCTACCTACCAATTTACACTAACAATATTTTTCTACCTGATATTAATGTGACATTTAGCAGCGTACTTACGGAAAAAGTTAAAAGTTGGTTAATTTTTTTCTCGATTCTGCGACGAGGCTGCGTTTGTTATAATCGGTTTCATATATTTTCATACATTTTAACTTTTTTTGGCATTTCTTATGTAGGCTGTGTTGGTTCTGCTCGGGCTATAAAAATGTAGAATTCCAACATAGTTAATTTTCAACTTATAGCCCAGGCAGAATCAACGCAGAATACATAAGAAATGCCAAAAAAGTTAAAATGTATGAAAATATAAGAAACCGATTTAACAAACGCAGCCTCGTCGCAGAAACGATAAAAAAGTTAACGAAGTTTTAACTTTTTCCGTAAGCAGCGCTGGTAAATGTCACATTAATATCAGGTAGAAAAATGTTATTGTATATTGTTAGGTAGAAAATTTCAACTTTTTGCCGCCATGCTAAATTGAAATGTCACTTTGACTTAGAAAATACACACTAAAATTAAATTGATTTCTTAACTGCGGCATTTTTAATAATTAATAAAAATAAAATTTTCAACAATATTTTTGTATATAAATTAATGTAAAAATACAACTGATGGCGCTTTGAGTGTGCCTACCATTAGTGGTACCAACGGCATTTAACAAAATACACTAACAATATTTTTCTATCTGATGTTAATGTGTCATGTACCAGCCTTGTTTACGGAAAAAGTTAAAAGTTGGTTAACTTTTTTCATACATTTTAACTTTTTTGATATTTCTTATGTTAGTTGCGTTAAGTATTTTGCGTTGATTCTGCTCGGGTTATTAGGGTATATCGCATATTTATACATATATTTGTTTTGGTTTCTTCAATAATTAACCCAGTGGTATTGTCTCGCCGCTTTGCCACCTTTGCCGCGCCGCTTTAAAATATCAAATGCCATTGGTGCCGCTAGTGGTAGGCACACTCAAAGCGGCATTAGCTGTATTTGAAATATAATTTCAATATAAATTGTTATAAAAATTAGTAATTATCTTACCTTTTTTATGTTGAATTGAATCAAGGAATACTTTAAGTTAATTAATTTGAGAAAATAGAATTTTTCAAATATTTCAATCGGGCATCGTGGTAAAAAGATGAAATGGAACCAACTTTGTTGTGGCATGACTGCGGCGAGTTTGACTGCATCCTTATATTTTGTAACATTTCAACTTTGTTGCGGCGCGGTACGAATGGCGAGAGTAACTATAGCATAATTTTTTATATTTTGCGAGGAGTCTTATGTATCTAGTAGTTGTAATATGAAGATCACGATATAGAAATTATAGATATGCTCAGTTGCTGTTCCTAATTGGTTTCGTTCTGCGCATAACGTCATCCTGTGACAACAATTTTGACATACGTATTGAATTTTTATATGGCGGTTATATATTAGAGTAAATTTTATATATTATATAATTTTATATAAATTCAAAATATACCTCAAACTATTTTGAATTTATTTTATGATATGGAATTATAAATTATTATTTTGTGGGTTATAAATGAAATAAAATGCTTCTTTTATTAAATTTTAGGAATGTAATTCATTTTTTATAATTTTAAATCCTCTTTCATTTAAACTTTTTAATGTAGTTTTATAATTTTATAATAAACCTATTTACTATTTAGAAATATTTAATAATTTTATATTACATATTTACATATAAGATTTATTCAAACTTTTTAAATTTAATGAACATTAAACCAACTTTTTACATATTTAAATTTTCTTTCTGTTTAGTTAACAATTTTATTTAATTTTCTTTTTTTGGTGTTAAATGTTTCGACAATTTTTGGATTTAAAATTCTTATGCTAGAAAACATTTTACAACGAAAATATAGACTTTACGGCGCAATTTACAATTTACATATTGTAAATACTACAACTACAATTTAAATATTTTGCACGTTGAACTAAATTTTTAATAAAATTTGGTCTGCAATTTAATTCACTATTGCCATTATATTCAAAAAAAAATTTGATCAAATTTATAAATTTCCTTTAAAAAAATTTCAGTTGGTTTACATAAACCTCCTTCTGATAAGTCCAAGAATAACTATTGGCACCAAATTCTTTACTGGTTGGAGTTCCGAGGTTTTCTTTATTCCTTAATTTATAAGCAATAAAACCTGCAATGCTTTCTACACCAACACACTCTAGCTCTGAAAGAGTACTTTCAAAATTATTTACTACATGATCGCTTACTTCTGTAATTTCAATGTGCCTCAGCATGCAACCTGTAGTAATTCTATCGCAGATTCAGCTGTAATGATTTCATCTGATGTCCTGTAAGAAATACTTTTATAGTAGATAATCATAATATTAACACAAAAATACTTACAATAATTTTGCAGCCATCAATTTGGTTTCTCGACGATCTTTTCTATATTTACGGTTGGTGGCGGAAGCTTCATTAGATTTCTTAACATAGCTATATAAAAATTTTCTGTTGGAATTGCTTCTTTTTTCAATTTTATTGGCGCATTTACATTTTCAATTTTTAGCAGTTCATGCTTTAAATTTCTTTCATAATCATCGAGTTTAAAATGTTTACTACAAATTGTAGTATTTTTGGTTGAAAATTTGTCCGATCGGAAACATTTATTGATCCATTCTTCATACAATAATTTATTAGTTGGAAAACGATAAAAACTAATATTATAGATATATACATAGATATAGATTTTATTGACGACATTATTTTTTTTACAATATTTTGATCTTAGGTCTAGTCTTATAATAATTATATATTGTACAAAGTTTATTTATTTTTAATCTTGTGAGTTTAAATTGATGGTTATTCTGTTTTTGAGTTCTTTAAATTGTTACAATTCTTATTTTTAATTTTTTTTATGGTGGCTCTTGCTAACATTACCCCAGAGATAGTCTCAACATACGCAACGACAACGCGCTACAGCGCACTGTCAGAAAAATATTCAACCTATATAAAATGTATGGGACTAGGTAGGTAGTTAATCTCAACGCAAACATTCAGAACGCAAACGCAGAAGCAGAAGTTCGAAAAATTGAACTTTCAACGCGCGTAAAGTTGCCAACGCAGGAATTTGACAACAATTTCATTATCAAATAATTTTAAAAATTGATGGTGCTACAAATTTTAATAATAAGTAATTATTTAATAATAAATTTTAATAATAATAATTTTAATAATAAGTTTTAATTTAAATTTTTCACTTTTCAATTCAACAACTGCCAAAAATAATTATTAAATTTTTTCAATAATATAAAACAGCTGATTAAAATCAGCTGTGTTATGAGTAGTAAGACCTAAGAGAGAGCTAGATCACACCCCTGAAGCCCATCTACCCGGGCTGCGTAATTGGTGGCGCCATCTGTGGGAATTTGTGTGTGGTGGTTTGAAAGCGCCTGAATGTATGCATAAATATATAATTTGGTTTGAAGCTCGGCTGTAATGCCTGAAGCCCGGCTGTAATGTCTGAAGCCCGGCTATAATGCCTGAAGCCCGGCTGTGATGCTTGAAGCCCGGCTGTATGCTTGAAGCCCGGCTGTAATGTCTGAAGCCTGGCTGTAATTGGTGGCGCCATCTGTGAGAAGAAACCCGGCTGTAATTGGTAGGAATTGTTGTGTGGTGTGTTGAAAGCGCCTGAATTTATGTATAAATATATAATTTATGCATATGCCCGAAGCCCGGCTGTAATTGGTGGCGCAATCCGTAAGAAGAAGCGCGGCTGTAATTGGTGGGAATTGTTGTGTGGTGTTTTGAAAGCGCCTGAATTTATGTATAAATATATAATTTATGCATATGCCCGAAGCCCGGCTGTAATTGGTGGCGCAATCCGTAAGAAGAAGCGCGGCTGTAATTGGTGGGAATTGTTGTGTGGTGTTTTGAAAGCATCTGAATATATGCATTGTGCTAAGACTATACTAATTTATAGTTGGTTTACAAGTAAAATTCTCTTAGTACATTTTCCATGTTTTAAGTTTTATACTAAATCAAGTCATAATAATACCAACTTTATCCTCGCAAAACATTATAAGCCGCAACATGATATTACTTGTTAAAATTTGTAGTTTTTATATTGGTAGTTCAGAAGCAGAAATCTCTAAGTCAAAAAACATAAATCATTAACTGAAAAAAATATTTAAGAAGTTTTTGTGTCTGAAAATTTTCAAATTGTATTTCATATCAATTTCCTCATAAAAATAAATTTGAAAATTGTATTATCAATGAATTTCGTCAACATAAATTGCTAAATTGTAAAATAATAATTTTCTTGAATGAAAAAAATATTTTTTAATTATACATATTTTATTTATACATTTATATATATTTTCACATAATTTTAAATAAAAGCAATATTTTTTATTAATTTATATGTAGATATATATATATATATATATATATATATTATATATTTATATATGTATATATATATATTAGTTAGTATCATCATCATCATCATCATCAGCAGCATCATCATCGTCCTCATCGACAATTGATTTATCTGAGTGGTATTCCTCGTTGTTATAAAGGTTTACAAACTCTAATATAGTTGTCCTGTTTCTAGGTCCCATACTTTTCAATCCGCAGGTTCCATTTTTTATGTTATCAATTTCGCGTGTTGGCATACCACTATACCTGAGTGGCATAAAAATTTGAAATTTAGGAAATCTTACGATTATTCTGGTACCGAATTTGGTATTTATTTTTTTGATATCTAATATTTTATATATTTTGTTTAATACCATATCCGATGGCTTTTTTGTAATAATTTCTTTATATTTATATGATTTGTTTAAAGAATTTATGAAGTTTTCAGCCATTATGTTGTATTATGTTATATTATATATTTTACTATTACACTGTTGAATGTTCACTTGAAATTGATAAATATAATTGAAAAACTTCTTCTTTTATACACCCTGGACATGAAAATTTAGCAATTTGTAAATTTTGTGAAGTTTAATAAAATATTACAATTTTTTGTTGTAATATAAACAAAAGCATATTTTCTAAGCCTTCATCCTGAATTATTGATTATAATACAACCTTGTGCAAAGTCACAAAAAAAAAAAAAAAAATGTTTATTTAAACAAAATAAACTAATAAGGTTTTACTTCTACTTTTATACACCCATCAGGATATGAAAAATGAATACTTTTATTTTGTTGAGTCTAATAAAATAATACAATTTTTTGTTCTAATATAAACAAAACCATATTTTATTAGCTTGCATCCTGAACTAGTGATTATAATTTAACCTTGTGCATGTGCATAGCCAGCGAATATATTTTATTATAAGTTCTTTACCGAGGACATAAAAAATATTTTTATTTTGTTGTCTAATAAAATATTATGATTTTTTGTTTTATTCTCAGCTGTAGAAAGGGTATTATGTAGATAAAGATATTTTCATCATATAACTGATTGAGTAAATAATTATAAAATAATGTGTGAAAAATAAAAGATAATATTGAAATTTGTATTATTTTTTTATTTACTAATGTTTTTAAAGATTAAATAAATACATTTTATATGTTTAAATTTAATGTGGTATTTTATAATGACCCCAGGGTATGGTATCATGTGAATTATTTAAAAGTTTTCTTTTGTCATCATATGGACTTAAACAAATTTTGTTTTGTTTTAATGAATAGACTAAATGATTTCTTGATGTTATAGTATTTTGGGTGCAAGTTAAAGTTTTTTGTAAAAGCAAGCAATCTAGGTAGTCATCAAATGTAATTTTATTTTTAATAATAGTAGTCTTAACTCCTTTAGCTTTTTTGAATGCATCAATGTCATTAACTCTAATGGAATACATCTTTGATCTCAATCCAACGAATTCAGTCATTATTTGACCATTATTTTCATCTTTCATTAGACCTGGCTTCTTTTTGTTAACTAAATCTAATCCATATTTATTATTTTCAGGATAATCACTTGTATCGAATTTATGAATATCTGTTTTCATAATATTATAAATATCAGAACATTTTATTTCATAAATTAATGAGTCTGTATCAGTATACATCATTTTACATGCTAATCCAAACTTATTCTGCATGTAGTTATAATGAAAATCATAAACACATGTTTTAGATATGTCTAATATACTAAAGCCAATATAAATAGGTTTATTCATATAGACTTCAGTCTTTTTTAACTCTACAGCTACTAAATTTTCATCAAAAATTCTGGAACTATGAAAAGTAGGTTTTGCTATTAATGCGTTTGCTCCATATCGTCCATTCCAATGGTTTACCAGTTTAATTGTTCTATAGTTACGAACATTCTCCATAGTTTTACCAAATATTGCATTTATCATTAATTTATACAAATTTTTTTCAAAATCATTTATAGATTTTTTGCGCATTTCAGTATTGAGATCAATATAACTTTTTAGCCAGGGACTTTGTTTAAATTTTAAAATGCTATGTATTTTTACTAATACAAGTCCATTTTCTAAAGCCTGCTGTAAATTTCTATAATGAATTACATAGTTTTTTTTAGCATTCAAAGTTGTTAATAATTTTTCTGTTTTACTATTGGGAGCAATTAAATGTTCTGCGCAAAAAGGTAAATCACTATGATTATCATGAATTTCTTGAGGATAATCAAGATCTACTTCTAGAATATATCCAACAGAAGAAACATCATTAATTTGAGCAACATCAAAGCCAGTGATTTCAGTATCATTTAACCACTTGAAATCACTAATTGGTAAATATTGTGACATAGCCCAACCATATAAATTGTTAACATCATAATACATTAAATAAATATTTTCAGCCTCAGAATCATATGTAGACATATACTTATTATTGGCTTTACTATATCTGTTAAATAATTAATATTAAAAAAAATAATAATTTTGAAATAATATAATAATACCTATTAGAACATTGGCTTAAGCCACCTCGAATTCCTCTTTCAATAAATAAGAGCATATCGATGTCAGTAAGAAGATTTAATTTAACTCCAGAGTATTTTAACATACAATCCCAGGTAAATCCTGGTAGTGTATAATAATTAGCCGGATCTAATCCGTATGTTGTAATACAATTATTGCGAAAATATTCAAACACATCCGCTAGTAACAAAATATCTGTTTTCATATAAATATCTGAATATTCACCCAAATTTTTAATTTTAAAAGTTTTCCAAACTTTTTGAGCGTGATTGTAATCGTTATCTGATATATTACAATCATTTAACTTATTATAAAAATCGGTCTTGCTTGGTAAATTAGTTACATCTAATTTCTCTGAAGCATCAATAAAATCATATGGAAAAAAACCTTTTGTTGTTATTAAATTAAACTCTTCATCGTTTAGATTTAACCATTCGTTTCGTGTTATTAATTTCTCATTTAATGGTAAATATTTGGCTAGTTTATCCAGTGAAGCTGACATAAATCTAAATGAATCAATAAATTTGAATCGCAAGTCGGTACCAAAAACACTCTTTACAAATGATATATATTTTTCCTTATTTGTTGGTATAAGAGATATTTTTCCATAAAATTCTAATGCAATATCTTTTATTATGAAGTGTGAATCGTAACCAGATAAGTTATGAAAAACTACTGGTATATCTCTTGAAAGCCGATATTGCTGATTACATACTGAATGGGCTGCACCTCTATATTTACCAGTTAAATGACAATGATCCTTAACGCGAACATCACTTTCATCAAAATGCTTTTCACATATATGACATTTATCATCTGTTTGAAATGATAATATCTCACTAGCTGTTAAAGTCTTTAGAGGAATAATATTTTGATAAATTTCTTCAATTGCTTCTGCAATTTCACTTAATTGATTAGCAAACCATTTTCCAGGTTTATCCCCCCTATATGATTTATAATAAGATTTGGTATCATCATAAGAGCATTTCAAATAATATCCAATGCTGTATACTATATGTTTTTGATAGAACTGAGAATGTTCAGTTTTTATTATAGATACAGGTTCTAGAATTGATTCCAAATCTGAATAGATCACATAAGGTATCTTTTCTTTATTCTTATAGTTTGTGAAAGATATTTCTGTTTTGGTAGGTATTTTTATGCAACAATTATTTTGCTTCTCACAATTAACAGCATGATTATTCAATTTCTCTTGAGATAGAAAGTAATGCAAACAGCGATCACATAAAAATACTCTACCATTTCTTTTCGAAATTTGATTTGAAATTAATTTTGATAAATTCTTTATCCAACAGTAATGATATTTCATAAGTGGAATTTGCTCATAATCATTACCATCATAATCATCATCATCATCATCGTCATCATCATAATCATTTTCAATATTATAATATTCTTGAACTAATAATAAATTTATATGTCTATTATTTACTTTTGATTTTGTTAATCTGAGTGGTACTACTTTAAAACGATTTTCTGCAACTTTTTTCAATATGAATACATTAACAGATATATTATTTAGATCTTCAATTCGCGTAATTTGATTTATATTAACTGGAAACTTTATTCCAGTGAAATTTAATACTGTTGAATAATGTGGATAGGAACTAGTTCTACAACTATTAATTGTTGCTGGATATAAAGCTGATGTAATTGCCCAAGCAAAGCACCTATTATCATTATTTTTAATATTTATGCATGCTTTTTTCCGTTGAATTGTGTTAGGGATTTTAATATATGTTGATCCAATCAGTCTGTTGCAATCATTCATATTTATAGCTAAGTAAATAATTGAGGAAAGAGTCCATCCACTATCTCTTTCTTGAAATTCATCAAGTTCTTTCAAAATACTTTCTAAAATATTTTTCTTAAACCAATCCTCATAATCGTCAAAGAGTTCAATTTTTTTATTTGATGTAGACAAAAATTTATCTTCAGTTATTACCTCATCACCCGATTTAATTAAAAACTCACAACATAATGTTGCGTTAATTTTTAAACATAATTGATCTGATTCTTTAATACATGTTTTAACATTATTTTCAAATGCTTTGCAAGCATCAATTAAAAATTCTCTAGGATCTTTGTGACCAAAATTAACTATTATAGCTGTTTTTATTCGGTTTTCAAAAGCACTTTCAACATATTCCCATTTTACTTTTACAACATCATTAGCAACAACACTACCTGCACCCGTTACACTAAATAACTGTTTTTCTAATATACATTTAATACTTTTCAATCGTTCAATTTGATATTCAAAATGTTTTTTAGTACCATTATAGTTTGTTTGTCTTATTGATTCACTTATTTCTTTTATATAATTATCAATTTCAATCATTTTGTCTATAGATTCTTCAATAGGTAAATTATATAAATTTATACTAGAAATAATTTTTTTGAATACATCATCATTTTTTTTTTTTTTTTTTATAATAGACTGTTCTTCATCCCCAACATCACTAACAAATTTATTTTTATTAAACATTATTCACTCAAAGCGTATTTTTGTAAACTAATTCTTTTACTAAAGAATATCCTATATTTATACACAAAATTAACCAAAGTAAAATTATGAGATCAATATCTTCAATTTTTTTTATTTTTTTTTAATCCCAGAAAATTTTGATTTAGTATGGAAACTTAATTTTTAAAAAAACAGTAAAACAAGTGTTTATTTATGATAAGACTTAAAAATTATTAACAACAAAAACTGAAAAATAAATAAAATTATTAAATTAATTCATATCCCATGAAATCGCTAGAAATTTTTAATAAAAATACATATGTGTAAATTGAAAATATTTTTTTATTAGTCACAATATTTTACTTAAAAGTATTATCAATATATTCCAAAAAATTTTTGTATAGATGAACATTTTGTAAAGCACAACATCCTCCGCCTTCTTTGTGTTGAAGACATGATGATATGTTAGTAGAATACTGATTCATTAAAACTTTTAGATTGGGACAACCATAATCTTCTAAATCGTGTATACAATAGGTATCCATATATCCAACTAAATCATTAATCCAAGAGATTTTTTGAGCGCCTTTAAGATATATATTCTTGTTTGATAAATTGGTTTCCATATATTTAATTACATCAATCAATTTGCTTGTACCAGTATTCCAATGTATGCCGTGATGATTGTGATATAGCCAAGAATTTTGAATTTGTTGATCAAGAGGTAGTTTATGAAATGCAAACGATTTTTCAATAATATAATGTTTGCATTCAAATGGTGTTTCATTGCTTAGTATAGCAATTTCCTTTAAAATGAATTTTTTATGTTTACCAATGAAACCTTGTAAATCAACTATTACACTCATTAGGTTAATTTTTTAACTTCACTGGTCAGTGGATTGTATTCAACTATTCTATCATGAATTAATAAGCAATAAGCTGTTGTTTTATTGGGAATATTTACAGAAGTTTTAAGCTCGATTCTTACATCCACAGGCCCTGTTTTAATCAATTCGATTTGATGTGAACAATCTATCACAATAATTGATCCAAGTGCAAGAAATTCTTGATTACTAAGTAATGGTTGACTAACTTTATTATAATAAGATTGTTGAAATTTAGCATACATATCATACAGGATTGCATATTGACCTTTGTTAAAATCTATATTTAAATTATCATATGGAAAAACTTCAGAATTCAAAAACACCTTGAAATCGGTAATGTTGCAATGATCAAAATAGCTATTATCTTTACTCAAATGATTTTGTTTATCTGTTTGCAATGCGAAAATAACATAACGTGGTTTTTCGATTTGACTTGTAGTTTTCACAGTCCATACATGACTTGTGGTCTGAGGTAAAATTGGGTATTCATACATATCCCAACTACGAAAGCTCATTTTTATTGGTATACCTCTGTCAATAAACTTCAATAATGATAACTTTGAACTGTCTGATACAAGTATGTGTGGGACCTTCCATTGCACTTTGAATATTTCAAGTTTGACTTTTTCATCTGCTTCTGTGCTTATAATTGCATTATTATCATCTCTAGCTCTGGTAATAATAAGTTCATGTTTAGCATTAACCAATATCTTTTTATAATCTTCAGCAAATCCTAATAAAAGTTTTAATGGCACACAAAAGTTAAAATGTTGTTTATGTAACAAGTTACTGCTTGCAGTATTCCATCCAGAATTGAATGCCATTTTACTTTCATCTGCATTAAAGGAAATATAGTTTTTCAATGTTGATGTGCATCCAAGTTTTCGAGTTCTATCAATTTCAACACCATTTATTTCATAACGAATCTCATCAAAGAGATATGCTGCTACGTTATTAACTAAGTGAGCAGTTTTCGAAACCACACCGGCTCCATTTAAAAGTGTTCCTTCAATATACAAGAAACTTTCGCTTGGTAAAATATTCAGATTTTGATGTTGAATTAATATTTGAATGACATCATTGTTTTTAAAAGATTGTTGAAATGGTGAATAAGTATGATATTCAATTTTTGAAATACTTTCATCATAGTTAATGTTTTGAGAAATATCTAATATTTCATTCATTTTTTTAAATTTAATCCAATAGACTTTAAGAAATTCTTATTAGCTGGTGTCAAGATTTTTTTAAGCTGTCCACCTTTTTTAGGTCTTAACCTGTTCACTACTTTTGATGAATTGATGTTTATTTCACTTTTTTTCGGATATTTATTGATATTATATAGAAGCATCTCAAGGTTTTAAATGCAGTCGAATAGTTATTGTTTCGTCTCTAAAATTTATCAGGTTATTGTCTTGGTCAACAAGCCTTAGTGTGATTGAACTTATTCGATTGGTATTCACTGGTAAATAGATTACATTTCTAGGAATTTCATTTATTTTATAGCCTGGACTAACTTCTGGACAAAATTCGTGTAATGTATGTACTTGCTTATTATTCATATATGACCCATGTATGATATTGCACTGAACATGTATAGTGTTAACATTTGATATATTTACAGGTAAATCTGATGAATGCCATTCATTAGAGGTCAATTTTCGTTTACTGAAACCAAGTAGCTTTCCCACCGAACTTGAAGTATCAAAATAAATATCCTTAGTACACAATATTTCACATTTCATCGTATTATTGTTGGCAATCAGTTGAATATCTTCTGCCCCATCATATAATAAATCAAGAGCATTTTGTAAATATGAAGCTATATCATCAATTTCATATGAGCCTATAGGTATTGCAATTATATTGTCATCTATTTGTAAAATATTGTTATGAATATCAATATTGGGTATGGAATTATAAGCAACTAATTCAACAAGTCCGCAAACATAGTCATCATTTAATTCTAAAGGTGGAAAATAATCTGTAGTTAATACAGATTTATTACCCGTAAATGTCAATGTGAATGACATTATTAACAAAGAAACAATGAGCTTATTTATTTTAAACATTTCTTTTTATTCATTTTCAAAAACTTAAATAATTATTATTATAACAACTGATTTAAGAAAGCTAGACATAAATGACCACATATTATTGTATTATAATTTTGATATGAGTTGTAGTTATACTGCAAATTAAAACCTAAATATTTAATTATTTCAATAGGTGGTTGCAAGTTTCCAAAGCTATCAAAATATGTTACAACATTTTTATTTTTATTGTATGCTACCCAATGAGTACCAGAACCCGATGAATTATCCAAATTAACAATACCACTCTCTTTATTTAGGGCTTTTACGGGTAAACTATTTCGCATAAATACCCCTCGAAAATGTGGTATAAATTTTGCATACTTATGTAAATCAATTTCACTTAATGGCCTCCTGGGTAGAATTTCTATTAGTTTTTTGGCTGTGGATTTAAATACAACCCTAAACCTGTTTTATAAGGTTTGAGATATAAGCCTTTACCCATAGAAATACTTTCCATTGTTTGATTATGACGTTTATTCTCAATTAATTCTTGTTTTGCATTCTTGACATCGTTTATTGCTTTAACTATACCAGTAACACCACCAGACAATGCTCCAACAGCTGATAATCCTGCAAAAAGAGGTACTAGAAATGGTATGACTCCACCAGTTTTAGGTACTGAAATAATTCTAGGTGATACAGCTTTTTTGCGTTTAATCACATTTTTCGCTACATGAAGTGCCAATTTTATAGCATCATCATTGTTACTGGGTTTTTGTAATTTTATAACATCTTTAGCATCTTTTACGGCTTTTTGAAATAACTTTACGGTTGTTTTAATTTTTTTATTAAATTTCCTATGTCTTTTTATGCCCATTCCTAATTTAATTTTAGCTTTCATAGCGTTTGTTACTAATAAAGCGTTCGCTCGTTCTAAGAAATTAGAATCTTTAGCAATTACACGTTTCCAAGCTTTTTCTGCTAAAACTTTGTCAGCAATGTGTCGATCTTCAGTATTTTTAAATTTCGTATATTCTATATCGTGCTCTTTACAAGCTGTATCTAATGGGTTTATTCCAGGATCACCTCTGTCTAATCTTTTTTGTAATTTCGTACCAGGTCCACAATATTGATAACCGCCTGGTAAATGTAATTCAACTGGCAACTTATTTATAATTTTATTCAGAATACCTTCTCCTTTAAAAGCTTTCTCATGACTGTCATAAATTTTATTATAATCAATCATTATGAAGCAATCAATTTATTATGACTGATAAATTTTTCGTTTTATCATTGCAATATATAAATTTAAGAGTGTTGAAAATTTACCAGTAGTCAAGATGAAATTCATCAAACAACACTTTACTTTACCCGTAAATAATTTAGATATCAAAATCAAAGGAAACGGCTGTAAACAAAAAAAGCATGGCGAATTACTACCAAATAGTATACGATGTTTAATAGTGGGTCCATCTAATTGTGGAAAAACAAATGTTATATTAAGCTTATTAGAACAACCCAATGGATTAAAGTTTGAAAATATTTACGTATATTCTAAATCTCTACACCAACCAAAATATGAGTTCCTTAATCAAGTTATGACAACTATACCAGAACTGGGGTACTACACTTATTCTAACAATAGTGATATTATTCCACCTGAAGAAGCAAAATCACATTCTATATTTATTTTCGATGATGTAGCATGTGATAAACAGAATAATATTCGAAAGTATTTTTGTATGGGTCGTCACAATAATATTGATAGCTTTTACTTATGTCAATCTTATACACATATACCAAAACATCTCATTCGCGATAATGCAAACTTTTTAATAATTTTCAAGCAGGATGATATGAATCTAAGACATATTTATACAGATCATGTTAGCAATGATATGACATTCGCACAATTTCATGAAATGTGTCTTAACTGTTGGAATGAAAAATATGGTTTTTTAGTTATAGATAGGGATAGTGAAAAGCAAGATGGTGGTTATCGTAGAGGGTTTGATGAATTCTGTTATATAGATTAATAATAACAGATATAAACAGAACACTTCAATAGCTCAACCAATCAACAGGTCAACAGCTAAACAGCTTAATAGCTTAACCGGTCAACAGATTAACAACTCAATAGCTTAACAGATCAATAACTCAACCGATTAACAGCTTAACTAATTAATTAAATATAATACACATTTTCAAATATGAACGAGAAAATTATGAAAGATATTATTAAGACTAGTAAAGCGGTAAAAAATAAATATCGATCTTTAAAATCTGGTCAGATGGAAGCAGAACATGTCTTAGAAGAACATTTTAAACCAATTACATTACCACTCAAAAATGTTACAAAAGCATTAGAGCAAAAATCAATTTATCCTGAAATAAAACAAGAAAAATCATTTGGTGTAATTAAAAAAGAAAAGAAAACAAGATTTTATGATGATATTTCTAGTATAAGACAATCGAACAAAACTGATTCTGATGATGACAGTGTAGGTGAATCAAATACTTTATATCAAACATCTACCCCTAAAAAATTTTCATCGAAACTTTTATTAACCCCAACACCTATAAAACATATAATTGAGAAACCTATATCAAAATATTACAAAATATTTGAATCTACGTCTTCTATACCAACAAATTTTGATACAACTTTTGGTCCATATTTCGATCAAAGTTCTGCTGAATGGAAAATTGGTAATAAACAAATACAAGTAAAACAAAATGAAATAATTATTGATGAAAGTTCATATATTAGTTCAATTGGATTGCAAGAGTTAATATTTATGAAAAATCCAGATCCAACTAAATATACTGATGAAGATTTAAACATATATAAAAAAATATTAACAGAAACCAATGCACATAGGCGTGAATATGATTCAAATCAACAAATCCGAGGAAATAGAAGTAATAAATATAATTTAATAATTAAAAAATTATTTCCACATCAGTATAATACTCGAAAGCCATCATCATCATCAATAGCATCAGGCAAGGGCCTTATGATGAAAGTTTCTAAAAGAAAGCTTGATTATGTTTACTGGGACGATCCAAATGAGCTAGTTGATAGATTGCAGTTGTTAGTAGGTTCTCAAAAGGCTGGTCATAATAATCATAATAACGAAATTATTTGTATTTTGGAGGAGCTGAGAGAGGCTAATATTATACAATAAAAGGAAATATTTTAAAGAAATCACATCATTTGCAAATATGCCTATAGATAAGTTTGGTCGTACCGGTCATCCAGTCAGAAAACCTTTACGAGGACTAATGGGACCTATTGGACCAACAGGACCTATTGGACCGACAGGACCTATTGGACCGACAGGACCTATTGGATCAACAGGATCTATTGGTCCAACAGGACCTTATGGAATAGGATTTATTTTGGATGAGAAAAATGATTATAACATTCAAAATAAACGAATTGTTAATGTTCATCAACCTGTTCAGAAAAATGACGTTGCAACAAAAGGCTATACTGATGATATAATTGAGAAAAAGGTTAAGCTTGTATTGGATGTTTTACAAAAAGAACAAAAAGCTTTGTTGAAAAAATATGAAACATTTGAAACTTTTGTATTTAACCATATAAAAACAATATCAGATGCAAAAAAGGTTGATAAAACCAATGCAATTGTTACTAAACCTTTTAAAGTTAATACTGATCCAAAGTATGAGTGAACGCAAAATATATATATATATATATATATATATATATATATATATATAAATATATATATATATATATATAAATAAAAACTAATATTATAATAAACATTTTACATCGAAATGAGTAAGAAGGATGTTGTCGATGAATTACATAGACCAGCTCGAAAAAACTTTCGCAGACGACGTGTTATTATTAAAGGTTTTGATGATCTTTGGCAAGCTGATTTAGTTGAAATGGGTGCATATGCGAAATCTAATAAAAATCATCGATATCTTTTAACAGTAATTGATACATTTTCTAAATTTGGCTGGGCAATTCCAATTAAAAATAAAACCAGTAAAGAAGTAACTAAAGCAATGGATACAATTTTCAAAATCGGAAGAAAACCAAAAAATCTTCAAACAGATGATGGAACCGAATTCTTTAATAAAATATTTCAAGATTTAATGCAAAAAAATCACATAAATCACTATTCTACATACAGTTCCTTAAAAGCATCAATAGTTGAACGTTTTAATAGAACTTTAAAGAACATGATGTGGAAAAACTTTAGTCTTAATGGGTCATATAAATGGATTCATATATTAAAACAATTAATTAATGAATATAATCATAAAAAACATCGCACAATAAAAATGCGACCATATGATATTACAAAACAAAATTCTAAATATTTACTCTCAACTGTGTATTCACATATAAAACAATTTACCGACGGCAAATATAAAATTGGTGATAATGTACGCATAAGTAAATACAAACATTTCTTTGAAAAAGGTTACACACCAAATTGGACAACAGAAATTTTTAAAATACGGAAAATTCAAAATACAAACCCCATAACATACTTACTTGAAGATTATCAAGGTCAACCTGTTCAAGGAGGATTCTATGAACTAGAACTAAATAAAGTAAAACATAATAATATTTATTTGATTGAGAAAATTTTAAAAACGAATAAAGATAAAGTATTTGTAAAATGGCTTGGTTTTTCAAGTCAACATAACTCATGGATAAATAAAATTGAAATTGTAAAATAAAAACAAAAAACAAGTCTTTTATTCAAATATTGTTTTTTATTGATTATAATAATAATAATAATATATGTTTAGAAATTTAAAAAAATGCCGCCTCACAAAGTAGGTTATCTTGTTGCCTGCCTCTTATGCGGCGGTAGAGATGATTGCAATAATTGTAATATATGTCACGTACTCCAACGTCGTTAAGTGCTGATGCTTCCTCCCAAGCAGTTATTGAGTAATAGAGGCATAGTTGATTATATAATACAATTTTTTCTTTATCAGTAGAATTTGGCCTTATATTCTCTTCATATGCCTGTTGTATGAAGTTACCTTGCTCCGTAAAGAAACGATCTTCCATTTGGTCATAAATTTCTAGTTCTTTTAGATGCCGCTCATGCATAAATACACGAACAGGTCCTCGTGTATTTTGTATTTCCATTTCTTGTTGTCGCCTTAAACGATTGCGACCTTTTTGTGACATAGTTATTCGGTCATCTTCATCTGGAAAATGTAGTTTTATGTTCTGCATTCTTTTTTTCTTTTTTACTTGTTGTTCTTTAAATATGAAACAATTAACTGATCAAGAAAATTTTTTTTGGTGTTTTATACAATATTTCTATTGATACCAAAAAAATTTCAATCAAAAATTACTCTTTTTTTTTTTTTACTATGCGAGTTATTTAAACAATAAATTTTATGTATAATATGGTTAAATAGACTATTATAAACAAAAATTTAATTAATAATCAATATTTTTTTAAAATTTAACTTGATTTATAATTCTTATCTAAACAATAAAATTATAATTATATGCAAAAAAATCATAGCATGTTGGCTTTTAGTTTTTGTCTTAGTATATACAAAAAAAAAAAAAAAAAAAAATGTGCCCTTTAATAATAATAACAATAATACTCTATATGTCCACGCAAAAAAAAAAAAAAAAAAAATCAAAACCATAACAAAAATTCTTTACAACAACAACCATACATATATTAAAAATATTCTTATCAAAACAAACCCAAAAAACTCAGAGGTATAACAAATTTGGAAGTTTGTTCACACTTTTACATAATCAACCAAACACACAGAATTATACATAGGCAAACTGACAGACTGGCAGATAGACCTACAGACTGACTTTTGAAGATTATCAAGGTCAACCTATTCAAGGAGCATTCTATGCACTAAAACTAAATAAAGTAAAACATAATAATATTTATTTGATTGAGAAAATTTTAAAAACGAATAAAGATAAAGTATTTGTAAAATGGCTTGGTTTTTCAAGTCAACATAACTCATGGATAAATAAAACTGAAATTCTAAAATAAAAACACAAATATAAGTCTTTTATTCAATAAAATTTACAATTTCAAGTAATAGCCATTGCAAGGATTTGTTTAATTGTTGTTATTGTTATTGTGGTTGTGGTTGTGTCAGTTGATGTTGTTGTTAACCAGATATCCATTAGTTCCAATGTATTATTTAAGTTATCAATATTTATTTCAGTTGTTTCATCTATCTTTCCAATAGTCATTAATTTAAAAACTAATTCCACAGCTGCTCAGCTAATTCAGCATTTGTTTATGGTTTTACTTTAAAACATGTTCGCACGTGTTCATTATGATTATTATATGAATTAATAATATTGATTATTTCACAATACCTAATTCTCATCATTATACAGTCACATTTCAATGGATCTTTATTACACATACAATTACTATAATTAATATCAAAGTGTGGGAATCGTAATATGAAATCAAATATTATTTGTTTATAAGAATTTTCAATTAAATTATAATTAGTTTCTAAGAAGTTTTTTATTTCCAACATATTTAACAACATGATTTAATAAATTAGAATAACTTTAATTATTATTTCGATAATCTCGAATATAATCTCATAAGTTTAAAGCAATAATCTGCAGTATTAGAAGCGAACATACAAATTGGGTGGTGGTGATCATGAATTGAGTATTCCGTCTCATCATTTACTAATCTTATCAATATCTTTTGATAATTTTCAAAATGTTCTCTATGTTCATCAATTAATAAATCTTTATTTTCGTTTAAATAATTTGTAATTATTATTAATTGTTTATTAAAATTAATTTTAGATAATGTCTCTACATCAATATCAAATTCACTAATCGTTTTCAGATCCTCCCACGTCATCCTACAAAGTTAAACTAAATACTATATGCATATATTCAGGTGCTCTCAAAACACCACGCCAAAAACACATCATCTCACTCAAAAATTATATATTTATGCGTATATTCAGGCGCTTTCAAAACACCACACAACAATTCCCACCAATTACAGCCGCGCTTCTTCTTACGGATTGCGCCACCAATTACAGCCGGGCTTCGGGCATATGCATAAATTATATATTTATACATAAATTCAGGCGCTTTCAACACACCACACAACAATTCCTACCAATTACAGCCGGGTTTCTTCTCACAGATGGCGCCACCAATTACAGCCAGGCTTCAGACATTACAGCCGGGCTTCAAGCATACAGCCGGGCTTCAAGCATCACAGCCGGGCTTCAGGCATTATAGCCGGGCTTCAGACATTACAGCCGGGCTTCAGGCATTACAGCCGAGCTTCAAACCAAATTATATATTTATGCATACATTCAGGCGCTTTCAAACCACCACACACAAATTCCCACAGATGGCGCCACCAATTACGCAGCCCGGGTAGATGGGCTTCAGGGGTGTGATCTAGCTCTCTCTTAGGTCTTACTACTGTTATGTCATTTACGCAATAACTTAACTTTGAGATTATCTGTTACGCCGTTGTGAATGTTGCGCTGTAGCGCGTTGTCGTTGCGTATGTTGAGACTATCTCTACCATTAGCGTTTTTAGCATAAGCTGTAACAAGACTTAAAACTAATGAAACACTTAAAACTGGAAAACACTTACATTTAAATAGGCTACTTTTATAAATTTATCATTTGAGCTATATTTTTTAGTTCATACTATGTTGTTTTATGTATGTTAAGCAAAACTCAAATAGGAATCCGAGGGATTATCCTCTCAGATTTTTTTTGTGTCCCGGCCATATAAGTAAAAATTTGAAAGCATATGAGTGCTATCAACTTCTAAGAATTCAGCAGCAGAATTTTGGTTGATTACTGCAAGTGGTGAAAGATAAAATTTATCTATATCGTTACAATTATTAACAATATAATCTTCGAAAATTGAATTTATTAGATTCTTAGGATGGTTTACCATCTTATTACAATATTTTATTTGTTGTTTTGTCATATAATGAGCTAATGGTTCTATATTCGCTTCGTTGTATAAAAAGTTATTAAAATATTTTTTATTTGTGCTTTGCAAGTTTTTATTTAGACAAAGCCTTAGAATTTTTCTCTCAAACATTTGCAACTTTTTGATGTATGCTGTTGAAGCTTTTTACATATAGCTTTTTACTCTTTTTGACTACATTTTTTGGTGAAAGTCATATACAAATAGGTTGTATAGTTTAGGACCTGTTATTGACCCCTGAACGAACCAGAATTTTTTCAGATGTTTTACCTTAATAATTAATATATAAGTATATCTATTTTCCAAAAAGTTAGAAATTAAGCAAATAATATTTGATGGTAGACCAATTCTAATTAATTTATATGTAATCCTTTTATCCATACAGAGTCAAAAGCTGCCTTATTATCAATTATACCTGCCACTGTTCAATTTTTGTTTTCCAGATTTATAAAAATATCATTATTAATATCAAGTTTTAGTAGTGCATCGGTTTTTGAATGCATTGCTTTAAACCCAAATTGGTGAGGACTTAGTACACCACTTATTTCACCAAAATTTTATTAGCTATTATGCTTTCTAGTATTTTACTAATATTTGATAATAATGAAAATGGTCTAAAGTTGTTAACTTCAAATGATTTTTGATTTTTTAATAAAGGAGTTAATGCAGCTATTTTCCAATCATTTGGAAAGTAACTATTATTTATACAATTATTAAAAATTATTGTTAAATATTTCTGGGCATTTTCAGGGATTTTTTTATTAAAAAATTTGATATGCCATCCGGACCGTACGATTTTTTGTTATTTAGATTTTTTGTTATTGTTATTAATTATGAGCTTTATGGACTTAAGGTTAACAAAATCATTTGAATTAGGTTCTAAAGACGTGTTATTTTTATTGAAGTTCGTTAACCTTACAAAATTACCATTATTCTCTTTTTGGCTTAAGAAAAAGTTATTAACTTCATTATTGACTTGCGCATTTATATTGGTATCATAGATTGGATTTTTTTCAACATATATTTTTTTGTAGAATTCTTTAAAAGCTACTATTTTATCTTCTGTATTTTGGAATTCAGTACCATTTAAACAAACTTTATTATTTGAATTATACTTTCTTTCTACCCGTAATATTATTTATCTCTTTTTAATGCTTGAGAAGATGGTTTTATTTGTTAAGTCTGTTAGAAAATTCAGAATTAAAATGAAATGCAATTTTTTCTTTTGTAATAGTTTTCAAACAACCTATTCTAGAACTAAGCGCTTTATATTCTTGACTTATTTTATTGCCATATCTATTGTAATTTTTTTAAAATCATAAACTTTTTATTTTTAATAATTTTTTAATACTTTTTGGAAGTTTGTCGAATTTTGGATTTTTTATTGTAATAATTTCTGAATGTTTATTTACACACAGTTCCATTATATTAATAAAATTTATGATATACATATCTATTTCATCATTCGTTGGGTTGTTTGAAACAGGTATATTATTTATACCCAAGGTTGTATTGAGAGCAACGAATTAGAAATATATGGAAGGAGCACACATTTTCTATCTCTTTCTGGTTCACACGATTTTTCATAAAATCGAAAAAGTGTTTATGAAGCCAAGAAATTGGTAGTTCTCTTTCTTAGCTCGTCGAATTGTCAAAATAAATTTGGTTAAGAATTTGTAAACAAACGGTTGTGTTTTAAAAAAATTAGTGAAATTAAATATTATTGAATTAAAAAACATTAGTGTTAAATTAAATAATTAAAAAAAAATATGAAGAGACTAAAAATGAGTGAAAATTATAATTTATGTTTAAGGAAAAAGAGGTGTATTGTTCCAAACATATAAATATTGAAAAAATGGTTTCTATGCACAGGTATGTTAATTAGTTAATTATTTCACTGAATTTTTCCTAATAAATAATAAAATTATCTGAATATCTGTACAAAATTACTAAAACTATTTTTTTTTATTGATAATTTTACATTTTTCTTAAATTCAATACAGATAATTATGTTAGGTTAGATCAGCTAATATTTTGTATGCCAGGGTCGGCTTTTATTCAAAGAGTTATGTTTAAATTATTATTAAGTTAAAATAATTTATTTTGATTAATTGTAATTTTTTTTTTTTTATATATAGATTTCCACTTGATAAGGATGTTAAACAGAAGTGGATTTATAATATTAGTACTCCATATGGGACTCCAAATATTAGAGAAAGAAGTACAAAATGTTCTGCATATTTTGAACCCAAGTACCTGAAAAGGCTTGGTCAAAATAAATATTTTTTAACATAAAATGCTATGCCAATCTCAAACGTAAGTAAATTTAGTTATTTTTAAAAATATTTGTCTATATTTATAAATTTTTATTTTTAAATTTCAGCAATACAATTATAATACAGAAAATATTGAAGATTTTGTTAAAATTGGTGCGGAAAATTATGGCGAAGAAGTATTTCCAGTTATTGCTAACTCCAGTTCCCTAAATTAATTCAATTTATTTCATAAATTGTAGTTATTAAGTTTCATTATAGTTCTAAGTTTTATTAAGATTCTATTTTTTAATAAATATACAATTTACAATAAAAGTTCTAAAATAATATATTTAAATAAAACATTTACTTAAAACATAAAAAACTTATATTTTATTTCTTTAAAACTTATGAAATTCATGAAAATAATACAAATATTATAATAAAGCAATTTAAATTATATGTTTGCATATATTTAGGAGCCAGCCTCAATTGGACGAAAACTTAATCTGTCCCTGACATGTCAAATATAAAATTTGACAATTTGACGAGCTAAGAAAGAGAGGAATATACCCAGACAGGCTTCATTTATTTTACTTTATGCTCCTTCCATATATTTCTAATTCGTTGATTGAGAGTAGGCAACATGACACCTAGCGGATTTTGTGAGAACCTGGAAAGTAAGATAAAATATGTCAAAACCTTTCATTTTTATAAAAAATTGGACAATATAAATTAAATTTGCAAAAATAAGTGTTCTATCGTCAAAAATATAATTTGTTTTTAGTAAATAAATAAATTGTGAATATAATTTTAGTTATATCAAAAATAATTTCTTTATATATTGTTCGTAATACTTGGTAAGTTGTAATTTTGTATTGAATAAATAATATAACAACATAAATATATTTACAGATCAAAGATGGTAAAAACAATACCACAGTACTGTGGAGTACCACAATGCAGGATTTATATAGAAAACCAGATATTTCGATGCACAAGATTCCCAAAGAAGTGCTAAATAATCGAAAAGAGCTTCTGAAATGGAAAATTGCACTAAAAATGGGAAAACCGTTTCCAAAAAATTTTGTAATTTGCAGTCTCCATTTCAAAAAGGCTAAAATTCTGGTTCCTATTTTTAGAAATAAAAGAACCAAAGGAAAACTTTTACATTCAGCATTTCCAACAGAAAATTTGTCACAATCAACTGTAACTAAAAATAGGTGCATAGAAAAAATCAAAGCGAGATACACACGATTAATGAAACGAGATTCATTCCAAAATTGGTATATATATATGTATTTATAATCTATAGTTTAAATTTTATTTTATTTCAAGATTTTTAAATTTTAGTTTGCAGCCACAGTATTCTGGAATAGATACTTTAGAGGACATGTTCCAACCTACAGATGAGGTACCTTACCACCAAATGCATAAGTCTGTTGGAGTTCAAACTAACATTTTAAATTTCGATAAATGTATCCAAGTGACTCAGGATATAGAATATAATAATGACTTACCTTTTAAAATTGATTCCGATAAGAAACTAAACACTATGACGGGAATTGTAACAAGAATGTTACTACAAAAAATAGTAGAATGTTGCTCAATGATTCGACCATTAGAGAAAAAAAATATAAGTATGTGTTTGAAGACCCGGATTTTTCTTACAATGTACCGTATAAAAACCAATGCTTCAAATGCCCAAACAGCGATATTGTTCAACTTATCACCGAAAACTGCTAGCTTCTACTTCAAAGACTGTGTTCAGTTATTAGCAAAGGCTCTGAAACCTGCAATTTATTGGCAAACAAGAGAAGAAAATCGTAAAAGTTTGCCTGCGTGTTTTGCAAAATTTTCTAACACGATCACGGTACTTGATTGTACTGAGATAAAAATAATTCAGTTTCGGTGTATAACATGCAGAACCTGCACATATTCCCATTATAAAGGAACTCATACCGTGAAACTCTTAATTGGAGTTTCTCCTTCAGGACTTATAAATTATATAAGTCCTGCAGTTGCTGGAAGGACTTCTGATAAAGCATTTTTAAATTTAACCGATTTATTAGAAAAATTAAATCAATGTGATGCAGTAATGGTGGACAAAGGGTTGGTTAATAATTTATAATATTAATTCTAGAATGTTAATAAATATTTAAATTTTAATTATAATAATACTACTAATTGTATTTTTCTTGAAATTTTACAACAGGTCATCATTAAATTTTTACTTATTTCATATACTTACATGTTTTTAGGAGACATTCTATTATTTTTTGAACGTGTCGACCTTATAAAATAATTAAATAAAAACTTTATCAACCCATTGCCTTTCTTTAAATTTTATATGGCGGTTGCATAGAAGTGACTGATGTTTAATATTCCCATAGACGTATAATATATGTATATAGACTGAATGTCCAATATATGTTGTTCTAATAAAAAGTGAAGCCAGCATTGAGCCCCTCTTGGAGGGGCACTGACAGCTATTTGACATAAAAAATGGGATATTTGAACATAGTGTTGGTAGCTATATAAAAAAAGTCCCATTCAATAATTTGTCAAGTTATGATTTTAAATGAATTTATTTCAACAAAATTTTAGAAATTATGAATGAAAATTTAAATTTAGGAACATATTTAATAAAATTAAAATCTGTAAGTAGTGATATACGATTTTGAGATTGAATATGTGCAACATTGTTCAATGCAAATTCAGCTTTTTTATTAATTTAATAGGCAAATGCGTTGAATTTAGTTCCAAAAACGTTGCAATTAATCTGAAAACCCTTTATTTATTCTGAAAATAGTGTATATATTACCTTATATTACCATGTTTTATATTTAAAAACAAATGCAGTAAATTGCCGAATAATTTCAAATTAAATGTTAAATAAATTAACTGTAATTTTTCCTATTAAGTACTATCACAGAGAACAGATTCATACAGAGAAATAACTCCTAACAAAAAAATTGTCGTTATTCTACCCCATATACAGAACAAATTTTCTAATGGTTCGGCCACTAATACATTAGTTCGACAATAAAAACACGAAAATTGAGAATGAGTATAGAGAATTTTTTTTCTATACTGAGGAGAGAAATTATGTATTGTTGTTGTATTTATATTGCATAATTTTAATTTCTGTTCTGTTACTGGATAAATTTTCTTAAACGAATTACAAAATATGAAATGCAATAATTTTTTAGTTTTGAACTAATAAAAAATAAAAGTCGGTCATAACATTTGATGTTTTTTATATTTATCATCAGTTTATACGATTTTTTTTAGATAAAAAATCAGTTATGTTATCGTTTTGTCTGTCTGTCCGTCCGATGTAAACTTTTTTCTTCAAAATACTCAATAAGTTCTATTTCTGAAACCTTTTTTCAAGATTTTCATTTTATTATTTAAGAAAAAGCACCAGCGCTATCAATTTTTGCACCTGGTGGATGGTGCACTTTTAAAAAATGCGCTAAAAACCGTTTGTCGTCCGTTTTCACATCACCTAAGAGGTAGGATAACCAATGCACTTTTTTTAACGAGGTATCCCACGTAGGTCTAATCCTCAAAAATATATATTTAAAAAAAAAATATTGCAATCGTACTAATTCAATTCAGTGTACGAATTTCACAGCAAAAATTTAATAAAATAACTTTATTCAACATAAAATTCTACAAGAACCAACCGCGCATTTATTACCCATGGTTTTTTTTTCGATTTTTTACATTCATTTTCAAAAATAATTTTCATTCACCAAATTGAGAATAATACGAAAAAGAGAATAGAAAATGAAAAAAAACTTATGCGATAAATTGGAGAGTAACATAATAGAAACAGACACATATAGATGCCGAGCCATTAGAAATGAATTTTTATTCAAGTAAAATATGAAAATGTCGTTTTTCTTATATAAGACTTGTGGGTCTGTTATATAGATTGTCTGTGGTACTATTTATTTTTTTATGAATTGTGCCGTACTTCTTATACCTGCAGTTTTTCCATAAGAACTAAAAAAGATAAGGTATTTTGGAAAATCCTAAAAAATTGTGTAAGTACAATTTAAGAGTAAATATATAGAAGGTAAAAAGTTCATTGTTTTGTTTACTTGTTTACTTACAATGAACTTTTACCTTCTATATATTTACTAATTAATATGTATTTTAGGTCATTCTGCAGATGACGATTTATTTAAGGACCATAGAGCGTTCCTAATCAAAGCTATAATCACGTACAACTTTAAGTTTTAAAAACCAAAATAATAGGCAAAAATTAACTATTTTTCTGGTTTATAAGTAAATTTTTGTATGGTTGCATTATTATTTAAGCTTACGTTTAATTTTTTATAATTATAAAATAATCCTTATGAATAAAATAAATACTTTTCATTAAATATTACAATTTTCTTATTCTTTATATAAACTTGAAAAAATATCCCAGAAAAAGGGAACAACATAAGGAAATTGAGTTTGCGTTAATATTACTTTTTATGTTGCAACATAAAAAGCATATTCAATGCTGGCTTCACTTTTGAGATTTGAGATTCTGTCTATATATATTATATGTCTATGAATATTCCTATCTTACAATGCGGGTTACAAAATTTCCCGCTTGTGGCGTGGAAATCACTTTGCTTAGTCCCAATTAGCTGCGTTCCTTTCGGTCTGGAGGAGTAGATAAGAGTAGAAAAGAGTAGCTAGGCGTACCCACTGAGTTTTTTTGAAGTGGATGACGCATCCCTTATTCGTAAGAAATGCAATTTTTCCATATAAACTTAACATGCGATAGCTGGTGGTAACACTGTGAATTAAAAATTGAGATTTTGGTATGAAATCTGACGGTATATTTATAGATATTAAAATTATTTTTTGTAATTGTACGTGTCATTTCATTTTGGCCATTTTTAAATTTCATTTTGTGCTTGGCTTGTGTATAATATAATTAAGTAATAAACAATTAAGTGTTGTTTTATTATTACGTTCTGATCAATTTTTATAATTAATAAAGGTGAGGTTTTGTTTCTAGATTTTTTCCTTAAATTTACTACAATTATTGTACAACATAAATTGTAAAAAAAAAATTGTATTAATTTAATCTTTTTAATATTTATAGAAAAAATGGCAGAACATGTTTCAAAAAAGAAAGAACTCAAAATGTTATGAACGAAATAAATTTAACAGGAAATCAGATAGAAAATTTAAATGTAAATTTATTTTATATAATATGTATTTAACAAAACTAAATAAACATTTAAAAAGAAAATTTTTGAGAATATGTTTTTTTTTTATTTATTAAACCGAAATAAAAATGGTAGAGCAATGGTGGAAAATAAAATAATTTAAAAAGTGCCATCTGTTAGCAATGATAAAGTTTCATAAAAATTCCGCTGTAACCTGACATGTCCCTTATGTGTATACCTTATGCTAAGCGGACATGACTAATGTATTTGTTATGGACGGATAAGGTGTATGTCATGCCTTACGAATAAGGGATACATAAGGCTTATGTCAGGCTTATGCGTTTCAGTGGGTAGTTACTCCTACTCCTATCTACTCCTCACTATAGAAAGGAGTACTTGCACAGGAGTAGTTGATAGGAGATACACAAAATATTTCCGATAGAGTTTTTTAGTTCCAGAAAATCCGAAAGATGTCTTAAAGTTTTTTAAAGGTTATGATTTTGTTTACAAATTTACATTATTTTTGACATTTCCAATTTTATTTTTGTGGATATAACATCAAGATAAATATTAAAAACTTTTAATATGGATGATATTAATACGGTATGTTGTATAAATAACTAATTTATTGAAGGGGAAATTAATAATAAATAATTATGTTTTTTGAATTTCAGATTTTATAAAAGATATTATATATAAAAGATAAATTACCATTTTAATAAATAACAACTAAATTTTTTCAATTTTCTTTTGGAGAAATTTAAATTTAATGACATTTAACAGCTGATATACAAAAAGTTTATATTTTTTACAAAAAAATGTGTTCCATTCACCAACTACTCCTATCTACTCTTTTCTACTCTTATCTACTCCTCCGGAACGAAAGAAACGCAGCTATTGGGACTAGGTAAAGTGATTTCCACGCTCCAAGCGGAAAAAATTAGCACTCAAATTCAGAGATAGAATTTTGACAACCGATCGTTGTATATAAATTTATATGGAGATATTTAAAAAACCATAAGCATTTAATTAAGTAAATATTTGTTTTAAGTTTTGGTAGAGTGGTAAAAATAAGTGGAATGGCTTCCAAAAACATGTAAGTATATTAAATAAATACATGTTTAGTGTGACACAGCCAAATTTCTTCTAAAAATCTTAATTAAAAATGTAAACAAATAGTACATAAGATTAACAATCCAATTATATTTTTAATTTAATGAACTGCATATATGTTCTTAGTTTTGATTTTTAGGAGGTAATTGTTTTAGTTTAATTAATTAGTTAATGTATTATAAATAGAGCCAGGCAATAATACTAATTTAAATATAATTATTTTTCAAGTTTATTAAATAATAATATCGATGGCGGAATATTAATGAAATTGTATTTGGACAGCATCGCAGAATATTTTAAAGGAACGGTACGACCGCTACGAGAAGAAGAGAATATTGTAGATGCTGGTTGGATTTATTTGTTAGGTGTTGCACCTTTACCTGCCAAAAACAGAGTTTTGGGTTATGTCATCCAAACATCTGAAATGACCAAAAAGCCGCATGAAGTTAAACTTGATAACCTTTTGTCGCAAGTTTCAGAATGGATTTGTACTTGTTCATGCAAGGTTGGCATCGGCGAAAAATGCAAGCATATTGCAGCGTGCTTGATTTTTATTCATAGGTACTTATTTTTTTTAAATCAATCTGTTGTAATGAATAATAACTCTTATGTGACATATTATCGTATCCATTAGAAATCCAATTTTGTAAAATGGATTGCCTCTGCATATAGTGGTATAAAAATAAAGAATATGTGTCACGTCCAGAAAAAATACTCTAATCCAGAAACCGTATCTGATGAAATGAATCAGCAAATTTTTGCAAAATTGCTTCAAGGTAAAAATAAAAAACAACAATTATTATTATATTTCATTACTTTTTAATTTGTAGGTGCCCCTAAATCAGAATTAGCACGCATGAAAAATCGTTATAGATCGGATATTATATTGACCACACAAAATAATGATAATAAAGAATTTTACGAAATGTTATTTTCTGAAAATGAATATTTAAAACAATTTGTTCCTTTTATGAAGAAATATTTGGATGAAGATGAATCTATAAAGTCCAAATTTGAAAATAAATTAAAAAAAAAATATTGATGAAGCTATATTGATGGATTTTTATAACTCCGACATTGTGGCACTCCGCAATATTGTGTTTTTATTTTTTCCATCTTTTTGGAAATTCTAAATTTGGATATAGAAATATTTTGATTATAATATATATATTTTTTTAGTATAAGTTTACCACTTACCAAGTATTTAGACCAGTATATATTTAATTTGATATTTATTTTTATCAAAATTATTAAAAAATGCCAATATTTGGCGCAAATAATATTATTAATTTATTTATTTAAATATCTCTATCAATTTTTCAATACAAAATTAAAGAATTTGACATATTCAATCTAGTTATTCGGGTTTCACAAAATTCCGCTAGGAGTCATGTTACCTAGTCTCAATACCCACTAGTTTTTTGAAGTGGATGACGGATCCCTTATTCGTAAGAAATGCAATTTTTCCATATAAACTTAAAATGCGATAGCTGGTGGTAACACTGTGAATTAAAAATTGAGATTTTGGTGTGACATCTGACGGTATATTATAGATATTAAAATTATTGGTCTCTGTCATTTCCAAATGAATTGCATTTTCGCCATTTTTAAATTTCATTTTGCGATTTGTGCTTGGCTTGTGTTTTGTGTATAGTAAATATTAAAAAATTCTTTTAAGTGATTAAAATATAATTAATTGATAAACAATTAAGTGTTTTATTAAATTTAAACATTATAAACAACTATATTAAGTGAGAAGATATAATTAAGTGATAAACAATTAAGTGTTGTATTAAATTTTATTAAAATAATTAATAAAGGTGAGATTTTGTTATTGTTTTTACATTTTTTTCCTTAAATTACTTGTATATATTCTTTATATTCTATTGCTATTTCCATACATCTTATTTTTTTCTAAATTTTTTGAATTTACTTTAGTTAAATTCAGTATTCCACAATTATTTTCATTTTTTCATTAGTTTTGGTGTTTCGTAAACCAATATTTTATTTTTTAGTTTCTAATCCGCATGTTGACTATTTACTACAATTATTGTAGATACATAAATTGTAAAAAAAAAAAAATTTTGTATTAATTATCAATAATTTAATCTTTAATATTTAGCAGAACATTTTTCAAAGAGACATTGTCGAAGATTAGCTAAAAAACAAAGGACCAAAAATGTTATGGACGAAATAAATTTAACAGAAAATTAGACAGAACTAAACAATAAAATTTTGGAACACAAAGATGAAATCTTCGTTAATAACTTTGTAAATAATTTTTTATCTATCTATTTTCTATTTACAATGTCAAACTTCCATTTTTCAAAATTACATTAAAAAACCTAAAAACACAAATGAGAACATGGCAAAGTCAAAAATATTAATATCAAAATATTATGCTGTGTTCACACATTGTGTATTTAAATGCATGTTTACACAATGGTGATTACTTTATTTCAAAAAAATAAATCATTCCTTCTTTTCTTTTATTATATATTTTATTTATATATCTTTAGAAAATGTATATTATAGTCGCTTTGGTAGCTAAATTAATTCAATTTTTATTTTAATAGATATCATATTTGTCAAAATATCAACCGTCAGACAAATATATGTCGAATTCTGGCATCAGTTGTATCATGACGGATGAATTGATATCAATGTACAATTGGGATGGACAAAAAAAACTACCAATGAAAGATTTGGCGATTTTTAAAAAAGTTATTTATGGTAAGAAATTATTTGTTATGTGACCTGTTATAGTTATTAGTTTGTAACCGGACAATTTTTGTTTTGCTTTTTTAATCTAATTAAAGTGAAAATTTTATTAAATTTTTTATTTCAATTGTAATTAATATTATTAAAAATAACTTTATCCTATAATATTAACAAAAAATACATAGGCTTTGAAACATAAAATTTAAAAAAAATATTTTATATTTGTTGAAATATGTTTTTGTTTTTGTTGAAATATGTGAAATTTTTCGCAGAAGTTATTTATATTAATATAAATTACAATTCAAATAAAACTTTTTAATAAAATGGTCACTTTTATTAGTAATAAAGCAAATGAAAATGTTAACCGTAAACCAATGATAGTTATAATTTTCACTTTTATAAAATACTATAAGATTTAAAAAATATTTATGTTTTCAATTGTATCTTGCAGAAGCTTGGAAATCGAAATATAGTACATACCAGGAGTACGAACTATGCATGAGAAAGCAAATTACTTCATCGCATAACCGGATGTACCAAAAAAAGAGTAAACAGCAGCAACAAAATAAAAAACGCAATCTACCAGTTTAAAAATAATATATATATTTATTTATTTATTTTCTTATATATTTTAGTATTTAAAAAAAACTAAATAAACATTTAAAAAAAATTTTTTTTGAATATTTTTTATTTAGTAAACCGAAAAAAAATTGTGGAGCTTTTAAAATAAATCATAGATGGCGCTTTTAAAATAAAATAATTTAAAAAGTGCCATCTGTTATCAATGATAAAGTTTCATAAAAATTCCGCTGTAACCTGACATGTCCCTTATGTGTATACCTTATGCTACCCAGCAAGACATGAATTGAAACCTAATTGATAATAAATTGATTCTGGAATCATAGAATCGATTATAATATCAATTCCAAATCAATTAATAACCATTTATTTTATATAGACCATGTCCGCTTTTTTAAACAATCTGATTGGGCTAGATCTCGACCAATAATAAATTCCTTCTAATAATCAATTAAAAATTGATGTATATTTGAAATAAAGCGATTCTGAAAATCAAATAATAATTGATAAAATTGTGATTCCTAAAATTAATTATAAATTGATTTCAAATAAACCACTACTTTAGCTATACATGAGGTTATGATTTTGAAATTGCACGATTTTATATTTTTGATCTTTGCTTTTTATAAATTTATTTTAATAATATGAACCAGGCATTTCAAGGAAATTATTGGATATTTCAATTTATAAATTGAATTCTGGTTCATATTATAAAAAGCAAAGATCCTAAATATAAAATCGTACAATTTCAAAATCATAACCTCATGTATAACTATCTATAAATAAAAAACATAAAATTATAAACAGTATTTATATATTGGATAACGAGAAAAATTAAACAATTCATTTTTCTTAGTATAGAAATTTAAGACATAGCACTAAAGCATCTTTAACAAAAATAAAAACATAAACTTAAAATAGTCTCTTCATGGATATGTACATAAATTATAAAAAAATAATAGAAATTAAATATAAGATCATTTTTTTGTTGGTTTTTGAGACCAGTTATATTTATTTATTTGCATTTTTGCAGCTCTAAAAGCTTCATTCATTGAATTTTGAAATTCAATTTCGCCGAAGATTTCGGTTTGAACAGCTTCTATAATAAAACACAATTAAGTTAGAGTAGCAAAATATATTTTCATTATTGAAAGTATCACAACTTACCAAAAAAGCAGTATTTAATGTGTTATGCGGAACGTTGTTTACTATACTCCATATAGCTAGTTTATTACGCGAACCATTTTCAGATGAATAATTTTCATTTTCAGATGAATAATAATTGGAATCTTCCAATTTATTTTCTATTGAGTAATCTGCGCTTTCAACTATTAAATTTTGTGAAATTTCATTCTGATGAAGTGGCAAAGTTAAGGCTTCATCACTTGAAGCAATTACATCGTTGCTTTCTGCTTCTCTTATTCTCTTAAGTAAGCGACGAAAATGTCGTTTGCTTATACCACTAATTTTATTCATTATTATTAAACAATTTATTTATTTACTTACATTTATATATTATATTTATTAAATAGTCTTTATTTAATAAATGTCTGGATGCCGACATAAGTGACACTTCAAATCAAAATTTATTTCACTTTGACACTTAATTAATTGACAATTAATTAATAATAAATAAGCAAATCCGAAAATGATTGCTGATATTAAGGGTATTAGTGATTTGTAACTGATTAAAAATTGATTCCTTGAATCATTTCCTTTGGTTACAAATCTTTCGTAGCCAATCAGAAGATGATTACTAGAATCAGTTATTAACTGCTAAATAATTGATTCTCAGTTAACTATACTAATCAATTATTTAAATTTTAATAGCACGTGTCAATAAATGACAAAAATGACTATTGACGGATTTCTGATTGACGGAATCAATGGTAAATGTCTTGCTGGGTAAGCGGACATGACTAATGTATTTGTTATGGACGGATAAGGTATATGTCAGCCTTACGAATAAGGGATACATAAGGCTTATGTAAGGCTTATGCGCTTCAGTGGGTATATATAGACAGAATCTCAAATCTCAAAAGTGAAGCCAGCATTGAATATGTTTTTTATGTTGCAACATAAAAAGTAATATTAACGCAAACTCAATTTCCTTATGTTGTTCCCTTTTTCTGGGATATTTTTTCAAGTTTATATAAAGAATAAGAAAATTGTAATATTTAATGAAAAGTATTTATTTTATTCATAAGGATTATTTTATAATTATAAAAAATTAAACGTAAGCTTAAATAATAATGCAACCATACAAAAATTTACTTATAAACCAGAAAAATAGTTAATTTTTGCCTAATATTTTGGTTTTTAAAACTTAAAGTTATTTATTTATTTACCAAGCAAGGTACATTTAATTATACAAATAAAATTATTATATTATATTAACATTTACAAAAATGATAATAATAAAAAATTATAAATTATTTACTTAATACTATTAACAAAAAATAATGTTTCTTAATTATAAACTTAAAATTATTTAATTATTTATTTATTTAACAATACAAAATCTAAGATTATAAAATACTTAGACAAAATAAATTGTAATAAACTAGGGTTGATATGTATTAGAAGGGATGTAAAAACAAATAGGGATATTAAGGGATATAATAGTAATTTGATTATTTCAAGATGTTGCGAAGCCTGGATTTGTAGGCAAATTTAGATATAGTTGGGGAATAGCAGGAACTATATTGGTTGAAAATCATACAACATCTATTGATAGGTTCATTTTTACCATATTCCGTACGATGAGCAGAAACCTTAAGTAGGGATGTATGTCTTGTTTGTCTTATGTCATTGTTAAGTATTATCCTGTTAGATATAAAACTAACGTTTATGTTGTTATTCAAGACATCGAGAGTATAACAAGCTACTAGTAGGTCGCGTCTAGAGGAAAGTGAAGTCAGTTCAAGTAATTTAAGTCTAGAAAGGTACGTTGGTAAATTATTATAGTCGTGTGGGTCGTGCAGGTCCCGAAGAGCGAAAAGAAGAAATTTTTTTTGAATAGACTCTATTCTATCACTGTGCACCTGGAAATATGGTAACCAAATCGGACAGGCATATTCAAGAATTGATCGTACTAAGGTGCAATATAAGGATTTAGTCACCCACACATTTTTAAACTCTTTGGCTCTTCTTTTAATAAAACCCAGCATTTTATTGGCTTTGGAAATGATTCTGTCATAATGAAGATTAAAATTCAGCTTACAGTCCAACAAAACCCCGAGGTCATTAATTTGAGTTACACGGTTAAGTTGAGTACCATTTAAATCGTAGGCGTGTATAATAGTAGTTTTCTTTCTTGAAAAACTAATGACGTGACATTTACTAACATTAAGGTCCAACTTGTTAACTCTACACCAGCTCTCAAGTATTTTTAGTCTACTTTCTAAATATTGTACATCAGAAGGTTTAGTTATTATATAATATATTTTTAGATCGTCAGCATACAAAATATGTGGAATGTCAAATAATATTTCAGATAGGTCATGGAGTAAGATATTGAATAATAGAGGGCCAAGGTGGCTACCTTGAGGAACACCTGAAGAAACTGATATTTCTTTGGAAATAAACCCTTGAAATTTAACCGATTGAGTTCGACCACTGAGATAAGAAGTGATCCATTTTAAAAGTGGGTTTGCCACTCCGATTTTTTTCAATTTAGAGATAAGGATGCTGTGGTCAACACGATCAAAAGCTTTACTGAAGTCAGTGTAGATAGCATCAATCTGGTGACCTTTTTCCATGTTAATCAGCACTTCAGAAGTAAAAACCATTAGATTAGTGGTGGTAGAGCGACCTTTTCTGAAACCATGCTGTTGCTCGTTGAGTATTGGATTGATAATTGACGTCATTTTATCACATATAATTTTTTCAAAAATTTTTGGTATAGTAGATAATATAGCAATACCTCTATAGTTATCGACGTTGGCCTTATCACCACTTTTGTATATAGGAGTGAGGTGAGAAGATTTCCAGGCAGACGGAAATGTTCCCGAAGAGATGGATTTATTAAAGATAAGTTTTAGTGGTGCAGACAGCTGATCAGCGCATTTCTTTAGAAAAAGTGGGGGTAATAAGTCAGGCCCAGGACCTTTATTAATATCAATACTACCTAACACATTAAGTATTTCCTCATCTGAAATAGATATTGTATTTAAAATAGTGTTTTGGTCATCACTTATAGATGAAGTATCTGTTAAATCAGTTGTGGGCCTATAACATTCGCTGAATCGATCAGCAAACATGTCACTTATATCACTAGGATTTGATGAGAAAGTGTTATCCTTTGACATGGTGGATGGATATCCTGAGCATTTACGTTTGGTGTTTACAAAATCGAAAATTTTTTTTGGGTGTGTTAAAAGGTCTTGTCCAAGTATATTAATATAGGAATCATAAGAACAACGCGACTTAGTAGAGAACTCTGTTGCAAGTTCATTATGCTCACGGATTAAATCCAGGTTCGGATTAATAAGTTCTTTAATTTTTTTATATAATTTATTTCTGCGATTTCGTAGAGTTCTAAGATTTTTATCTAACCATGGCTCAGCTAACTTATCTTTTTTAACCATCTTAGGAACGTAAGTATCAATTATTCTAAAAGTTGAAGAATAAAAGGATGAGACAATAGAATCTAAGTCACCATATGCTAACAATTCAGTCCAGTCAATAGCAGAAAGAGCTGAATTTATATTATCAAAATCAGCATTTTTAAAGTCATATACCACTTTGTTATTGTAAGATTTAATAAAAAAAGTATCAGTGGTTTTAAGTTCAACAACTAATGCATTATGATGCTGTGTGTTAGTGAAAAGATTTTCAGCATCAGTAGCAATATCAACAACCACGTTGTCATAGTTGTTAGAAAAAATAAGATCAAGCCATCTTCCATTATTGTTAGGAGAATTTACTATCTGCTGTAGGTCATTT